>JALRMH010000067.1:0-157807 GCA_026119935.1 Endothia cerciana
CCCCCCCCCCCCCCCCCCCCCCCCCCCCCCCCCCCCCCCCCCCCCCCCCCCCCCCCCCCCCCCCCCCCCCCCCCCCCCCCCCCGCCCCCCCCCCCCCCCGCCCCCCCCCCCCCCCCCCCCCCCCCCTTCGAGGCCTGGCACAATACCGCGGGACTTCCTTGGAACCACACTGTCACGGAAAGACCTGTCGTGCGTTGGGCGTGGGTAGAGGGCCACCACGGCTCTTTGGATCGTGGTCATGCGCCCCCCCCCCCCCCATCCCTTTGCCAAACATGGCTAGCCTTCCTCGGAATCCGTTCTGAGTGTGAAAAACGTTCCAACCGACGAGGTCCATAGCTGGTGGCGAGAGCGCGTGAAGGAGAAGGAGGCAAGGGTAGGCTAGGACACATCAATATCCACACCATATCAAAGCCTCCCACGTTGTTCTGTACCTTGGCCTCTGGCACGGTCACGCTCTGTCACAGTAGGGGCTAATCCCGAGGTGGGCACGGGAGGAGAGCACGCCTTCAAGAAGATCTTGTCCTCGCGGACAGCCCTATCGGGTCTTTCGTATATTATGCGGAAACCCGACGTGTACGTTCTCAGAATCTAGTACCGTAGCCGCCCCCCACCCCCCTTATTGGATGTCGTCTTGTATATGCGACGAGTGTATCATGATACAGTTCTACCACCCCAGATCCCAGATCCCAAGTCCCGGATGGCTCTCAATTCCGATTCAGACCGCCCCTTGCTTTGGTCAGGGCCGGTCTCAAGCTCGCGCCGACGGCTCGGCTGGCCTGGAGCCTCTTCCTTCCCATCCGCCGTGCTGTCATGCCGCATTGTGCGCCGCAACGCCGGTCTCGCCGTCGTCTTGATGCTTGTTGCGGAACGATCTGAAGACCTCGTTCAGGCTGAACTTCTTCCGTTCGGCATCATACAGGGGCTTGTGCTCCTGGGGCCGGGGAACAGATGGTTAGCAGGAGGTAAAGATCGGGCCGCCGCAGGAACAGGCATACCTCATTTATGTCGTGGTAATGCTCGTAGTCGACGTGGACGAAGGCCCGCTCCACGTCGGCGAGGCCCTCCATCTTGCGCTGCAGCGCCTGGCTCACATCGTGCGAGATCTTGAGCGGCGTGCCCTGGTCCATGATGACGTCCACCTCAACGTAATACTTCTGGCCGGCGTGGTAGGCCCGGCACTGTGGGTGGTTGAATAGCTTGTGTCAGCCAGGACGTCCGCCCTCGCCCACCCATCTTCATACGACACGGCGGAGTCGGCCAAAGGTTATCGCGGTCATCCCAGGAGGCCTTAGGGGCGGGAGGAGGAAGGGGGGGCGGGGGGCGGCAACTCACAGTGTCCACCTTCTTGATCTGCGGATCGTGCGTGATCGCCATGTACACCAGCTTGCTGATGAACTCCTTGGGCGCGGACTTGCCCACGAGCAGCCACACCTGCTCGAAGGCGTTGGACACCCACGAGAACAGGATCAGCAGGGCAATGCACATGGCGCCGATGGGGTCGAGGTACCACACGAAGCGGTCGCCCACGATAGACATGACCAGACCGAAGACGTTGACGAAGATATCATTCCGGTGGTCGACCTAGCCGGGGGGGGGGGGTCCAATGTGTCAGCAGGATACAGGGACTTGGGTGACCGTGTTGTGCGGATCTTGTGCGTATTGCTGCCCTGGGACCTAACTTACGAAGAAGACATGGACGGAGGGATATTTCCTCAAGAAGAAGCAGTAGATCATGAGGGTGGTTTTGGCGCCAACTGCGTACATATGTCAATCTCGGGCCTGTCCGGTGGGAGCGACTGGCGCTCGGGCTTACTGGCACATCCGACGCAGACCAGAGGGACGATCTTCAGAGGCTCGTCCGTCCTGGCGCCATCGCCAAGAGCTCTGCCTGATTCGACCTGGGAAAGCACATCAGGTCAGCGGGGCGAGACGCCTTCGGACTTATACAATGGAGGGACCCACCAGGAGTTCTATGGCGACTGTCGTCATCAGAGCACAGAAGAGAATGATGCCGATGGTCTCGATTCTGGTCCGGCCGACAGGATACTTGTAGACGCTGGGACGCGCCGCCATCCTTGACGTCGTGAACATGACAAACGAGGAGATGAGGTCCATGAAGGCATCGGCTGCTGTCGCGAAGAGGGACAGCGACCCTGTGGAGACGGCGGCGTAAAGCTGGATACAGAAGAGACAGAAGTTGACAACGAAGGACGCGTTCACGGCAAACTTGATCCTGGGCCCCATCTTGACCTCCTCGGCGACGGCGAGGCGCTCTTCGTCGCCCGCGCCCAGGAACTGGTCGATGAGCTCGTTCTGGCGGGTGTAGTACTTCCTGAGCTTCCTCTTGTTGCCGTGGGGGTACTCCTTCTTCATCTGCCCCTTGGTGACATCGTCCCTCCTGTGGCGTTCAAAGCCCATGGGGTCTAGATTCGGCTCCACAGCCGTGTCATTGGTGGACGCCGGGCCGACATGGTCGTAAGCCTCTCTCTTTCCTGGAGAGGTTGACGACGAGTTATCACTGCCACCCGCCCTCTCATCAACGGCCAGATCGGAGGCGGGCTGCCTGCCCTGAGGCGAGCCTGCTATGGATGAGGCTTGTATTGCTCCATCACCACTGCCGACTGTACTCAGAGAAAATGAAACACCAAGTGTCAGCCAATGGCATTATGCTCAAGGTCAGAGCAGATAGAAGGACCTGGGATCGGCCGGATTCTGCCAAGTGATGAATGTTCGGTACAGCCTGAGTGGCCGGGACATGGAGATGGGAATGCGACCGCTGAGCGAGGCAGACCACCCCCCCCCCCCCGACCCCCAAACACACACAAGGGAAAGAGAAGAGGAGGCAGGAGAAGGAAATGGAACTTCGAAGACGGCCAATGTACGCCTTTCTGATCGATATCTCTTCTGCGGGTGGAGATGAAGAGGGTGGGGAGTGCCATTGGAGAATTATACATACCACGTGTTTCTGGCGAACCTGACCCTTGAGCCTGATTTGCTGAGGACATCTTGAGCATGCTTCTCGCAACACAAACACTGACTCCAGGAGACTCTTAAACATCTGGTAACGGGGGCTGTTCGAGGAATCTTCTTCTCTTCTTCTTTTGTGAGGAGAGTGAAGGGGAATGAGCGTCGATTATAAGAGATAGACCCAGGAATTCAAAAGGGCTCCTGAGGGGTTGGGTAATACACCGATTCTAGACTCGACTCGCTCAAAGAAAAGCCTTCTCAGCACCCCTGTGTATCACTAAAAGGCGTGTTTCCGTTAACAGGACCGGACCAGGGCAGCGAGATGTGTGAGGAGGACGGAGCTTTGCGGCCAATGATGCCCCCCTCCTTCTCGCCAGGGCTGCTCGGTCTCGGTCACGGTATGGCGGGCGGCGTGTAAGATGACAGGCCCATGACCAACACGAGCGAGGCAGCGAGCGAGCAAGCGAGCAGCCCCGCCAGCATGGGCTGCCAGGAACCAGCACCACGATCGCCAGGAGACGAGCCGAGAGGGAGGGCTAATCGTCAGGCACAGGCGCGGCGCCGTGTCAAAGTTCGGGCGTGCGGAACACAGATAAGACAGGGTGAGGCCTCTTCAGACGATCAGATGTTGGGACGACAGATATTGGAGGTCGGGAGGCCGTCCTGGCTGACGAGCAGTCGTGCGGTCGAAAAGTGGCCAGGGAACGGCCCACCAAGGGTTGCTTGGCGGCCATGACGTCCGGAAGTCGTAGCCGGGCGAGGCAGGTTGAAACGAGGGACCCAGAAGGCTAGATGATGGTCCGTGGGGCCTCTGTCTAGCATCAGGCTCGGTCTCGCTACCCTCGTCCTGACCAGTCTATGGCTGGCCTTGGTAGGGGCGAGGACTTCTAAGTCATGGAAACGAATAAGCCTGTTGTCGCAGCAGCCCGCCTCCCAAGCCAGGTCAAGACTAAGCTTGGGTGGGTTACCAATGTGGTTATCGTCACCCCGTGGAGTGTCTATGACCCAGCGGTAGAACCCAAGCATCCAGACAGCCATGTAAAACGTGCTCTGGGTATACAACACACGCTGGGGAAGCTCGCATGCAGGATATACCGTGGACGACAGAAGAGTCAGGCAATTAATCGCCCGCGGCCCCAGTAGTTCTTGGGTCAAGATCACCAGTGCCCGGTGACGACAGCAAGAGGCAAGGAGCAGAGTCTTATAAGGATGTCCTAGAACAACACTGTAGCGCTGGGAAGGGGAGTACCTGGCTCCGGGTAATGTGCGATTCGAGGCCCTGAACGAAGCTGTTCAGAGTCCTCTGCCCGGTCCCAGGGCGGCCACATCCTTCAGGGAATTGTGTGCCTGTGCGTCAACAGTTCGAGTCAATTGATGGGATGGGCGTCTGGAACAGGTGTGTGTTGCGTTCTGTGGTGTCAAGCAGGTTTTTGCTGTACCTAGCACCTAGGGACTACACTCAGTACACCGTAGTTGATAGTGGGGGAGACATGCTGACGGGAGGCAGCAGCTGCAGTGGTCCCCGCCCAGTGTGGGGTGCTGTAGCTTACTGCATGCATGGTGAGCACTGCTGCGGTGCTGTGGGCCACAGCAGGTCTGACACTGGTGGGCCCGGGCACGCTTGGTCTAGCGTCGCCGCATCCACGCCCTGGCCCTACCTTGTTTCAACCTCACTCAACAAACCACGGCACATCTTGGCATCTCTTTTCCCCTTCTCCCTGTTGCGGTGCCTTCCCTGCCTCAGATCTCGCCGCCCTCTACCTCCCTGGTCTCAACTCTGTCTGTTGGTACTGAAACATTCATGCAGCAGTCCATATCTCGGTCTCTGTGCCACGGATGGCGGGAAGAGGCGTATGATCGCTGTCTGTGCTGACTGATCGTGCTTCAGACTGGGCCAGCCTCAAACCGCTGGGACAACCACCTCTGCTTGTCCTGCCACGGAAAATACCATGCATAAACCTGTCCACCCGGGGCTGAGATGCCCTTTCCAGGTGTGGCGCAACCTCTCACGGAACATGTTGGCAGGTGGCTACATGATATGGAGACCTGAGGGATTTCACAAGAGGTTTGGGAAGCCCGGATCGCCACATCCGCCAAGCTGTGCTTCCAGCCTGGTCGAACACCTCCGATACCTTGGCTTGGCAGACCCCGTCCTCTACGATGCCTCTCCCAGGCCATCAAAAAAAAAATTTTTATTTTTTTTTATTTTACAGACCTCACGCAGCCGCGCCGCGTGGCCCTTGGGTCCTGCCCTGGACTGCTGAGTTCCTCAACACAGGAGTTTTTCAGTCACTATGCGGCGAAGGCCTCGTGGATGGCAGGGCAGTCAGTCCCGATGACTCCCAGGGCCGGTCAACGATGGGTTGGATGTGGCAGATATCCTCTGGTCAAGTGGCTATCGGTTAGAGCTGTGGGAAGGTTCAACTTCCATAGGCAGTATCAGCCCTCAAAGACAGTGTTTCTTTGCCAAACGGGCCCTGTTTCACCACAAATTTCGGTTGCCAACGCGGAAACAACCTAGGTTCGGCCTCACGAGTGTGGGCCAATGCAAGTCCCCCCGTAGCGGAGGATCTCGCGTGGACAATATCTGTGGCAACTGCCGGGCATGACGTAAGTTTGACGACGGCGTTCTTGGGCTATATCATCTCTCGGTGGCGGTGCAAGAGATCTCCATTATTATCCCTCCCTCACTGGTAGGGACTCCATTCGCCGCAAGAGCTGCTTACTACTGCCGGGGTGGGTCGGGAGTCTGGATATCGGATCTGGTCGTTCACCCACAATGAAATAAGGCTGAACCAAGCTGGAAGCTGCTATTCCTCCTGCGTCGGCTTTGGCCCAGGAATCTGTGATACCTCCGACAGCCCCTCTACAGAACATGTCCGGACCGCGCGCGGGAGCAAAAAGTAATTGGTTCTGACCGCTTGCCCTCGCGCAAACCAGAAACGTTGGTGCTAAGCTGTGCATCACTGCCATTCCAGTATCGCCGATCTGCTGCCCCGGCGACTGCTTCAAGATGGTCGTAGCATCTCAGGCTTGTTCCTACTTCCCACCTGCCGTGGAGGCTCGAGCCTTGGAAGATCCTTCAGGGTGTTCTTCGCCTCGGATCATTTTGGTATTGGTGGCCTTCGAGAACACCGTGGGGCTGCGAAAGGCTGCTCGCGTCTGGCTGTTTCCGACCGCCTTTGGGAGCACGTCCGCCAGCGCCTGGAGAGGACCGGCCTCCCCAAGCCCCCGGCAGCGGCACAGCAGGCGATCCCCGGGGGTGGGGGGGGGGGGGCCAAGCCGCGCCCTTCCGACAGTGCACTAAGGCCTCCGAGATGGGGCCAGGCTCGCGGACTCTCCGGATATTGATGTGGGGACCGGCCCGCCAGCCGACGACTACGATGCTTCGACGCGCGGGAGCTGTACGTAGCACAGCTGCGTTGCCGACTGCTCCGCAGAGGGCCTTGGTCAGAATATCGCCGGTGCTTTTTCGGTTAGAGCCGTGCTAGAAGTGAACCTTCTTGGTAGACCGACGTGGGTCGGGCGTCACGACGGAGGGAGATATAATCTTCCATCAGTTACCTTCCTGGTCGGCGCCCCAAGAAAAGAGTCCGTTTCCCTTGGCTCTGGGGCTTTGTACTGCAGAGTTCCAACATTGGCCTCACGCTTCAGGGCAGGAGATCAGCGGTTATGTCACGATGGACGAGCAGGGAAGCACAGCGGGTGCGATGCAGAGCATCTCGAGCATTGCGATGCCGAGGTGGGCACAATCATCCTTCATTTGAGGAGGCCAGAGGCTAGACGGCCAGGGGCGAGTCACCTCCACAAGCACGAACCCAGACTCTTTACGAGTTTCCGAGGCTCGGGGTGACCACAAGTAAGGCCAAATGCTGAATGTGTCGGTCATATGCAAAACTAAACGCATGTTGGAATGTTCTTGACCTGTGGAAAGAGCTTGTCTTTGTTTTCTCCTACGTCTTTCTTTTTCCTTTTTCTTTTTTTTTGGGGGGGGGGGGGGGAAGGGCATGACGTCCAGCGGACTTTGTGCTCGGCGACAAAGACCTCCGTTGACATTCAGCAGCCGCTCTTGACAATGCATCTGAACGGATCCGGACATCGAGAGAATGACAATGGCCAACTTGGAGGTGCGCAGGTGGGATCGCGGTCGCCGTGTGAACAAAGGACGGCCGGAATGAGCTGCGACAGATGAGCATCTCAGCCGGAATGATGAAAATGTAGACATCCCACCTCATCATTCAAAGACCCCCCAGACGCCCCCGCAGGTTCTGAACCGTCTGTACTCACCTCATCGCACGCCCGGTACATCAGCATTATTTTTCCATCACTTTGACCGAACGAGACTTGTTGTTAGGCGCTATCCTCTGCAACTCCACCATGGCCGCGGGTCCTAGCGAACATAAAGTCCCTCTCGTCACGCAGGACGATGTCGACGCAAGGAGTGCAGCCGGCACACGTGACAGCCAGTACGAGGTGGTCCGGGAGCTCGCCGCGGAGGTCCACCTGCTCCGACGCCGGGCCGACGGCGCCGAGTTCCTGGGAACCCCGGGGGACATGGAGGAGACGGCACCGGAGCTGAACGATCTGCTGAAGCGGGGCACGGGCCGGGCGGTGGCGGCGCTGCTCAGCCACCCGAGCCTGGTCAGCTACGCCGGGGAGGTCCGGGCGGACGTCTCCCACGGGAGGACGGCGGAGGCCCGCACGTTCTCGGCGTGGGACTACTGCGACGCGGGCTCCCTGGAGACCCTGCTGGAGGAGTCGACGCGCCCGACCCAGACGTGCAGCGCCACGGGAAGCGTCCGGGGGTGGCTCCCGGAGAGCCTGTGCTGGCACGTGATGATCAGCCTGCTGAGCGCACTGGCGTGGATGCACGAGGGCCATGTGGAAGTGGACGTTGTCGAAGACGTGGCCACGACACCGCGGCGGGGGACCCGACACTACACTGCCGAGGACCGGGGGCACGAGGACTGGATGCCGGTCCTCCATCGGTACATCGTGCCGGGCAACATCTTCTTCCAGCAGCCCAGGGGCATCGAGACGTACGGGCTGTGCAAGCTGGGCAATTATAGCAGGGTCTTCGTGTCCGGACACGTCAATGACCGGTCCGGCGGGCACGTGGTGTGCTCGGAGGATGGCCGAAGCGGCATGGCGCAGGTCCGGCGCGACATGGCCACGGACAACATCTACACGATCCCCAAGGTAAGTGACACTGATCAGGCCAGATCCCCCCGGCGAGCCCCCTCAGCAGGAGCAGCAGCAGCAGCAGACTGATGGTAGACGTGGGCGGATGCAGGGTAGAAGACCGTACTTCAAGGGCACGGAGGTCTTCCACGTCGGGGCGATCCTGTACCAGATGATGACCAGACAGATACTGCCCGACAGGGAGGAGTGCACCATGCACGGCTGCGGCGTGCGGCACTGGATCGATCAGAGCAGCAGGCCATGCGTGTTCTCCGAGAGCGGCGCCATATTCAACCTTAGAGAGAAGACGGATCCGCTGATAGGCGTATACACATCGGAGCTGGTGACATGCGTGAGAGACCTGCTGCTGTCGGCATACCGCGCCGACGCGCACGCCCCTACCATCCTGCGCGGGGCCAAGGCAGGGTACCTGCAGTGGAGGGACGACACGGACGCGGGCGCGGGCTATCGGGACCTCTGGGACGACATGATGGTGCGCCAGCAGAACAAGAAGAGGAGGGACGGCGTGCAGGGTGCTATAGCGCACGCGCAGAGCGGGCCCAACGCTGTGGATTTCGTCCAGCTGGCCGTGGACGCGCAGGAAGCCGTGGCGGCTGCCGTGGCGAACGCGCGGGACGACAACGACGAGGCAGAGAACGCGGTCTGGGCGGCGAGGCTCGAGAGCCTGCGAACCTAACGTCAAGGCGGGCGGATGATGTTTTCTTTTCGTTTCTTTTTTCTTTTCTTCTTCCTTCCCCTTCCTTTCTCTTCATCTTGGACTCAAGATAGGGGTATACAGCCTTGGTACAATATCTCATACCACACCTATCAGCTGCTGACAATCTGGGCCTGTAAGCTTGTGAGGCATGGGTGGTGTTGTTTGGTGATGATGGTGGTAAAAGATGCGGTTGGACGAAGGGAAGCAGGGGGGTGCGCCAGGTGACATCAGTGCCTAATTTCCGCGCTGCAGCCCGGTCTGCCAATGTATGTTAAAAGCCCGTCCATGGTACTACGCACACCACCAATAATGCGACAGCCACCACGTACTTACTTCTCACTTCACATGTGTGCCCTGACGATGGGCTGACGACGGCCTACATTTCGTGTGACGATCCCACGTCGCTCCCCTCGAGCCCGCACCGCTGACACTTGCTTGTCTACCTGACCTCCGCTTTCCCGTTTCCCGCCGACGACCAGACCCGCACCAGTCCCATACGACCGCGAGCAAGCTAGCTATCCAGACCGAGGGGGGGGGGGCTCCTCGCATAAGCTATCCTGCCGACCGACGAAGAGCTGGCAACACCCGAGTGCGCGCGCACGCCTCAAGGCCAAACAAGAAGCCGAGATACTCACATACTCACCCTCTCACCCTCTCTGTCTCTCTGTCTCTCTGTCTCTCTGTCTCTCTGTCTCTTCTGTCCCTCTGTCCCTCTGTCCCTCTGTGCACCCGGGACAGCCCTGCGACATCCCACGAACCCCACGAACCCCACGAGGGCCCCCACGAGCCATGGCCGGCCGCCCGCCGCCGCTCCTCCTCACCAAGCGCCTGACCTCCTTCCTCCACCTCAACCTCTCCGCCCAGATCACCACTCTCCTCCTGCTCACGCCGGACGGCAAGCTCCTCGCCTACGCCTCCAGCCCGCCCATACCCGTCGCCACCCTGCGCACCCACGGCACCGTCGCCGCCTCCCTCTACGCCATCCACAGCAGCGGCACCGACCGGGAGACCATCAGCGGCGCGCTGGGGCCGGGCAACGGCAGCGGCAGCGGCAGCGGCAGGCGGGGGGAGAGGATACCGGGCCACCAGAGGGATGGCCCGCTGGCGGTGACCATCCAGCTGGAGACCGGCGTCGTGCTGGTCATAAGGCGGCTGCGCTGCGGGATGCTCTTCATCTGCATGGGCCCTCCCGACAGCAGGCCGCAGGCACAACAGACCCAGCAGCAGCAGCAGCACCACCAGCAGCAGCAGCACCACCAGCAGCAGCAGCACCACCAGCAGCAGCAGCACCACCAGCAGCAGCAGCACCACCAGCAGCAGCAGCACCACCAGCAGCAGCAGCACCACCACCAGCAGCAGCAACATCAATCATCATCATCACAGCACTATACACAGCCCCCGTCAGGGGCGATACAGGCCACCTCCAGCGCCCCCGCAGCCCGCGAGGCTACCAACGGCCTCCACACGCCGTCCGCGAGCCCCCCGCCGCCCCCGCCGCACGCCGCGCCCAACCTCGGCTCCCCCTCCGACGTCGCCAGCGTCCTCAGCGCTGCGACCGCCCAGACCACCGCAAGCTCCGTCATGTTCGGCGCCGGCACGGCGGGCGTCATGGCCGCCAGGAGGCACGCCGAGGAGCTGGCCCGGTGGCTGGACGACAGGCTGGGCGCGCTGGAGCTGCCGGCCGACGGGCTGAGTGGGGTGGTGTGATGCCGCCTCCCTCAGCGCGAGGGACGGGCGGGCGGGCGGGCGGGCGGGCAGGCAGACTGGAGCCTTGTGGGTGGTGTTTGATAGGTGCTCCGCGGTCATACAGACCTGTCCTGTGCCGGTCGGTCGGTCGGTGAATTCCATATCTGAGAGTGGTTCTTCGGGGCCCCGGTCCCACAACGAAGACGGCTCTGCCCGCGTGGACGGCGCGCTACAAAGTTCGGCCCGTAACCCAGGAGGTAGGCGGCCCAGGGGCAAATCGTGAGACCAGGACAAGAGGCGATAGCATGCGGGCTGGCATACCGAGTGGGTGCACAGGCAGAGTTCCCTTCACACCGCTTCTCGCGTGGGTGGTATGCCGAATTGGGCCCGACTGGGCCTGGGCTCTGCGCGGCAGGAGTGATTATGGAGGCAGGTCTCCGGTTGACAGTGCGAGAGCAGAGACGTATTCTGTGAACGGGGTGTGCGAGGCCGGCCCGCTGTATGGGGTCTCTCGAGCTGGTAAGGTGTCCAGGCGGTGAACTGTATTATAATTTTAAGGTAGATCAAGTATATGCTCCAAGCTGCCCCCCCCCCCCCGGCCAAAAGAAAAAAAAAAATTTGCTTCG
This sequence comes from Endothia cerciana, assembly GCA_026119935.1. Taxonomy (NCBI): domain Eukaryota; kingdom Fungi; phylum Ascomycota; class Sordariomycetes; order Diaporthales; family Cryphonectriaceae; genus Endothia; species Endothia cerciana. The sequence continues at coordinate 11,179 of JALRMH010000067.1, forward strand.
TGCCGCCAACGTGTGAGGGCTGCCTATCTGGTTCGAGCCGACCTCCTTTCCAAAACCCAACAGTGCGCAAGGCTTCCCTGCTGGGGTGTACAGTAACCAAGACTCAGAGCCCTGCTGAAGAAGCCTGTTGCCGTTCAGACAGCCACATCTGAAGAGATCATGTTGTCCCCTTGGGGTCTACCAAGGCCGGGATATAGGGTCGTGGCCACAGCGCGCGCCTTGTCCTGTCTACTCGATGCTCAACCGCGTAATCCCGTCGTTTGTGTCGATCATGCCCTGGAACCCCACCCGCCCCTTGGGGACGCTCGGCCTCTTCTCGCCGCCCGCATTTCCGCCCGCGCTGCTGTCACTCGGTGTGCCGTTTCCGCTGCCGCCACCCCGGTCCATACTGCCGTTGCTGCCCGGCCGTGGCCCCCACGGCGCAGGCTGCATGGGGCTCTGCGTGATGGGCGAGCTGTGCACGCTCAAGCCCGGCGAGACCGCCCGCCTCTTGAAGCTGACCGGGTCGAGATCGTCATCGCGCCTACGCTTGCCCATGTTGAAACGGCGTGTGATCTCGGCTGCCGACGGCGGAGGGTGGTCAGACGGTGGTATGAATGAGCCGCCTTGCTGGGGCGTTTCCCCGCCCGAGCTGCTCGTGCCCGTCATGGGGAATATGAACCCGTTGTTCCCCGTAGGCCCCGCGTTCAGCGAAGGGGAGTCCATGTTTACGTCGTCCATGCTCAGCCCAGACGAGGAGCCACGCGGCGGACAGGGTGGGGGCGGTGTCGTCGTGGCCCCCCCTACACTGCTGGTCTCGGAGAAGGTCTCCCAGAACATCCTTCCCTTGGAGTTCTTCTGCGCCTGCTGCTTGAAGCTGCCCGACAGGCCAAGCGCGTTGTCTACCATCATCGCATCCTCTGACAGCTCCTCTAGCGAGTCCTGTGCTGGCATGCTGGGGCTCGAGACCGTGGTCGTGGTCACGGAGACAGCTTGGGGCGCCGCGCGGGGCGGCTCGAGGTCAACGTCGCTCTCGCGCACCTGACGGACGACCTCTGCCTCGCGGCGAAACTCGGACTCGACAGGCGTCCCCTCCTCGGCAAGCGCGAGTCTTACGCGCGCAAAGTTCCTCGACTTGGGCTGCGACGAAGTTAGCAGACGGGCCAGCCGGCAAGTGAGCAAGAGAGGGATTAGGGAAAATGATCTCCTACGAGTAAGTTGCTTCGCCGCGTAACGGCTCGCCTCACGACCCTGTTTTGCGGGTCTGCGCCAGGCCCGAGCACGCCGTCGACATTCACCCCCGGCTTGGGGCTGTCCTCACTCTCGCTTCCGGAGATGTTCAGCTGGTTAGCAGCCCAACTGATGCTCTCGCGCCGGGCATGTGGGGTAGCAATCTCCTTTGCCATGCTGCTGAAGGGAGATATGCTGGCTGGGGGGGATTTGGAAAGCATCGAGGAGCCCGCGGGCGTGGAGGGGAAGCCCATCCCAAAGGGGCCTCGAGGCTTCTTCTTGAGCGGCTTTCGAGGTCGCTGCCGTTGTTGGAAAGACCAGAGGCTGTTCATAGCAGGCGAAACGCCCCCGGCCGCGAGGCCCGTCCCCGGCTGAGAACCCGATGAGTCCTTCCTAGCAACCCGGGGCGTCATGAGGTAGGGCTCATCCGTATCCTCGTCCATGATGTCGTCCTCGTCAGAACTCGAGGAGGAGTCGGAGATCAGGTTGGCAGCGCTCCCAAGCGAGGTCGAGATGTGATGCCGCTCATGGTTGCCCATCACAGACCACAAGGAATTGGACGTTTGTTCAGGGGCGCCGAATTCACCGGCCCTCCTGCCCGGGATATTCAAGCCCCTGCCGCCAACGGTCGGGGATGCGTCGGGCGAGGCCTGTTCGGCGAGGGTGGTATGGTGCAGGCTCGTGGCGGCGCGGGAGAAGTCGAGGCCTCTAGATCTCCGCGGGAGGATGTTGGTGGGGGAGGAGTAAGTCTGGGAGTGGTCGAGTTTCGGCGACAAGGGGATGGTCTTGGGGATGATGGCATTGGGCTGTTGGGCCGGGGGCGTAGATACGGGCATCTCCAAGAAGAGACCACGCAGGTTGGTAGGGAACTCGGATCGATGAGGCGTAACGGGAGGGGCGGCGGCGTCTGGGTTCGGGAAGATCGAGGTCGTGACCGACACGGGGTCGCGCATGGGGATGGTGATGCTGCTATCATCTTTGGAGGTCCGGCGGGCGTCGGCTAGGTGTAAGGCGGGCGGGAACTTCTGAGGCGTGCCACCTCCGTCGGACAGAGATCGCGTCTTCCTGGCTGGAGTCCTCGCTGTCGGCTGGGCGGCGGGGTCCTGAGCCAGTTCAGGTCCACCGTCGCCCTCATCCGCAACATCCATCACAGCGACCTCATCGTATTCCACATCTGGTGTCCGCAACGGTTGGAATTCCATGCCGGCTGGGCCTCCCAGGGGAGGGGAGGGGAGGGGAGGTCAGGCAATGTGAGACAAGGTGAGGCGAGATGGGTCCAAGAGAGCACGGCCGTCATCAAGGCCCAATGCCAGACAGCAGGCTATAGGATAGTGTCGTTCAAATGATCGATATTCCAATCAGTCAGCGGCCTCGGTGGCTTCGTGACTGGGGCGGCGCACGGATTGCTTGCGAAAGAGCGGTCGTCATCAGGAGAAGGTAGTCACACCCAACTGCGCATGACGGGAACGGGTGGCAAGTTGGGTACAGAATCCGGGCTTCACCTCATCATTTGAAGCTGTCATCAGGCCAAAGTCCAGTTGTTGGTGGGGAGCGGGTGAATCGCACGCAGGTATGGAGTGGACAAGGCTGGCAGTTGGATGTTCCCCGCCGCCAGGTCACCAAACAGAGGAGGCCATGTACCGGTACCAGTGACGAAGCACTGTTTAGAGTTTAGACGGCCTGAGAAAGCTAGGAGGGTTCCCGCGCCCACCAACGACGCAGGTACCGGGGTACATAGTACGCGTTGCTTTGCCGCACGGGTACGGCACCTGGCCCTCATTCCCGAGAGCCTCATCCTAGAGTAGACACATTGTTGTCCTGCACGGTAGATTTCCACATTCATTAAACGTAGACAAGTGCATCATGATATCAGTGCTGCTGGCTAGAACATTAGTTGCTCCTGTTGCTCCTGTTGCTCCTGTTGCTCCTGTTGCCCCAGCTGGAGTAACAGATTTCAACAGTGGATTCCTACAAGTGTTTCCCCCCTTTCGACCACTGTTCTTCTCTTTATGTCTGTTTGTCCTTCTATATACATCACCTGAGGTTGACAAAAAGACCACCAAGAAAGAACCAGAGTCTGGGTTGCGGTCAGGGTCAGTAGTACCTCTCCCCCTCTATCGACCCTGCCCCCCCCTGCCTTTGCCTCTATCATGTGCTTGTGATCTTCGATAAACCGGGGTGTGAATTATAAAAGCCCAAGAGCCGTAGTGCATGATCAAGAGAGCCTGGGGCACCCATCCAGCGTAATATGGAGATTTAGTCAAGATTTGTCAGAGCCTATAGTATAATCTACCTTTCAGGGAACAACAATAAGATCAGGAGCTTGTTCACTCAGTTTGCTGTATATCAATTCCCCTCGGTAAGGATGTAAACAAGTTGGGACGTTTTTGTCCCCCTCCTCCCCCCCCCCCCCTTTTCCCTTCTTTCTTTCTTTCTTTTTTTTATTTTTTATTTTTTATTTTTTATTTATTTCCCCCCCGCTTACCCCAAAGATCTCTCTGGCTTAATGTTGCCATTCCAATCCGAAGCAGCCGTACATACCCGAATGGCCGACCTGGGACTTTGACCGCCTACTGCGATAGGCATATCGATAACAGTTCAGCTCGACCTAAATGCCCCGCGGTGGAGGTGAGACCCCTGCAAGAACGGTACCCCGCGGGGCAATTATTGGGAACTTTTGGGGGGTCAGCAGTGCGATCTATGATCTACTACAAACCCCACGACGTCAATTGACAGGATGGCAAGCTACGTACGGCGTCTACAGCACCCCTCTGGGGTGCTCTGGGGTCCCGCTATGCTTCCGAGGAGATGCTGTTCCGCTTCTCGACCCGCTCCCGGGCCAGGACCTGGCGTCAGCTCTGGCTGTGGCCGGCCGAGGCGGAGAGGGAACTAGGTACATCATCATGAAGATGGTGGTGTCCAAGGGTGCCTCCCGCCAGGACTGCCATGAAGAGATCTGAGCCCCTGTGCGGTCCCGGTGGCAAGGTCGAGGCGGCCCTTGCGCCTTATTCCGAGTACCTCAACCCGGCTAAGACTGCCCAGCTGCACGTCTGATTCATAACTGGTCTCGAAAATTGTCCTATCTGAGGGCGCTGGGGGAGATTTGGCAAGTGGAGGATGACATATAGCAGGCAGGTTTCAAGACCATATGAGGTAGTCACCGACAGGATATGACAGCGCCTTCGCAAGATATTATTTCCCTCCTCTCATTGACGTTGGAATCACCGGACTCTCTATCCCCATCCCATACAGCAAGACGGCTTCGAGGCTAGGACCTCAACCGACCTACCGACCACACCTAGTTTTGGGTCTCAAAGGCCTTATCAAAGCCGGTCAAGGTGAAGCGGTAGTGGACTTTGTTCTCTTTGACACGTTCCACAGCCTCCTTGCACCCATCCTCGGAGATGTCGATGGTCTCCACCCACGGCTTGATACCCTTCTCAGCAGCGAGCTTCAACAGGGCATTCATCTCCTCTACACACATCAGGATCATTAGCATGGAACACATGCAACTTATGGCGAGGGACGCGGACTCACGGTTGTTGCCTAGATGGCTTCCGGTCAGCTTAGCGGCATTGCCCGCGAACGCCTGAGCCATCATCTCTGGCAGCGGCTCGTCAGGCAATCCAACCATGTGGAACTGGCCTCCAACCTAACATCATGTCAGCGCAATACGACAATGATGGGGACCGGCCACGCACTCTCAGTGTAGACATGTACGTTTTCAGGTCGAACGTGTGTGTCATGTCACTGCAGTTGAGGATGAAATCGAAGGCGAAAGCCCACGGCTGTGCCCAGTCCTTTTCGTTCGTGACGATGGCCTCCTTCGCGCCCAGCTTCTTGATGTCCTCGGTCTTGTGGGGCGAGTGCGTAAAGGCATAGACCTCCGCGCCGAGCGCCACGGCCCACTGGATGCCCAGATGGCCCAGGCCTCCGATGCCACAGATGGCTACCTTCTTGCCGGGGCCGACCCCGCCCCGCACCAGGGGCGAGTAGGTGGTGATACCGGCGCAGAGCAGCGGCGCAGCGTCGGACGATTTCAGGGCATCGGGTATCTTGAAGGTGAAGTACTCGTGTGCTCTTATGTAGTTGGCATAGCCGCCGTGGGCCCAGCTGCCGTCCTCATATTGAGAGTTGTAGGTGTCCTGGACATGATTCGATCAGCGTGGGTGTCCCGCCTGTCGAGAATCGCCGGGGGGGGGGGGTGGGGGGCAGGCGGGTGAGCCATACAACGAGGTGAGGACAGTAGTTCTCGTTTGCGTTCTTGCACTGTTCACATTTCAGACAGCTCCAGACCTGGGCGCCTACGCCGACCCTGTCGCCCTCTTTAATCTCCTTGACGTCCTTTCCGACCTTCACGGCCTTACCGACGACTTCGTGGCCCACGCACAGAGGACCCTCGTAGTCGCCCCAGCCGCCGGTGATTGTGTGGCTGTAGGACCCGGAGTGTTAACAGCTGAGAGGCGATCCGTACATTACGCGCACCGCCTCGGGCAGTTGTCTTTTCAAAAGCGCAAGGAGACATACACATCACTACCGCATACGCCACAGCACTCGATCTGCACGTCGATGTCGTTGGGCCCGAACGGTTTTGGCCTCAGCTCGTGCTTCTTGAACTGGTTCCATGTCTTCGGGCCCGCGACGCAGAAGCCCTCGAAAGTATCCGGATAGCCCATCTTGGTGAGGTACGACTCTTGGCTCGTACCGGTAAGCAGAAAATGAAAAGAGCTTGTGGGAGGTATCAGGGTGAGGGGCTCGAGACAAGTCTGTGCCACCAAATCTACATATTCTTAGTGGACCGCCGCGGAGGTCGAGCCTTTATATAGCCATGACTGCTGCGCACTCCGCGGTCCCTCGGGATTTGGAATGGCTTCGGGGGTTGATGACGTCGAGATCCGGAACTGCCACTATCCCATCGTTCCTCCTGGTCGATGTGATAATGCCGTGGGCGCCTCGACGGCTCAGGCCTAGGAGCGGAGGCTAATTGACCAGTGGAAGGGCTGTTCAACGGCGGCCAATGGGGTTTAGTCGGTTTCTGGATGCCTCAGGAGGCCGACAGAACGGCCCTTTTTTGCTAATCTATGACGATGCAAGACCACCTAGAACCAGACCTGAAGCGCTACCCACTGTGCCGGTACGGGAAGGCCCCCCCCCCCCCTTCTTTCAAGCTTATCGATGTCACCCGTTGGACGCCGGAATCTGGCGTCTCCGGAGTAATTGTTCCTGGCATGTGCAGTACACAGAACACTTTGTGACATTGAGTGCTGGCCCAGTACGTGTGATCATGTTCGTTGATGCCGTCCCCCAAGACGAGACCGCGGTCGAATCTCGGGCGGTGACACGTTGCTCTTCGGGTCTGTTTCAATACGTCAAAGCGGGATAAGTGTCTGGACCTAACCACGAGAACTCCGGTTCCTCCGGGCATCCGGAAGGAGGGTACCCGATTCTTCCACTCGAGAGGAGACGATTATTCCACGGGAGGGTGCTGAGTAAGAAGCAACGGGCAAGAGACCACCGAGTAAAGGGGCAGCGCAAGCAGGAACTTCCATAGACTCGCCTCTGTAACATCCTATTATATCTCTGCCGGTTTACGCTCTCTAATTAGCTGAAAGCTGCCTAGACAGCGGATGCAGTCGGATACTTCCACGCCAGTATCGATACAACAAGTTGAGCGACCCCGACGATGAAACCCAAAAACCCAAACAATACTGCCAGGAAAACACCAAAAATTGCCACAGTCAACGCGTTCCTTTCTGACGTATGTCTCTCCATCCACGACATGATTTTGTTTCCCGGGGGGGGGTCTACGGTGATGCCTTCCAGGATCCTTAACCTCTCTCCCCAGTAGACATAGTTGAAGTCCGCAGGAAGAACTCGGATGCTCCCATCGTCTATCAAGAGGTTGGGATCAAGTTTCCGTTTCCTCACGAGTGACTGTGTGAACTTTGCTGACTTTCGGTCCACTGACACGGGAAATAGGATGTAATAGAGCGTAAGAAGCGTCTCTAGGAGCAGTTGAGGCGGTAAAGAACCGCTACAGGGACAGCATTTCAGCTTTCATCAATACAAAGTGACTAGAGTAGTAATCATAACGTACATCTTGACAGAGTCGCCGAAATCAGCGTCCAGGGGAAGCTTTCCGGTATGCCATAGCTGGGCTTTAATGAAGGCCGTCTGGTGGAACACCTTTACTGTGGATGTCTGACGATCGTATATCAAATGCTGAACTAGGTCGTTCGTCGGGATGAAACGAATTCCGTATCTCGTCCTCAGCTTCCATGCCTTCATCGAACGATTGGAGGGGCCTATGTGAAACGGACGGGATGTGGTCATTGGGAAAGCACCTCGGAGGAACTCGACGAAATTCTGAGAAGCAGCCCACCTGACCGGAAAAGAACGGTACAGCTGGTAGCTATCTGAAAAGTCGTCCTTTGACGCGCAGTCGATCATGAAAGCTACCTTGACAGCTATTCTGATAGCGTGCTCCTTTTCTAGCTCCTCGGCGTCTCCAAATGCCCGGCGTTGAAATAAACCCTTAGGTATAGTCGCGCTCCGTCTCAAGAGTCGGACCGCCTCGATGATGTCCGAATGAGTCCTGAAAATGGGATCCTGTATAGCAACGGAGAAGATGCTTCCTCGGCCAAGCACCGTTGAAGTGTAGAAGCGCATGAATGCGTCAAAATGTACGTGGCTGGCTTTATGAGAATCTGAATGGCATAATTCTTTGATTATTTCCTCGCGGTCTGAAGTATTCGGACTGGGGAGTGCCATCATAGAAGGACGATGCTGGAATGGGATGTTCTCTTCGCATATGGTCAACAGAAGACGCCTCTGCCGTTCGTACACAAAGCGAAGTTCTAAGTCCTGAACCGATAGAGGTCGCCAGCATCTATGGCCGCAAAGTTATAGCAGAGGGTGTGTGAACAGATTCTTATGCAGGTAGTAGGCGCTTGCAGATTCGGGGTGGGGACCGAGTGGCTGTGATGAGCCTGCAAGGCAGAGTGCTAGCGCATATTTTGCCTGTGTAACGTGTCGACTTGCATACTTATTTCTGCCTGAGACGTGGGGCCATTTGACACACAGCCTCAGCTGTGGAACGGTTGATACGCTTCTCCCTCTCTTCCTCAGACACGCGAACCCGAACTTCTATACACTTTCGAGCGATGGTATACACCTACTCACATATGGCGCAACATACCACTAGAATTCCCCTCATTTTGTGCCAAGGCCAGCTGAGACTCTCTAAGGACTTTCATCAAGGATCCATTCACCTAGGATGTCTACTGTACCGTCTGATGTGGCTGCTGGTACTACATCAGCTACAGTGCTGAAAGCTCCACGATTTCGGTAGGCAGGCATACCATCTTCATACTTTCGGAGCTGACCAGACGCCGAGGCAGGTTTCTGAGAAGCCTCGGTCAGGTTGTTGGAGAGTCCAGCTCTGTGGCATATAACCATACATCCGGGTTACAACCGGCGGCCAGCATACCTTCACAGGGTGTGGGAGGCCTCGATGCCTCTCCCACACAAGCTCCAGGAGTTCCTTCAACTCCAGCGTCTTCTTCAACTCAGGTGACCAGTAATCCGCCTTCCACGGCTCCCAACGACAGAGCCATGATAATTCCCCACATCAAGAAAACCACAGACGTGTTTCCTGATGCCAGTACCAGCATCAGCCAAGCTCACCGAGATAGCTTCCCAGTCCTCAGGGACATATTCCAGCAGAACGTCGGGAGGGCAGTCCTAAGCTCTGTGGCTGTATCACATACATTAGCTACGAACTACGAATGTGTGGTTCTTGCCTGGCGGATGCCGTTCCGTCAATATTAGCTTTCTGTCCGTTTCAGAAGTTGAAGAATCTGAAATCGCTCTTCGTAAAACCACGCATAAGATCTCAATTCGCGCCAGAAAGCCCGACCTCGTAATTTGTTCGTTTTGGCCTCTTCTTCTGGGCCCAAACTATTGACTTATTGGCATTTCACAATGTAGCCGTGGTTATACCAGACGATCAAGAACCAGACGACGTCGTAACCAAGGTAATGGTAGGCCTCTGCCATGGGGCCTGCAAACCCTCAGCTGCGAGAATGGGCCTTGGAGGCCAGATCAAAACCACCCATAACTCCAAATGCAACACAAAGCGAGTACCGGGACGGGAAGATGGCGTGGAAACAGTATTCCCTCTCATGTTCCGCGATAGTGAAAACGAGTGGCGTCACGAACCGTGCACGGCTCATCATCTCTACAATCCTGACCTGTTTTGACGCACTTTTGGGCGACTATAGACAGGTTATCTGCCAGACACAGAACGGATGGAACCTCCTCCAGGGCATTGAGAGAAATACGGCTTCCGAAGCGAGACGCATTGAAGTAGAGATCATGGACATGGTCTGGCGCCTAGCTCTCCAGGCAAGCCAGTACAACGCGGTGCTTGCCTTTTCAAAGTCATATGTCATGGGGATCATTCTCGCTACTGATGCTCGAGGCAATCATCCCACGCCGGTAACATGGTCACAGGCAGAGTTACAAGAGCTCCCCACTCCAGACGCATTCACCTCCTTGGCAGAAGCATGGCCATCTTGGAACTCCTTATCCAGACAGATCTTCAGCTTCACCGAGGCGATTTCCTCCTTGAGAATCACGCCGAGAGGCGTCCTCCCTAGTTAGCTGCGTTAGTAAGGACTGGGCTTCGAGCATCACCTAGAAGCTTGGTCTGACGCCTTTGAACACATCCCGTCATCTATATTCAGCGAGGACGTCCCACCAGCGGATAAGGCAGCAGTTGCAATTCTCAAAATGAACCAAGTGTGCGAGCTCGTGATGTTTCTGATGGCCTTTTCCGACTCTGAACAGCACTGGGACAACTTCCTGCTGCAATTCCGGGCGATTATAGATCTTGGCCGGGAAGTTACAGGCGATGAGGAACGTTGGGCGGCGGAGGAACGATGCCCTCTTCCCGGGGAGTGTGAGCATCACAAGCAGGCGGAGACCTCCCAGGAACAAGCATACGCAACCCCCCATCTACGGCCTAGTTTCTGTGCCACTGCTCGGATCATCATGCCGCTCTTCGTCGTGGCGACCAAGTGTCGATACCGGGAGCTCATGTGGCAGGCGATAGCGCTGCTGCAGTGCAGTCCAAGGAGGAAGGGATGTTGGATAGTGAGCTGGCTGCCAGAGCTGGCTGCTGGATCGCCGAGGTCGAAAGAGGAAGAAGTGCTGAGCTCGCCATCGGGAGCGAGTCTGTTAAGGCAGCAACAGGTGGAAGACACTCACCAGACGCACAACTCGGGACTGATTCCAGCCGCAAATCGGGTGGTGCTTAAGGCCTGATCTTTGACCTCAGGGAGAGGACGGCGTCTGTACAAGTCGGCACGAGTGGTCTAGCGCCTGGGACACCGGATCCCAAGACTCGCACCACCAATATGTCATGGTAGCACGCCTGTTTGGAATCTCTTTCACGGTATAACCAGGTATCTGATTAATCATGAGGGATAGACCGCTCTTCAGAATTCAGATAATTTACTCTACTCGGTACCTAGGTATTGTCAACCTTGGTTTCGTGTTTCAGGAGGCCGGGATCTGATCTCACGAGAAAGTCGGTCCCAAGGTCAGCCTGGCATCCTGTCCCACAGTACGTGCTCGTCGAGCCACAATACCAATACTGGTTACAGTCCCCAAAATCCGACCGGCGATTGTCACTGGGCACCGAGGACTCGGTCTACGACCATGTGCGTAGCCGGTCGGCCTCGGGGTCAATAGCGTAAGACGTCCCCTCGGGAACGCGCGCCACTGGGCTTAACGAGCGGTCCCGTCCGCTTCGGCTGGGTCAAAACCTTTGGAACATGCCAGCCGACGCTGAATTCTTAGCACTGATATGGGCGGAACCATACCGAGCAGGACCCACACTTTCAACCACTGTCGCAGTGTATTCACAAAAGTTGCACACAGAGCCTTGAAGACGGGGTGGTCTCGTTAGCGGTGGCCCCGATAGCTCAGCTGGAATGCCTTCACAGAATGTTGTTCCACAGATACTATATAGGGATGATACCTGGGTAGGGCTGCACCACCTAGAGAGCCCGCCCATGTTGGATCCCTAGAACACCCTGGGTACTGTACCTTATCACTGATGTATTTGTAAGTGCGCAGAGTTCCCCACCTGACGTCAGCAAGCTCCCATGGCCGTCGGCGGGGACGGTGCAGAGGCAGAAACATCTAAGGCGTCTTTGTATAACCGAGTACCTGAGTACCCTCGTCCTGCCGCATGCTTGTAGAGGAGAACATTCGCCATCCGTTTCAGAGTGCGCAGGATTGATCTTCAACTCCCTCACGGCGGCGACCTTTAGTCGATACCACACTGCGGTGAATGAGTTCCATCCAAGCCCTGCGGCGACTGAGACTGCAAGCATCCCTCCTCGCCAGATCATCGTTCAAATCAGGCCCACGTATGTTGAACCCCCCCAGAACCGACGTGGATGGGCCTCGTTTCTGGCACTGCCTTCTGACACTGGTTCACCTGTCTCACAGCCCTACGAAGCGTTGCAGCCCCAGCAAGGTTTTTGGCGACTATGGCATCGACAACAGATTCCAAGAACTACAAGTTCAACCACTCGATGTGAGTTGGGTGCCGGGGCGCCACCGATAAATGTGCGAGGAGTGTCCCCCTCACTAATACCACTGGCCAGGATTCGGGTCAAGGACCCCAAGGCATCAGTCAAGTTCTACGAGCATCTCGGCATGACCGTCGTAAAGAAGCTGTCTTTCCCAGACAACAAGTTTGATCTTTACTTCCTGGGCTACGACTCTCCTCAAGCCCTCTCCCACGGCAATGCTACCTTTGACAGGGAGGGCCTCATCGAGCTGACGTACGTATCTTAGAACGTTCCACTGCCCCCCTGCGCTGTCTCGGGGACAGAATCCTTGAACCCCCCCCCCCCCACCCCCCTCTTCGTGAATTGGTCCTATGTTGGTCCTGACAACGTCTGAAAAGACACAACTACGGCACTGAGGATGATCCTGAGTACAAGGTCAACAATGGTAACGCCGAGCCTCATCGCGGCTTTGGGCACACCTGCATCAGCGTGGACAACATCCAAGCTGCCTGTCAGAGGATTGAGGATGCTGGATATAGGTTCCAGAAGAAGCTCACCGACGGAAAGATGCGCAACATCGCCTTTGCTCTGGACCCAGATGGGTACTGTAAGCTCTTCCCCAAATCCGACACCCGACCCCGACCACAGCGTGTGCTGACATCTCATAGGGGTCGAGATCATAGGCCGCAAGCCCCTTGAGGAGACCGAGAACGTCAAGGAGACCGACGTGTCTACCTACCTGATGAATCATACCATGATCCGGGTCAAGGATGCCCAGAAGTCGCTCAAATTCTACCAAGACGTCATGGGAATGTCGCTCATGAGGGAAGGCGGGAACCCCTCGGCAGGCTTCACACTGTACTTCCTGGGATATCCAGGCGAGCAAGGCATGCCCAAAGATGGGAAGACGGCCGGCCGTGAGGGCCTCCTGGAGTTGACGTGGAACCACGGCACAGAGAAGGACGAGGCCTTCAGCTACCACAACGGAAACGACCAGCCCCAGGGGTTTGGTCACATCTGTGAGTCGAATGTCACTCCGCGCTGCGGAAGGAGGAACGACACTAACATGAGAATACCCTCCTAGGTGTCTCTGTCGACAACATCGACGCCGCGTGCCAGCGGTTCGAGAGCCTGAATGTCAACTGGAAGAAGAGGCTGACCGACGGACGCATGAAGAACGTGGCCTTCGTCCTGGACCCCGATGGCTACTGGATCGAGATCGTTCAGAACGAGAAGTTCTCTGGTAAGGAGAACTTCTAGGACGAGACGAACATTGACTCCTCTCGGAATGAGGGGGAAGAGGGAATAAGCATCTTGGAAGAAGCAACACGATATGCTGTACATAACCATGTCGGGGTATTGCTGCGAATGAACTCCTTAGGGCACCTATAGTGACGCACTCTCGCATACTGGCGTGGTCGACGCGGGAACTCTGCCCCGGAGCGGATATCGCTATACGCCCACCTGACAGCGTATAGATACTATATGTTAGGGAGTTTACAGGGTGGGGCTGGTCGCTCCAGACCGGCTGACGTGCATTAGTTTCCTAACTTTCCCACGGTGAACGCGGTCACAGAGCTTGGGAGGCAAACGAGATGAGAGGGGAAACCCTTACCGCTTTAGCACGCCGGGGCGGGAACCCGATGATCGCATGGGGACATCCTACGTACTGTATAGCAGGATGGACTCTCGGCCACACTGCCTCGCCACGCCTTCCTCGCTGTTAGGGGCTACCGCATACCTGCAGCTCTTAGTTGCTGCTGTTGCCTTTTGTTTGGAATTTAGGGAGGAGGGCCGCATGTGAGCAATAGACGAGACCTGTTGTTCCCGTGGTTCTCACCTCTGACTCCCCCCCTCTCAAGAGTCCGCCGTTCACTACAATAAAAAGTGAAGTAAACAGGCACTCCTGCGGACCAGGTCGTCTGAAAAAAGCCGGCTCGTTCGCGTGCTCTCTCCCTCCCCCCTCTTCGGACAGCAATAATTATCAACATGGCTCCAGGCGCTCTTGCAGACTCGTCTGACGCTTCCGAGGAGGTCACGGTGACTGTTCCTCGAATCCTCGTGGCTGAGAAGCTATCCCCTGACGGCCTCAACCTGCTCACGGAGGCCAGATACAAGGTCGACAGCCGGCCCGGAATTACAGCCCAGGAGCTCCTGGCCCTCATCCCATCCTACCAAGCCCTCATCGTTCGGTCCGAGACTAAAGTGACGTCTGAGGTCCTATCTGCGGGTAAGCATCTGGTAATAGTCGCCCGGGCGGGTGTGGGCGTCGACAACATAGACATCCAGGCGGCCACGGCTCACGGGATCGTCGTACTGAACTCCCCGGCTGGCAATATCGCCGCCGCTGCGGAGCACACCATTGCCCTCCTGCTGGCCACGGCACGCAATGTGGGGAGGGCGGACGCGAGTGTCAAGGCCAAGGAGTGGGAGAGGAGCAGGCTGGTGGGCAACGAGGTGGGCAACAAGACGCTGGGACTGGTAGGACTGGGCAAGGTCGGCATGAAGGTCGCCAGGATGGCGATCGGGCTTGGGATGAAGGCCGTGGCAGTCGATCCCTACATGAGCGCCGATGTTGCGGGACAGAACGGCGTCAAGATGGTAGGGGGTCTGCAGGAACTGCTGCCCAACGTGGACTTCCTGACGATTCACACACCGCTGCTGGCGAGCACCCTGAACCTACTAGGGGAGAATGAGTTTCAGGCGATGAAGAAGACAGCCCGGGTTCTCAACGTTGCACGAGGCGGGATCTACAATGAGGAAGCCCTGATCAAGGCCCTGGACTCGGGGTGGATTGCGGGAGCAGGCATCGACGTCTTCACAAGCGAGCCACCCGAGCCTGGTTCGAGCGCGGAGAAGCTCGCGGTACACCCAAAGGTCGTCGTGAGTGTTTTGTCCTGATTATTTCGGGGCCACCATGAAACTGTCTGACCTCGCCGCTAGTCGACACCTCATCTCGGAGCGTCGACGGTCGAGGCCCAGAAGAACGTCTCGGTGGACGTGTGTCACCAGGTCGTGGACATCCTGGACGGCGGTATACCCACGGCGGCGGTCAATGTGTCACTCATCCTGCCCGAGGAGTACAGAAAGCTTAAACCCTTCGTGCAGCTAGTAGAGCGGATGGGTGATCTCTACACGCAGCACTTCGTAAGCGGAAGGGGAGGCATGGTCGGTGGCCGCAGGTTTGAGCTCGTATACCACGGCGAGCTGGCGGGCGTGTCCAACACCGTACCGCTGCTCTCAGCGCTGATCAAGGGACTGACCAGCAGCATCAGCGACAGCGGAGGCAGGGACGTGAACATTGTGAACGCGCAGCTCATCGCCAAGGAGAAGGGCATCGCCGTCAGCGAGACGCATGCCCGGGAGGAATCCAAGGATGGGGGTTACGCCAGCCTGGTGACGCTGCGCTCGTACGACGGCGGTCAAGGGGCCGAGCAAGTCATCGAGGGCTACGTGAGCGGACAGTCTTTCTACATCAGCAAGCTGGACCGCTTCACGGCGAACTTTATCCCGCAGGGGACCATGATCCTGCTGCACAACTATGACGAGCCGGGCAAGATTGGGAACGTTGGCATCATCCTTGGGGCCCACAAGGTCAACATCACCTTCATGCAGGTGGCCAGTCTGGACGGGGCGGTGGTGCTGCCTGCTGGCGACGGCAACAGTGCCAAGAAGAGGAGGGGGAAGAACGAGGCCCTGATGATCGTTGGGGTGGACGGCGACGTGACCAATGAGGTTCTCGAGACCCTGAGGCGGTCTGATGGCATCCTGGACGTCAACCTGGTGAAGCTGTGATGCCGCCATCTCCAGGATGCGGTGTCCTTTTGTCATCGGCGAACCGGTATCGTGAGCTCCAATACTCGACGCGGTCTATATGCTTAGGCACAGAACCCGGGAAATTATATAGCAGAAACGAGGCATATCTAGCTAGCCACCAGTCGCATCGTTCCAGCTGGCATCCACCATAGATTTTCGTGATGGCGTGAACAACGCCGCCCTTGACACCAAACACTCAACACGACACCTATAATTACATTACCCCGTCGCATCTCTCCAGCAGAACCAGTGTACTCACTCTGGAGGATAGGGAAGAGCCTGGGGGGGGGGGGTCCTTATTGCTGGTTTCCCCGGGATCTGCAGCGGCCGTGGCTTGCCAGGTGGTGGTACGGGTTGGCTCGCGTGATATGACCGAGCCACCCATCCGGACCTTCGCCATGGGGTTGGCCGCGGGAGGGGGGTTCTCGGCCTGTTGTTGGTCGCACCTGTGTTGCTCTGGAGGAGGGCCAAGCCTCGAGGAGGGGTGGGGGACGGTATGACAACTCACGTAGGTAGGCCGGAGGCACGGTGAAGCTACAGTTCATCCGGCAGATTGAAATGGCCCGATCGGGCTCGTATTGCCCTGGGCTCGAGCATGTACCCGGCTCTTGTCCAATGCAAACATGCATGCCCGCGCAGTATCTGAGGTACCTGAGGGGAAACCGGAGACGAGATGATTCAAGCCGTGCGACTGTCGAGCCGGGACGACGGCCCACAGCCTCGCAGGATCTTTCTTATATCCTTTCGATTAGTTTCCTATTGTCTCTCGGGGGATCTTTGGTGGGGGGTTACCATGGTGACATGATAATGACACATTTGGATGACACCCGTTGTCTCGGGAGGAGGACGTCAAGTTGACGAGTCTCAGGCTCCCGATGTGGAAGGCAAATGAACTGCAGGCGACGACTTGCTGATGAAAGGCGCCTGCAGGGCTACCCCCCCTCCCCCCTAACCCCCCCAAAGGTCAACTGCGTTAGTGGGAGCTGCTGGGGGCGCGCCAATCAGGGCGCCCTCCCCGTCTGATGTCCTCGTCATAGCTCCCGAGCCCTCCAGCGCCCCTCCCCTCCCCTCCCCTCCCCTCCCCTCCCCTCCCCAGGGCCTCGACCCACTGATATCACAGCGGACCAAGCTCTGCTACGCTGTATGTACAGCAGTGGTGGTGGATCTGACCCACCAGCCACCTGGACCCCGTCCATTGACCAAAGATATCGCGCGCTCACTCTCACGATTATTTTCGCGTGTTTATCTCTCCTCTGCTCTCTTCTCTCCCCCTCCACACCACAACCCCCCCTGGCCTGCCTGGTCCTACATCCCTCGCCAGAGCTCGAGGCGGAAGTAGGGGTAAGTACGGTGTGCTCAGCAGCACCACTGACCGCATCTGGAGATACTCGTCCAGGACAGAAGAAGCTGAGCCGGGCCGAGCTGACGCCATCCCGTGCGCGTGTCTGTAGGAGGACCTCTGATCCAGCCTGCCTGAGTTTGAGTCTTCGACGACCGCCCCGTCGCCGCGCAGGCGACAACACCCCGCGACTATGAGGCGACAACATCACGGCCGCCACCCCCTGATGGCATCCCGCCCCGCCGTCCTCGCCCTCTCCAAAGCTCTTTTCGCCATCGGTGCCTCGGCCGCCCCCGTCCACGTCATGGACAAGCTCCACGACGGCAGCGAGGAGGGGGAGGGCACCGAGCTCTGGGTCCTCTACCTCGCCTCCATCTTCCTCGTCCTCCTCGGCGGTGCCTTCGCCGGCCTGACTATCGCCCTCATGGGACAGGACGGCATATACCTCCAGGTCATCGCGAGGGATCCTAGCGACCCCCAGCAGAAGAACGCCAAGAGGGTCTTCCAGCTCCTTCAGAAGGGGAAGCACTGGGTCCTCGTCACACTGCTCCTTAGTAATGTCATTGTCAACGAGACCTTGCCAGTCGTGCTCGACCGCTGTCTTGGAGGTGGCGTCGCTGCCGTCGTAGGCTCTACCGTCTTGATCGGTGCGTTTCCACATCTCCCGGCCCGTGTCACCAGATGAGTTCCTTGGTGGCGATGAATCATACCCACTCCGGCCCCGTCACCAGGACCCCTTGTGCTAATACATGTTCTGCCTGGCATCTAGTCATCTTCGGCGAGGTGGTCCCACAATCCGTCTGCGTTCGATACGGCCTGGCCATCGGCGGCTACATGTCCAAACCAGTCCTGTTGCTGATGTACCTCATGGCGCCTGTGGCATGGCCTACTGCGAAGCTGCTCGACTGGGCCCTGGGCGAGGATCATGGCACTGTCTACAAAAAGAGCGGCCTCAAGACCCTCGTCACCCTGCACCGCACCCTGGGAGATGTCTCCGAGCGGCTGAACCAGGACGAGGTCACCATCATCGCCGCGGTCCTTGATCTCAAGGAGAAACCTGTTCATGCCGTCATGACGCCCATGGACGATGTGTTCGTCATGTCCGAGGACACGGTGCTCGACCAGGAGACGATCGATATGATGCTGTCGGCCGGCTACTCGCGCATACCTATTCACGAGGCCGGGAATCCCACCAACTTCATAGGGATGTTGCTGGTCAAGATCCTCATCACCTACGACCCCGAGGATTGCAAGAAGGTCAGGGACTTTGCGTTGGCGACACTGCCGGAAACACGACCAGAGACGAGCTGTTTGGACATCATCAACTTCTTCCAGGAGGGCAAGTCACACATGGTCCTGGTGTCGGAGTCGCCGGGGGATGACCACGGCGCCCTTGGTGTCGTCACCCTCGAGGATGTTATTGAGGAACTGATTGGAGAGTAAGTGCAACTGGATATATCAGAAATCATGTGCATGGTCTGGAGTTGTGGTGGCTGACAATGCAATCGCAGGGAAATTATTGACGAGTCGGACGTATACATTGATGTACACAAGGCCATCCGCCGGATGGCACCAGCCCCCAAGGCTCGGTACCAGCGCCGGTCCTCTCACAGCGGCCCACCCCTTACAGATGGCACTGATGGCAAGTCCAGCGAAGACACCAAGGTCGGGGAGGAAGACCACCCAGAGAATGATCCAGGCCGGAAAGGACAGCTCAGTGCAGTGCCCGAGCGCGGGCAGGCTCGTGAGAGATCTGGCAGTCCCATGACGGGCACCTTGTTGCTGCGACGAAGCTCGGCTGGGATCGACGGCAGGATGGAGAGCGTGCCGGTGAGGGCGAACTTTGATGATATCAAGCAGCACCTGAAGCACCTCGGCCCATCGAACCGGGCCTCCAACCCGAAAGTCACACGATCGACCACCGTCAAGATCAAGCCCGGTATTGTCCTGCACGAGCAACCCCGATCGAACTCGGTGGCGGAAGAGGTCATCCTAGAGGCCCCGAACAACGAGGAGGGCGGCGAGACGACCTCCTTGCTGAAGGGCGCCAAGGATGGCGCGCATGCCTTGGCCCAGAGCTACGGCGCGATCGGAACGGGGGCACTTTCGAGGCCAATAACCCCCCGAATCCAGACGACCGACATGACGAAGCAGGAAGACCAGGCAACGCAGACATCAGCACATCCCAGCATCGCGGACGTGGAGACAGCCACATCGCCCGTCGCGGAGCTGCGGTCGCCGAGGTCCAGCTCGGGCAGCGAGACGGAGCGCCTCGAAACGCCGGGCCCGTACGGCCATCGGACTGGGCTTTTTGCCCGCAGTGGTAGCATCACGGAGCAGGTTGTGGAGACGAGGGGCATAAAGAAGACGGTGCTCGAGACGACCAGCTCGAACGACGAGGAAGAGGACCACGGGCACCGTAAGATGGCCAGCCGGTCGAACATCAGCCTGTCATCCGGAGCAGCGCTTTCCCCTGTGCAGGGGGATGAAGAAGACGAGCCTGGCAGTGCTGCGGCGTCAACGCCAGATCTGCCAGCCGAGAGGGCCTCCGGCCGGAGCTCTACGGCCGGAGATGCAGGCAGTCAGAACGGAGGCGGCAACGGTGGCGGCAAGAAGAAGACTCGCAGAAAGAAGAGAAAGGGCAAGTCTTAGGGCGACTTTCTGCCCCTGTGGTGATATTCCGGCCTGCTTCTTTCGGCGTTATGTGCTTACCCTCGGCGGGACGACAAAAACACGGTCTGCGTCGGGTGACATCGACAAGGCGTCTGCATCAATATAAGGAGATATCATGTATCATTAACACATGGCTAGGGGGTCTTGGTAACCGCATTTATGCATTCTCTGTACCATGAATACTGGGTCTCTGCCGCCATCCTCGTCGCCCTTCGGCAGAAAGGATCGATTCGACATAGTTTGCTGCCCTAAACGTGTTCCTTGTCGCTGACACAGATGTGGACATGGCCTCACCTCGTCCGCCACCACTAGTCTTCTGCATTGTACCGTGAGGACGTTGTCAAAGACTTTGTTCCGAGTATAGAGCAACCTGGCTCGAGGAAGATGGGACCCAGGCCCAACAGAGGTCCCGTTTCTAACCAATATGCCCCATATCACGAGTAGTATTTACATGTGTGCCCCCTCCGCTGGTGGGGGAGAAGGGGGGAGGGGCGGAGGGCTATCTCAGGAGCACAAGCGGCTCATACTAACCTGCGCAGGAGCCAGAACCCCCCCCCCCCCGGCGCCCCGGGGGGGCGCTCTCACTGCCGTTCTTTAATGATGGAAGCTCTTGCCCTGGTAGCCCTTGGGCGAGAGGGTCACGTTGTACTCGAGGTCCAGCTCGGCCTTGGGGTCGCCCTTGGAGGGGTGGAAATCCAGGATCAGGTCGTCCTTGACGGCGAACACGGTGTCGGTGGCCCTAGAGAGGGAGAGAGAGAGGGGGGGCGAAGTCAGCGGAGTTGTAGGTACAAGTTTTTTCCTTCTCCTTCTTCCTCTTCTTCTTCCGGCATGGCAAGACTAGGGGGAGGGGTGGGGTTTCTCACAGCCACTGGTCATCGCGGGGATACAGCTGCGTGGTGCAGCCGTTGTAATCAGGATGCGTGACCTAGGACAACCTCGTCAGCAAGATTAACGTACACCAAGGTGTCCCAAAGACAAAGGGGAGGGCTCCCACCCCCCCCCCCCCTTCTTCCGAAAAGAACAGCGACAGGGCTTACCATGATATGGATGTGGGCAGGCCTCATGGGGTGGCGGTCCATGAGCTGCAGCAGCTGCCAGCTGGGGCCGTCCTGGGGCAGGCTGTAGGCGGTGGGGTGGAGGCAGTAGAACCAGTACTCGCCCCCCGCGTCGGCGCGGAACTTGCCCCGGAGGTTGTTGGGGGACTGGCCCTCGGGGTCCTGGAAGTCGTACTTCCCGTTGGCGCTCGCCTGCCAGATGTCGAAGACGGCGCCGGGGATCCCGCGGCCCTCGAGGTCGGCGATCCGGCCGTGCATCCGGGTGACCCTCGCGCCCGCGGGCGGGGGGTCGACGACGATGCTGCCGCCCAGCTCGCGGAAGGGGGCGTCGGGGGACCAGAAGGGCCCCAGGATGGAGGAGGAGGTCGGGTCCGCGCCCGTCTCGGAGACGACCTTGTGGGCGATCTCATCGACCAGCCTTTTTGCGATGAGGGATTAGCAAAGAGATGACCCCTGAAGATTTGGGGGGTGGGGGAGGAGGAGGAGGAGAAGGAGGAGAAGATTATAGAGCGTGAGAGCAAAATGAACAGGTAAATAAGCAAGTAAATAGTGACAATAATAATAATGATATTATATATATATATATATATATATATATATATATAAAGGAAGGACCTACGACTCGAGGCCTAGGATGTCGGACAGGCGGTGGGCCTCGTTCCTGGTGCCGTTGGACTCCTTGTAGATGGCGCCGACGGCGTTGATGTAGTGGACGCCGGCCATCCACTCGTCGATGGTGAGCTCGGTCTCGCGGGCGAAGTCGTGGATGTGGCGGATGAGGGAGCCGAGGAGCTCGCGGTTCCTCGGGGTGGTCTTGGGCCCCATGGTCCCGACGACCTTCTGGGTGAAGTCCGGGTCGAACCCGTGGGCCGGGGGCCTGGAGGGACCGCCGCCGCAAGCCATTGTTTGTTGTGTTGTGTGTGTACTGAGTGCTGGGTCTGTTGGGTGTTATCAAGACCCTGTCGGGGGCCCCGTGTCTGTCGTCGGGTGATGAGGGGGCTGTCTCGCGATGGGTGGTCACAGGAAGACAAACAAGGCGGGAGGGAATCGTTATATAGCTGACAAGCCAGGCATGCTCCTCCATATGTCCCTCGCCCGTCCCCCCTAACCCCCCAAATCTCCTTCGAGCCACGGCCTGCCGTGCTGCCGGGGCCGGTCAATAATGAATGAGCGTTACCATGACGAGGAGTAGGAGGAGGAGGAGGAGGAGGAGGAGGAGGAGGAGCGTCATAGTATCATGGGTGGCACACGTATCAGGGATCCCCGCACTCGGCAGGATGGATGAGATTGCTAGAGCCCTTTTGACGTGATGCCCTCTTGGTGGCCCTGTCCCCCGGGGCCCCAGGCGGGCGAATCGCAGCGGGAGAATTGGTCAACAGGAGACGGCTCCCGGGGGGAGAAGTAGTGAGCAGTAGTTCAAAGGCCATCGAGATTGTTGCCGTCCCCAACTCCCGCGGCCCCGACCTGGGGATTAAATATTGCCCCCTTAGCAGGTAAAGGGGGGTGGGTGGCTCATCACCGGCTCATTCATGTATGATGGATGGATGTATTTATGTACTCACCTGGGGCAGGGGGGCTGGGAGACTCGGCACCCTCTCAGGCGGTGCAAGATCTTGACACGATATCTTGGAACTGGGATCTCCAAGATATCATTTCATTTCATACATATGTACTATGGTATATATACTATGTATGCGTGTACAATTATGTCCCGTCTTATTCTTAAGTCAAGAACGTGGGGCAATAACACAAGCTGGTGCTGCTTGTGGCCAAACCGTGTTAGTGCAGGCCAAGGCGGGCGGGGGGGGGGGCGCCGGAAGAGCCTTTAACCGCACGCGCTGCTAGTCAAACTCAGGCAGACAACCACCAAACCACCACCACCACCACCACCACCAACCATCTCCATTCGGTATGTCTGTCTCAATCATCCAAATAGCCAGCCATTCGTGAGTTGGGCCGTTCAACCAACCAGAGAGCATAGCAGATCCATCCATCCCATACTGATCTCACGCAGGCCCATCACCTCTGACAGCCCGCACGGAGAGGACACCCATACGCTGCTGCTGTCCTGGTCCGGCGCCGGCGGCCCTGATGATCTGGCCCCCTGCCCTCGTCTGAACGTTCATCCCCTATCCCCTGCCCTCCCCGCAACCTCGTGGTGGCAGGGGTAGCTTCTGCTGAGCTCGGGAGGGTTTTACGGTACAGAAGAACTGGGGACCGGGAATCTATGTGGGCCCCGCCCAGGAGCGTTCTGCGGGACGACGATGCCATCGCATACCGTACATAATACCACGCGTGCCCTGCCCTACCCTGCCCCTGACCCTCCTCGCGCGTTCGATCCCCGATCCCCATCCTGCTTCCCCCCAACAGCCTGCCCTGGACGCCCCTCCCTGCCTGCGACCGCCCCCTCCCCCCTCCTCATAGACACACCCTCGTCACCGGTCGTCAGGGTGAAGAGCCTCGTGCGCCTACTCTACGGCACCGCCAGCCGACGTCGAAGGCCTAGTCTGGGGACTCCTCCCGCCGCCGCCGCCGCCGCCGCCGGACCCAAGATGCCACTCCACCACCTGATGATCGGCACCTGGACGCCCCCGGGCGCCATCTTCACCGTCCAGTTCGACGACGAGAAGCTCGAGCTGAGGCTCGTCAAGAGGACCGAGATACCCGAGGACGAGCCGATATCGTGGATGACCTTCGACCACGCCAAGAAGAACCTCTACGGCGCCGCCATGAAGAGGTGGTCCAGCTTCGCCGTCAGGTCGCCGACCGACATCGTCCACGAGGCCTCGCACCCCATAGGCGGCGACCCCCGCGCCAACGACGCCTCCACCAACACCCGCGCCATCTTCCTCCTCGCCGCCCGCCGGCCCCCCTACGCCGTCTACGCCAACCCCTTCTACAACCACGCCGGCTACGGCAACGTCTTCTCCGTCAGCGCCTCGGGCGCCCTGGCGCGCAACACCCAGAACTACCCCTACCAGCCCGACACGGGCATCCACGGCATGGTCTTCGACCCCGCCGAGACCTACCTCTACTCCGCCGACCTGACCGCCAACAAGCTGTGGACCCACCGCAAGAACCCGGACGGCTCCCTCGAGCTGGTCGGCTCCCTCGACGCCCCGGACCCCGGCGACCACCCCCGCTGGGTCGCCATCCACCCCACCGGCCAGTACCTCTACGCCCTCATGGAGGCCGGCAACAGGCTGTGCGAGTACCTCATCGACCCGGCCACCCACCTGCCCATCTACACCCACCACAGCTACCCGCTCATCCCGCCCGGCATCCCCGCCCGCGACCCGGCCACCGGCAAGGGCCTGTACCGCTCCGACGTCTGCGCCCTGACCCGCTCCGGCCGCCACCTCTTCGCCACCGCCCGCGCCAACCGCTTCGACCTGACGGGCTACATCGCCGCCTTCCGCCTGCGCGACTGCGGGAGCATCGAGGCCCAGCTCTGCCTGAACCCCACCCCCACGAGCGGCGGCCACTCCAACGCCGTCGCCCCCTGCGACTGGAGCGACGAGTGGCTGGCCATCACCGACGACCAGGAGGGCTGGGTCGAGATGTACAGGTGGAAGGACGAGTTCCTGGCCCGCGTCGCGAGGTGCCGCATCCAGGAGCCCGGGTTCGGCATGAACGCCATCTGGTACGACTGACCTGGGAGGACGGACGGGCACAAGGAGGCCGAGCGTCAAGGGCTCTTGGGGAGGATATGCGGCGCAAGGGGCCCACGCGGCATAGCGCAGTTCTGCGTCGTGATGTGTATGTGAGAGAAGACACGAGAGAGAGAGAGAGAGAGGACTACGATCCGAGGACTGCGGGTTTCCTCAGGCCAAGGGGGCGGCCTAGTGGCCACAGATGCCACATATAGAAATTTAAGTAGAAATGCCAGGACGTATCTGTCAACGATACCAGGATAATGTACAGCCCGCCCATTGAATGACGGATGGCGCGGATGTTGATGACGATTTGTTGTCAGGAAAATGCCCAAGTAACACCCTGTGGAGCCCCCTCCTCTCCTCTTCCATTTCTACCGGTTAAGGGAGAAGGGGGGGAGGGGGGTAAATATCTCTCCCCTTCTCCCCCCCCCCCTCCAAAGGAGGCTCACCTGGTCCCGGACGTGTTTGCCACCGCGGGCCCCCGCCCTCATCTACTTGTCTCCCTGCGCCACGAGACACCACACCAGGGCCGCCACGGCAGCCGGCACCAGGTAGAGCCACCAGGCGGCGCCGACCACGCCGGCCCGCACGCCCCACGCGAACGCCCAGCCGCCCAGCGCGGGGCCGGCAGCCCTGGCCAGGCTGGCGAGCATGTTCCCCGCGCCGTGCACCGTGCCCAGCACGCGGCCCGAGGGCGCCGCCTCGGTGAGGAGGATCACGGTGCTCGGGATGGCCAGCGTCCGGGCCGCGGTCTGGCCCCACGCGACGAGGCCCAGGGCCGGCCACGCCCACGCCGTCCCGGCCGGGAGCGCGCCCAGGAGCGGCGCCAGCGCGTACACGGCCGGGAACAGCAGCAGGCTGGCCCGGAAGACGCCCAGAGTGCCGAGGCGGGCCTGCAGCCGCGGGTAGACGAGGAGCTGCAGGGCGACCCCGCAGACCCCGAACACGGACAGCCAGAGCCCGATCGTCCTGGCGTCGAGGCCGAGGCCGCCCTTGAGCACGGGGGAGGGAGAGGACGAGGACGGGGCGGCGGCCGCGGCCGCGGCAGTCTCGTCCCCGTCGCCGCGGGGTGTGGAGAGGTAGACCGGGAAGATGTGCATGAAGGCTGAGTTGTGCAGGGGGAGCAGGCCGAAGGAGACCATGGCGGCGATGGTCTGCCGGGTCCAGATCTTACGGAAGGGGAGGTCGGGCTCCGTGGGCGCCGCGGCCGTGCCGGCCGTGGGACTCTTGGAGGCGCCCTGCTGCAGCTCGATTCGTTCCTCGGGGCGGCCCGGCTCTTCCACATCGCCGAGCAGCTGATACCCGGTGCCTCCATGTCGGGACATCCCTCTCCTCAGGAGGGCCGCGAGGGCCCGGCCGGCCGCGAGCCCAAGGTCGCGATCGTTCTCCCTCCCTGCCAATGTCTCCCTCAAGCCGAGCACCGCCAGCACGAGGGCTATGCTCAGCACGAAGGCGTTCACCAGGGCAGGCAGCGCGAAGGGGTATCTCGTCATCCACGCGACCCCATCCGCACCCCCTCCCCAGTTGAGGGCCCCGTCCGGGCCGAACAGCCCGGGCAGCCTGCCCACGGGCTCGGCCAGGACCCCGCCCAGCGCCAGGCTGGCGGCCATGCCGCTGTTGAACACCAGCGGCAGCAGCAGGAAGGCCCGGGCCTGCAGCCTCCTCTCCCGCACGAGCTCCGCCGTGACGGTCCTCATGAGGCCGACGTTGCCGTTGGCCGCGCCCGCGACGGCCCTCCAGAAGAACAGCCAGCCGAGGCCGCGGCTGAAGCCGAACGCCGCGTTGGCCACGGCGGAGACCAGCAGCCCGAGAACGATGGAGGGCTTGCGCCCGCGCCGGTCCGACAGCCAGCCCCAGGGGAGGGAGACGAAGAACTGGGCGAGCGGGAACGAGGCCACGAGGAGGCCGGAGTAGTAGCTGATCTCATCCGGGGTGGGAGCGCCGCCCCCTCCGCCCCCTCCGCCCCCAGAGGTGAGCACGGACCGGACGAGGTAGAAGATGTATGGTAGGAGGCATACGTTGGAAAGTGGCTCTGACAGGCGACAGAGTGCCAGGATGAGAAGCTGTGTCTTGTTGGGAAGATCGCGCCAGCGGGCCGGGGCCCTTGGCGTCTCCGGCCTCTGTTGTACCCCAGCTGCCGGGCCGGCCTCTCCCCGGGGCCCGTTCAGGCGTGTGTTGGCTGCTCGACTGTCAGAAAGCCAACCCGGCGTCAGGTGGACCCGAGGACCTCACCTTCCTCAGACGGCCCAGCTTGCCCGACCGGTGACCCAGACGCTTCTGCACCGTTACCGACCATGTCCGTCGGCTCCCTTCCGCCCCGAGGATGCCCGGTCCTGGGCGTCGACTGTGCTTTGGTGAAGATGAGAAGGGACTCTGCCGTGATACTCGCGTGACAACCAGACGTCTCGGGTCCCGTGCCACATAGAGAACGAGCTATAATCGTAGGTCGTGCATCACCGCATCATCCTGGTACGGGCGGAGGGCCATGGGCTTGTTCAAAACCCGAACAAGGTTGACGTTGGCATCAAGGATCGCCAGCGCGGGCGTGCTGCATCATGCATGCGGTCAGCGTCGGCCTGCAGAGGACTACTGAGGGCAGAGGCGTGCTAAGCTGAGATTGGCCTGCATGAGGATGTATGCAGGCCCCGACAGCCACTATCAGAAAACCCCGGAGGGCAGTCAGGATACTCTCCTAATTGGGCCCAAGAAGTGCCGCGAAGAGGCTCTGCATAGTTCCTACCGTAGAGTCTGCTCTTTATGGCTGTGTGATATCAGACCAGAAGTGTGCCCCTTGGGACTGTTGCTTGATCTCCTCTTTTTGTAGAACGCCCGTGAACCATTATGGGGTTTCTTCGCGAGCGCGCGCGCGCCTTGGCTATGCCTCTGAAGTCCCCGCAAGTGCTGGAGCAGACCTCAGTGCAGTCCATGCGAGTATCATCTGGCCTTATGTTTCCCAAAATGGGAGTCGCTCGTTCCGGCCTCGTTGCTCGTAGAAGAGCTTTTATAGACAGATTCTAGGGTGGGCAACCCCCAGGTTCCCTCTGACACCTTGCCCATTTTCGCATCGATGCCACGGGAACGGCTCGAAGGCATGTGAAGAATGGCAGGGAGCTGTGGGAACCCGTCCGCCTTAGGAAGACGAAGGTCTTCTCGGGTAGTCGCGGTTTCTGGTCAGATCTGGATTGCCACACAGTTGAATCCCACGTGCCCAGACGGAGGACATTCATCGTTGATGTCCGGGCCTGTAACTGACTTGCCGTTCATGCGGATCGTCACAGGACCAGTCCTGCCGTCCACCTGCACATGGAAGAACGAGACATACCCGCGGTCGTGATACGTTCTGATTTCTCGGGCTGAGTCGCCGATGCTGATGGTGACCGAGGTGGGCTGTTTGGTGATCGCCATGACCGAGATGACATCTCTTACTCCCTGGCTGGCTGATCGGCGGCCCCCCTGACCCCAGACGGTCCCTAGTCGGGTGAGCAGGTTGAGTCTTAGTCCATCCGACCTGCTGCGACGGTATGCTTGTGGCGGAACCACTTACCTCCATCCGGGCCACACCCAGCCGGTGTGGTCCTGTACCAGGCGATCGCGCAGTCTTCGGCAGGCGGGAAGGTGGCCATGTCTCTGCCAGCCTTGTATGCCTTGATGAAGAAGGGCAGGGTCGCTCTGAAGGCTTCGTGGGAATGTCCGGAGACGTACGCATCCGCACCAGGCACAACCTGCGACGGACGTCGCGGATCACAAATATAGCTAGACTCGCCGAAGTCATTCCCTGCCGGTAGGTAGCAGCATAGTCAGCCTCGTGCGAAGGCGCGGCTCGCTCCCCCTGTCGGTGGAGGCCGGACATGGAAAGAGAAAGATAGAATCACTGACAGGTAATGATCTGGACAAAGTCGGGCTTCAGCTCCAGAATCTGCAGCCACCGGTCGAACCAGAGGCTCTCGCTTGACGAGTACCAGTTCTTGTTCCACTGCGGCAGTCCTGGTTTGGGAATTCGGGTGAGCGGCACGTCCGTCAGGTCTTCGAGAACAGAAAAACTTACTCGTGTAGAACCAGGGACTTATGCCCGCCATGTATGCCTTGCCCTTGTCCCGGAGCGTCTCCATATAGGCAATGTCTTCCTCCGTCGTCATCCGCTGCTGGTCAGCACGGGGCCAGGCACACCAGGAGAAGGCACCGTCGATGACATCGGACTTCTTTCCCACGCCGTGAGGGCCCAGCGAGCTCCAGTCTGGCACAAAGAATATGCCCCCCGTGGCCCTGCTTACCGCTGGCCAATTCTGAGCCCAGCCTGGGCCTTCAAAGGTAGACACCAAGGGCAGCCCGCCGACCCTATGATAAGCGGGCGACTCTCTGAACTCGTTGATCAGGGCCACGACCTGGTCGACGCCCCAATCCCCTGCAGCCATGTCAAAAGACAGGAAGAGCACGAACCCATGTCCATCGTCGTGGGCCATTGCAGCGGCGGTGAATGCTTGACGCAGCTGGTTCAGTGTGTACGGATCCGCCGGGCCAATGTTGAGCGCGAAACCATCGATGCATGCGGCATGTGCCGTGCGAATCTCTTCAGCCCACTCGTCCAGAGTCTGACCATCCGTGAGGCCAACCTGGGAGCAGATCAGAGATGTCTTATCCTTTACTAGTTGACGCTCAAGCTGGAATGGTGTGGCTTACTATGTAGTGCGCAAGGACCACTCGGGCTTCGCATCAGGAGTGGACGTCAGCAAAGGATCTCTGCAAGGAGGGTGGGAGAGAGCACACCTGGACCTGGTCGCTCATGGTGACGATGGTTCTGCTTCCTGTGGAAGACATTCCGCGCAAAGGCCCGCATTCTCCTACGCGACCCGGACTGGTCGGAGTGGCCAGAGAATCTGAAGTTTGTATCCGTCGTTCAGAAGCACCCCAATGATGAAGCTTGGCGCTCGTTGACGGGGTTCCGCAGGCGTGGGCTAAGCTTTGATAGTGGATGGATGAGCCGACCTGGCGTCGCTATGACATGCCTGAGTTGCCTTTCCCCATCGAGAACATATGAGGAAAACCGGGTCTAATACCTCAGCTGCGCCAATCACGGTCCCAAAAGCATATCGAAGGTTGACACGAAGCCCACGTAAAAATCTTCACGCCGCCTAGTCACACCACGATAGTGAGACCGAATACGGTCACTTAGGATTGGGATGGAGATGCACTACTGCATTGCAGGCCACGTAGGCACAGGCTAAGCACTCAAATAGAACGACTATGATGAAGACACCCTTTCACGCCAGCTTTCCTGCCTATGATGACGGTCACACCAACTCCATGCGAATCCTCCATAACCCTTCTCGGCTGTGGTCCCTGGGCTCCTTTTCAAAAATCATTGTGCGATGTCTTCCAGTGTCGAACCTCTTGATAAAGCGATGCTCGTCCAACCAGATCCTGACGGGCCCGCCCCTGCTCACCAAAAACTGCACCAACCAATGTAGTGCTGACACAGGTTTTCTAGCTTTGTTGCCTCAACGATGAGCTTGTCGACCTGTGTCAGAACGTCCAGCTCGTCGGTCGGCTTGAAGTCCCTACCGGTCAGCTTCTGCGAAACCCTATCCAAGACCTCAAGCGCACGAGCATTCTGTATCTCGGTCGGGTCTTGATTCTGTTGGCCGTTGATCCCATTAGCTCCATTGATGTCCACACTGCCCGGTACACCAGCAGAGGAGTTGGTGCGCGCCCGCATCCTCGCGCCCGGAGGACCGCCCGGCATGGTCAGGTCGGGGTTGCCAACAGCTGCTTGTGCGGCGCGTAGGGCAGCAGGGTCAGCGTCAAGAATAGATGCGCGGCGTCCCCGATTGGCCTGCGGACCAACAAGGGCTTCTTCTCTCTCTGATGCAAAGTTGGGTCCCGCGGGGCTGGCAGCGCTGGTTAAGCGCCATGTCAGGAGAGGGTCGTGGATAAACTAAATAGTATAAGGTCAGCAGGAGCTTCAAGAGTAATCAACAGAACGAGAGGCAGGGATTTTGGAGCTTACGGCTTCCAGGACCGCCATGACACTCTCCTTGTTATCCCTGAGGACCCTCATGACGTGCTCGCATGTTATACGGAAACTGCCTTCGATGTTGGAGACCTCCATTGCGTATGTGAGCATGCGGGTGAGGCGGAACGGCACCCTCTCCGGGTACTTCTCGCGCTTCATGGCCACCTCAAAGCAATCACCGAAATCGATGTGAATGATCTTGCCCGTGATTCGATCCAGCATCAAGTTCGAGGGGTGACGATCGCCGAGACCTAGGATGTAGCCCACCATGCTCATGACGCCTAGGCTGCGGGTATAGTTGGTGCGCCGCTCCAGCCAGGCCTCGGAGCTCTTGCTCTTCAGCCACAACACACGGTATAGGTCCTGGCCGGTAGTATTGTCAAGCGCGTACCCAAACACCTCGACTTTCTGCATGAGGGTCAAGTTGTCATAGTCAGGCGCCATTTGTAGCATGATGCGGTGCTCGATGTTGAGAAGGATTTTCCTGCTCTCTCGGTACTCCCTGATCAGCATGTGCACCGTGTCGCTGTTTGGCACCCATCCCAGCAGACCAGAGCTGTGGCTGAGAGGAATCGCTGGGTATCTCTGAATGTTCAAGTGACGCTTGTAGCACTCGGAGTCGTTCGCGAGAAGGGTGTTGCACAGGCCAAAGAGCTGCATGACGCGTTCATCCTGTCGGATGTCCTCGTGGCCCTTGAGCAGGAAAGTGTAAGGTACGCCATCGCTTCCGTTGACAATCAGCTTCCGCGGACGCTGCTTGCTGCTGATAACGGTGAATGTCGAGTCGAAGGACACGATACGCACGATAGAGTGACCGCTGCGATATGTGCCGGGAACCGCAAGGTCCAGATCTCTGGCCTCGAGCAGCTTTGGTGAGCAGTACGTAAGCTCAAGGGACGTCATTTGCGGCAGCTGCCGATAGATGCGCCGATAGACTTGGTAGTAAAGATCCCAGGCTTGGTTCAGATCATTCAGATCATGACTGACCTCGTACTGCCGACACCACTCCCTAGCTTCGGTGAGATCACGTCCAAATGTCTGGACGAACGAGATCTCCCGGAGCGTCTCAGGACCCCGGTCTAAGAGTTGGTGTAGGGGCTCGAGAGCCGCAAACATGCCCTCGATGTTGTGGACTACAAAGTACAGGCGCGACGCTTCCTCGAGGCCTTCATGCCATAGCTCGTGCCATAATACGGCGACGCGGATGAGCTCATGGCTGACCAACTCCGCCTGTTCAACCAACTTTGCACTGTGCTGTCGCATGCTGTCCATGATCTGTGCTGCGGATCGCGAACGGCGGCTGCCCTGCCAAGACTTCATCGCCACTGTGAGCGGGTAGACAAGAGCCTGGGGATGCGCCCTCCCGACATCAGCCAGGAGGTGATGTACGGACTGCTGTACACGCTTGTTGGGCTGGTTGATGCGCGCAATCAGCTGCGGTATGACTTCGAGCCAGGTATCGACGCTCACGCGCGTGAAGCCCTCAGTGACGGCAGCATTGACCTCGGAGTATCCACCATGCGTAAGCCAAAGAGTCAACAAACGCAGTGTATCCTGCAGAGAGCTTCCCTGAGACAGGGAGATGGACTCAAAGAAGCCATGGACAGCCGGAACAACATGGTTGGCGACAACATTATGGTCAATGCGCGTTGGAGCCCCGTCGCTTCGGGCTATTATGGCCTGGACAACCTCGAAGTTTGCCAAAGCCCAAGCATGCCATGCCTTGTACCATCGTGAGTTGTATTTGGTGGCTTGCGAGTAACAGGTCAAGATCTCCCGAACATGCGTATGTTGCCAATCATCCTTGTGCAGTGCGATCATCCACTCACCCTGGCGCAGGTAGCACTTTGCCAGGAGGACAGCTTCATCCACCGACATCCTGGGCGGATAATTTGCTTGGGAGGACTCATGGTTCGCATGATCTGGATATCCGTAATTTTGGTTCATGAATGCCGTGTCGCCGTTCGCATGCGGCTGGCTTGCTGCCCGAGCAAACTCAAATGACTTCGCCGATTCTGCCGTGAACAGACAAAGACACCTGAGCGCTTTCTCCGAGATATCAGAGCCTTTGTGGACAAGTTGCTGACCGAGCTCCCATTGATATTTCAGCACAGCATAGACGACCTGGCTGGGAATATTGGGCCGTGTCGTGCTTCGTTCGTTCCAGAATGG
Organism: Endothia cerciana; assembly: GCA_026119935.1. Lineage (NCBI taxonomy): Eukaryota > Fungi > Ascomycota > Sordariomycetes > Diaporthales > Cryphonectriaceae > Endothia > Endothia cerciana. The sequence continues at coordinate 43,695 of JALRMH010000067.1, forward strand.
GATCATGGCTTCCAAGGGCGCTTCACTACCAATCAGCTGTTTGAGCGATTTCTCGGCAATCCCCATCCTCCCTGACTTGCGACACAGATTCGCGAATTTGATCCACATCTGCATGTTCTCCTTAGGGGTCATGACCAGAGACCGGAGTCGAAGCATCCTCTGCCAGACGTCAACATATCGCTGGCATCCCTTGAGGCGTTGCTCCCAGGTGCGACGCAGAGTGGCTTGCTTCTTCTCGTCAGTTTGTTTATAGACGATGAGTTCCTCCAGCTCTGCCAGCATCTGCACTCGGACAATAACTTGATACGCCCGGTTGTATGACTCGCTGACCAGAGCGCTCAGCTCCGTGTCGAGGCCCTCCCGAGCATGTTCGATATTCTGGGCAGCTTCTCTGAATTGGTTGCGGTGGAGTGCCAAGATGGCGCCAAAGAACGCCCTGTCTGGCGAGAATCGTTTCAGGGACTGCAAATAATTGTCCATGGCATCCCACTTTCCAAGACCCCATGCAGCCGTAGTTGCAAGTGGGGCGATCAGTCGCTGGACATCTGGTGATGAGTTCGCCCAAGTGTCGCTGGCCAACTGGCCCAGGGCATCCCACTCGCCCAGAGCGTGTAGGCAGCGCATCTTACCCATCACAATCTCCACTGGCACAGCGATGTCATCAGGTACTTCGGCCTCACGCTTGTCGTAGAAAGCCAATGCCTCCTCCCATCTCTCCAACTTTTCGAACCAAGTCTCCCGCAACTGAATGCCATCCTTGTAGAGCTGCGCCTTACGAAGGATACCAATGGCCGCATCGGACTGTTGAAGCTGGTTGTTGATAACGATGAGTGCTTCTACGGCGCCACTGCTCTGGTCCTGAAGGAATTCCAATTCCTTGTAATGGAGGGCCTTGGCATAGGCATGGCAACGAGCCGCCTCTCTACCCAGGACCCTTATATCGATGGGCAAAGCCTTGTCGTCGTGCTCCATAAACTCTGCAAGGTGGAGTAGTAGATTAAGGAGATCGGGGGTCACATTCTCGGACTTGATGGCGTTCTCGAGGTTCAGGATGAGCTCCTCTTGAAACGACTCATAGAGGTCACTCCAGCAGCTGACAAATGCCGAGTTGAAAAGCTCTCGTGCCAGTGGCAAATATACGCTCGCCAATTGCGCACATGCTCTCAAGGCATGATTTGGAGACTCCGTCAACAGCGTCGTGCTAAACCGACGGAGCCATTCCTGCCAGTCTTCCTTGGTGGATTTTCCTCTGGTGTCCCAGGCTGACTTGAGATGTATCGCATTCATCTCGAGCTTCTTGGTTCCAAGGTCTGCAAAGGGGGTGGCATCGACCTGGTCGACGAACCGGGCCTCGGAGCTCAGGTCTTGTGGCAGCACCCCTCCCTCCTTCAGACGATTGACGAGCAGATCATAGTTGGAGTGCTGGATGCCGTTGTCACGCAGGATCTTGCCAACGGTATGTGAGAAGTGTAGGTAGTCGCGCCCCAACTGTTGGATGAGAGCGCAAAGGGTCTCCATGGCGGCTGTTCGAAGCGTCGAGTCGTTCTCTTGTAGGATCCTCGTTAAAGGGTGGATTATCTTTGCCGCGAAATCGTTGAGGTTGACCTGACGCGAGATCTTCCCGATAGTCTCGATCGCAACCCGACGTAAGAATGTCGGGTTGCTAGGCTTCTCAAATGTACGCACGATGACGGGAATGATGAGATGCATGTACTCTTCCGCACTGGAACCAAACACCAGAAAAGCATGCAAGACCTTCTCGGAAGCGATGCGTTTTGCTGAGACCTCCCTCTCCAATACGCCGAGCATGAGCGGTAGCAGTCCGGCGAGGTAGACTTTGAATTCTCCCTCGAGTGATCTAGAGATTGCCTCGACGAGAGATAAGATCGTGGACTGCAAGGCAGCCGATTCGCCCCAGAACTCCTGGAGGACCTCCACGATCTCCGGCAAGAAATTGCGGATATGCTGTCGAACAATGCTCACAAGTGTGGCAAGCTGGTTGACGTAAGACTCTCTTCGTGACCCACTTGTGCTTCGGATCACCATGAGGAAGGCCGGGATGATGCGGTCGAGGAAGGATACACACTCCAAACCCAGGGTGCGGAAGATATTCATGATGGCCTCGATGACTTGAGCGTGGTATGATACCAAGGACTGGTCCTTGAGTATATTGAGGAGGGCGTTGATGACGACGGTGGGATAGTACTCTTTGTTAGAAGGCGTCAACCCTGTCATCATCAACGACACGTCCGTCATGGCCGCAGACTCGACACGACGTTGGATCTCGGGAGTCCGTTCTTCAACTTGCTGTTGATTGTGAGCATATTTCCAGCGACAACCTGGGCTATCGGGGCTTACCTGATATCTGTAAGGATCAAGCGCACCCAGGATTCCGAGTAGCTTGATGGTCTCCTGACGCAGGGCTCCGTTCTGGGGCTCGCCGCGAATGATGTTCTGCAGAAGCTCAAGGAGCTGGGGGTAGTCCAGATATGGGTCGATGACATACCCCGAATTGCTGGCCAGCTGACCAAGAGTATGAAGGGCGGCTTCCCTCTTCTGGGCCGAGCTCTGGTCCTGTAGAGCCTCGATGATGATAGGCATGAGATCGTCCTTGTACGGGAGCATGTCTTCGCCGCCGACAGCACATAGCTCACCCAGCGCCTTGAGTATGGTAGCTGCCACAGAAGGAGCTGGATCGCTGGCTTTCGGTAGGAGCACCTTGACCATGGCATCCACGTACGGATGGATGATCTCCTGTGCGTTCTGGACCAGAAGGGAGAGCAGCTTGGCGCTCTCCTCCTTATTCCTGGCCACGTCAGAAAACTCGAGCTCGGTCAACATCTGTATCAGAGTCTTGCGCAGCGATGGGGCCACATAGGCTGGATTGAACCTCGCCAATCTGCCGATGATTGAGATGGCCACTTCTCTGATAGGAAAGTGTTCGTCATTTAGGGCGAAGAATAAGGTGCGGATGTTTTCGGCTTTTGAGAGATGCCTGTCGAACCGCTCATCGAGGGCGGCGAGGACGGTGCGTCGGATGTTGGGGTCGAGATCGGAGACTCCGACCGTGAGCAGCTTCTCTATGACCTCGCCGACGACAGCAAGGGCATGGTAGCTTGTTTGGTTGACAATGGGATCTCGGACGTAGAGCTGGCAGCAAGTCAAGGCCGCCGCCTCTCGAATCTCCGGGTCATCATCCTCTACGTATTTGATAGCGACGTCACGCACAAACTCGTTCAAGACATGTCCTTTTGACCACATGATCAGCTAATAAGTACTACTCGGGGGCTTCAGCGGACGAGGACGTACCTGAGAAATCGAAACTGCCCAAAGTATTGAGCGCCAACTTGATCTCAGCCTTTCGGTGCTCATAGGCAAGCGGATCCTTCGGGTCCTTCTGAATGACAGGTACCGATGGGAGGGTGTTGGGCTGAGGAGCGCCCAGGGGTTTGAAAGGTTGTCCACAAAGCACCTTGCTGAGCATGTCGAGAAGACGCTCCTGAATGGTAGCCTTGACCGGCAGGATGTAGAAGGCCATATCCACAAGGGCTTGCGTGAGCTTAGGAGTCAGCTCACAAGCAAAGATGGGCCCCAGGAGCGCCTCCATGTATTTGCTCAACGTCTGACCGACAGCGACGGCCAGTCGACTGATACAGTCAAACACGGGGTCAACGGACCCGCGCTTGCGGGACTGGACGCTCAGCCCTTCGCGAACGTAGATGAGCACACCGTCGAGGTATGGAGCGATAGCACTCTTTACAGCATTGGCAATGTTGCCGATGGCAAGGAAGGCATCGTTGCGCTCCTTCTCCTTCTTCAACATGCCGGAGAGGTGGAGCATGAACGTATGCAGCCTCGTGGTCGCGAACTCGGACGGTGCATAGTTGGCGAGGTCGGGTATCAGGAACACAACGGTCTTGCGGATGGTGGGATCTCGGTGGTCCTTGAAACGAGATACGATGTCGCATGCCTCCTGGTAGTGATCCTGCATGTACATGCCGCCCTGCTCCAGCAGCTCCTTGAGAACCAGAAGGGATGCATGGATGGACTCGACGGAGCCGACCTTGAGAGAATTTATGGCCTCCATGTACATCTTGTCCATCCATAGCTGCTTAAGCTCCTGGTCACGCTCGCGCATGATTCGAAAGCAGGCGCTTACGGCTTCGGCAGATGTAGCACGGATCAGATGTCGCTGGTCCTTGAGCCCAGCCCACAGGAGGTCGAGGACCATGCCAACGTAGGCGTACATGAGGGTGGGCGCATTTCTGGCGAGTTCGCGGAGGACAAGGACTGCACTATATCTCCTCTCCTCGATGCGATCGGACTGCAACCACTCGAGTGCGTTCTTGGTCTCGGCCTCGACCAGCTCGGAGATGATAGACCCGCCAGGTCGACACAGCTTCCCCAGGACCTCCGCAGCAGGTCGCATAGGGTTTATATCCTTTCCTCGTAGGACCTGACGGAGGTTCTGTGTGAAGCGAGTGTATTTCGTGGCCATATCGATGCCGTCAAAATCGACAAGGGTGTCGACGATATAGATGCCGCCGAGGCGCTCCGCTGTGTCGCTGCCATGGATAATGAGGTTGCTGATCGCCTTCTGCACTTGTGCGATGAAAAGCGCGAAATGCTCCGGGGGGAGATCTGGTGGAACAGAGTCAGCCCACGAGCGACGAGCGCTGGGAAGGGGGACAGTGGTGTTGCATACCGCGGTGGCAGACGGCAACGACATCTCGAAGCTTGAGAGCGAAACGCTTGCGCTGGTCCTCGGAGATAGTCCTCGACTTGATCTCTTTGACAAGACCATCTAAGCTCTCGAGGGCAATATCGAGAGGGCGAGAAGCTTGGCTCGCCATCTTGATTGAGTAGATGGAGGTGACTTGCCCCTCCGACGGACCTTTCGTAGCGATCTATCGCATTCTTGGGCGTCCACAGTAGTGAGGATTTAGGCGCAAGTTATGGAATGCCTGGAATCGAAGAGCTCCTGTCTTCGGTGGTAGTTGCTTGTTGAGAATGAAACAGAATAGCTTTCGAAGACTTGACAGGGCGCCTTTGGTGATCTCGATGGGAGGGACAAGTCGCAAATCGCGCTAGGGCGGCTCGAAGTTGTGAAAAAGATGCGCGGGTTCTGTACTGCGCAAGCACAGACCGGTGAGAAGAAAAGGTCAGGAATAATGCAAGCTTGATTGCTGCCAACCGAAACGCGAGGCTGCTGTATTCAGTTGCCACCTCCGCCTTCACCTTCACCTCACTTTGAGGATGGAAGGTCGTCACCTATGCCGGCCGACATGGAGACCCCAGTACACAAAGTCTGGGGCACGTACCTCTTATCGCTATCTTTGCCAGCCGTGAGTGCCCATGCGACCTAAGCAGGAGACCCTGAGCCACCATAAGGCGTTTTGCGCCGTTTCGCAGTATTCAGACTCCGCAACTTTACCAGCACCTGCCATCGTCACCAGGTTCCCGCATCAGCCTCCCCCCCTCCCTTTGTTATTCTAGTCTCCAGTTGCCACCATGGGTAATGACGGCGGCTCGATCCCTAAACGCCGCGAGCTTGTCAAGGAAGCCGCGCGCAATCCGACCGTCAGCGAACTGAAAGCCACCGCGCTCGAATCTCTCAGCCATGCCTGGACGTACGATCCCCTGTCCTCCGAACCTCTTGATATGGAAAACATCGTCTCGGACTGGAGAGGCCGGCTGTACAACTATGAGTCCATCCTCAAGGGGCTGGTGCCCAGCGAAGTCGAGGCAGATGCCGAGGGTAAGGCGAATGGCAACGACATGACTTTCTCGCAGACGGGCGTCAAGAGCCTCAGAGACATCGTCAGGCTCAATTTCAAGCGTTACAAACCGGCTGGCTCCAAGCCCAAGGAGATTTGGGCTTGCCCGGTCAGCCTCAAGGAGCTTGGACCTGCCACCAAGTCTGTGTACATCGTGCCCTGCGGCCACGTCTTTGCCGAAGTGGCAATCAAGGAGATCACCGACCAAGAGCACAACTGTCCTGAGTGCAGCGAACCCTTCGATGACCAGGATATTATACCAATATTACCGACTGAGGAGGCTGAGCTGGTCAAGCTCGGCAGGAGGATGGAGGACCTGCGCGCCCAGGGGCTGACACACAGCAGGAAACAGGACAAGGGTTTGAAGAAGAAGAAGCGGAAGGCCGAAGACAAGGAGGCCAATGGTACAGCTGGAGACAAAGTCTGTCAGACGGAGTCAGATCCTCGGCACAAGGCCTCAAAGACACAGAAGGCAAATGGACCCGGCCGATCTGGTGGCATAAATAATCCTGTGACAGCGTCGCTAACTGCCAGGGTGCTGGCCGAGCAAGAGGAGAGGAACAAGAGGCGGAAACTCGCCTCAGCCAGTGGCTGATCGGCTGCTTCTTGAACAAGAGGATCCGCATTAAGTACATCTCTGATACATGGGCAGGCAGCCGATATTGATTGTACAGATGACATTTTGATACCCTCCTTTGCGCTTGCTTTATGATCAAAAACTCTGTCTATGTATGGCCTTTCAGTTGCTGTTCCCTGGTCCTTCGACATTGCTGTTACCGCTTGCCACAAATGCATCAAGTCTTCGCCGTCCAGTCTAAAGCTCGTCCTTGGTGCGGACGCCTGGCTCGTGCACGTCTTCACAGGCAGCTGGGGTGCCAACCTCCATCTTGTAGACGCACTTCTCAGCCTCGCTCACCCTCCAGAGCTCATCTGCCTCCGCACATCCCAGCCAGACATCCGTCCGTCGTTGCGGTCCATTCCAGCAGCTCTGACCGTTCTCGTAGCGCATCACCATGCGAGGTCCTTTGCCCAAACTCTTGCCGTCCAGGCGCTCCTCGTCGTCGGCCATCTCTGTGTCGATACGTACGAACTTGCCCATGTTGGTGCTACTGTGGCCTTTCTTCGACTTCTGGCTGGTCTTACCTAGCCAGCAAACCTCGTACTCGTACTCGCCGCTCTCAGTAGAGACACACTTGTCCTTTAGGACCCGGAAAATGTCGTCCGCGCCGTAGTCCTTCTCGAGATCTTCCTTTTCCTCGCCAAGGTTTCTCTCCTTCTTAGAAAGATCATCCGCAACGGCCTGGAAGGCTTCTCGTGCGGCAGTGACGAGAACGGACTCGCTGGTACCGGACGGATTGTCGGCCATGATGCCGTTCTCGATAAGCCAGACCCGGAGGAGATTTAACTTGCCGTGGACGAATGACCGCATGGACTCCGGCAGATAAGCCTCAAAGCTGTAGACTGCGAAGTGTCAGCATGTCGATGTTGTAGAGAGGGTGGTTCTTCCGGTCAATGCTTACGAATATCGGTATCCGTGACCTCACCCTCATCGAACTCCTTCCAGTTGATACCGGAGCTCTCGCCGTCCTCCTTAACGATCTCGGCGAGGTCGGACTCGACAAGATCGGAGGACGTGGCGTCAGCAACCCTGGCAGCATAGTCCTCCCATCCCTTGACGGCGGCCTTGACACCCTCGTCGTTGAAGTTGGGGTTATATTCCTCCTTAAACTTCTTGAGGATCTGCTCCAGCTCGTCGACACGAGCCTGAAGTTTATCGCGCTGGTCAAGGACCTTGCTCAAGGTCTCCCGAAGCTCTGCAATTCTTGTCTTGGCCAGACCTACCAAGACGCCGAGTTTGCCGCCCTGTCCCTCACTCTTGACGACCTTGCCCCTCTCTGACTGCTCAACTTCTTGGTATGTCTTCTCCAACTCGTCCTTCTTCTCCTGCAGGACCTTAATCTCCTGTTCGAGGGAGGTGATCCTAGCTTCTACCCTCCTCCGGAGCTCTCGGGCCTCCTTGGCCATGGTCCGCCGGTGTTTGGCAGCCTTTTCCTTGGCCTGGGTGCGTGCCTCTTCGAGTTTCCTGTACTCCTTGCCAATCGCATCGCAGCGATTTTCGCACTTCACACCGCCGACATGAGCGTACTCCTCGGCCCCGTCGCAGCAGAGGTCGTAGTCGCAAACTCCGTCATTGACATAGACGAAGGGCACGTACATGCCTATGTGACCAGCATTTTCGCACCAGAAGCCCGGAAGGACGTTGCTGGTGTTTGTTGTTCCGCTAAAGGAGGCTGGAAGAGGCTGGGCGGGAGATAAAGGGTCGAGGTTGGAGCAAGCAGCGGTTCCAGGCTCATCGGACCCATCGGGACAGTCACAGCTGTTGTCGTTGATCTGCGAGGCTTTGAGAGATATCGAAGGGTGGCCGATGCATGTGAAGGAGTCTTTGGTGGAATAGAACTTGGCAACTGCGATATGGACCGTCAGTGTATATTCTATATTTGCGAGGGACAGACAGTTAGGAGGCGGGCGTCAATTGCTTGAACCGCATCTCGTGAAGCGTCAAGCACCAATGAACACTTACACTCGGGGCCAACACCTCGAGGCAGGCCGGAGCTCCCAGCAGCTGCCACCACGAGGGTGCTGGCACTCAGAAGCACCGACAAGCCTGTCTGCTGCATGTTGGGATGCCACTGTCGCTCTTCATAGAATTGGACAGAAGAGGACAGCCAACAAGTGTGTGTGCTTATGACTGAGAAACGTAGGCTCGAGATAGAGTCTACAAGGCCCAGGAATATGTCAAGCTGGCTTCAAGACCACGACGGTATCATGCTGGGCATAGCTTATACCCCAGGGCCCACCGTGGCTTGCTGGGCAGCGATAAGCCAATCAAATATTCAATCGCTGTCAAGGAAACAGGGGTCTTCACTGCCAGCGGCATCAGGCGCTCTGCCCCACGATATATCTCGCCTGCCGGCTTGTCAGCAATGTGAGTTTCAGCCTCCCAAAAACTTGCCCCTCCATTCAATAATCATCATCAGGCTGAGAAGGCCCAAGACAATATTAGCGCATGTTTAGCAGGGTGTCACAACATCTGGATGAGGTCGGCAAGCACATCTGAATCATGGTGCAGTCGACAGCTTCATCTTCAGGTGCTCTCGAAGAGCTGGCTTCCCTCAGCAACAATGCTGTTCTGCTCATTCAGGGCATCGAAGAATCCCTGAAAAATGTCGTGGATTCGAACAGCGACTCCGGCTCTTCCGCAGACAAATGGTCCATTGCAAACTCTGCGGCCGACCATGAGAAGCAGCTGGACTGTCTAGCCCTAGCCCGGGACTCGGCAACATTGATCAAGGCTCACTCCACCAAGATCTCCCTCTTCATGATAAACGAGCCCTTCACTCCTTCGGCCATATGTACCGTCCTGAGGCAGCTTGTCCAGGGTGCAATTCCAGCTGTCGCCTCCGCCGTACAGCAGTGCAATGCTGACCACTACACGAAACTCATCCGTCGGGATCTGGCTTGGAGATGCGCCAGGGTTCTGAGGGAGCTAAGAGAGCTCATCGAGAAAATCCCCAGTGATGGCAAAGTCCTGCCTGAGGATCAGCGGAATGGACTGTCGGGTGCGAGGGCAGAGAAGGGCAGCATCGTCGCTACGGGCCTTCTCTGGGGCCTGTGTGATGAGGTTATCAGCTTCGCCAACATTGGTGTGGTGGGACACTTGGTACACAAAGCTGAGAATTTTCGGGATACACTCAAGGATGTGTTGGAGGAGCTGAAGGAATGGAGTGAAGAGCAGGATGGTGTGGATGATGATGATGATGACGACGATGACGACGAAGTTGACCAGGCTGGACACAATGATGAGGTTGGAGACCTTGTGGGCGACGTGAACAACACCCACATCAGCACTCAAGCCATGCTGGACTCGTTCATGGACTCTCAACAAAACATTCCTCGTGATGATCCAGAGAAGATCAGGGAACGCCTCGACTCAACCTTGCGTAGGTTACGGCTCACGGTCCTGCTCTATCAGGCTCTCATCAAGAGGAGGCTCAAGACGCTGCCCAAGCTGCCCCTGACCCCTGGGACCGAGTCGGTGACCGTCTCCCGACTGGATGAAGTTATGCCACTTCTGAGGAGGATCACGGATCGTTTCAACAGCCTTGCAGTCGCTTTCTACGAACTTGATTCCGGTGAAATCAACAGGCGCATGGATCAGTGTTTCTTCGACGCCTTTGCCGTGTCAGAGCTACTGGCCAAGCCATGGGGTGGTCAGAAGGACGAGTTCACAGAATGGGTTGCAAAGTTTCAGGTAGAAATCAAGAAGAATTGATTCAGCATCTACAAGTGGCTGCGAGGCGAATTCATGCCAAATTGGTTGCGGAGGCCGGGGCTGGTATCATTGACAGAGTATGTGACCTACAATTGACTCTTTGGTCCTGGCTACCTATTACATGAGTTATAGTGGTGAGGTAATTTTAGGTGATGGATGGTGCCCTACCTGACCATGCCCTCGCAATGCTCCGGCCCTCGCCCCGCCGTCACGGCCTCAGGCACATCGCGACCCTTGAAATTCGTGTGATAGCGATCATATTTTGTCTTGTGGACCTGATATTCCGGGCCACCCACGGCGTCAACTACACGTGTCCAGATGGCAAGAGGAAGGCTAGAGTCGCTGGGCATGTGATGGATGTTGGTGATCGCGACGCTGTCACCGCCGTCGTCCGGTATATTCTGCGAGGGCCAGTGGTTATGCAGTTGGGTGCTCCAAACAACAGCCTGGGCGGTGAGGAAACACGGGCTCTTGTGTTGGAATGCTCCGCACCTTCAAAATGCCATGAGGATACAAAGGGCATCAAGAGCAGTCCGTCTGTCCTTCCCTTCCGCAGGGATGAGGTTCTAGCTAAGGAGAAACGATCGTGCACGCTCCTTACCTTGAAGTTGGATGAATGGAAACGCCTTGTAGTAGATGGGATTGATGGCTGATGGCAAGACTCAGCGAGTGATACTCAGGGTTCCACGGCTCACTAAAGCAGTCTGATATCTTGGATGAGTATCCATCATCCTCTGCGTCCCCTTGTCATCTAGCTTTCAGCAGAAGGTAATCTGAACCTTGGCATTGCATCCACCATCAGTCCTGCATCTCCCTTCCTTACTGGACGTTATCGTAGCTGTAGCTACACTTGTGCAGACCGTTCGCCTTCTAATAAAGTTATGTGACTTCGCATCCTTACCATTCCTCACGCATTTTCTAGAATGAAAGATCCACCCGTTTGAACAGGTCACGGCTTTGCCTATTCTCTCCAGACGATAGGTCGACGACCGGCCTCAAGTCGCTTCTAGTGAGCTCTGCAGGTACAAAGATCGTCACTTGAGGCTGTTCTAGCAGGAAAATGGTCTTACAAGGACAACATGGGACAATACTCATCAATAGCGTGCAATGTCTTCGGAAGTCACTCTCTGGCCCCTTGGTATGCTCTTGGTTTTGCATATTGGCCCGATTTGTTAGAAATATGTAGACTAGCACCTTGGGGGGGGTGGGGGGGAGACTCGAGAAGATCGAGAATGCTGCTTTTTTGTACCGCACTGCACGCAACTTTGTCATAAAATTGACTCATGGAAATTAGAAATAGATGTAAAGGTCCCCAACTTTCCTCAATTCCCAACCATTCTGCACCTTCGACTCACAAGCCTGGAAGCCAACCCTGCAACCTAGTTCTTGGATGTTGAGAAACAATCTCGAGCCGGTACAATCCTGTTTAGGATTTGTACTGTCTTCGAGTTGATGTGAGAAGCATGTGGGCTTGCTCCATCCTTTCCAGCTTAAGAGGGGAAGAGAGAAATCAGGCCGCAAGAAATAAATGGCATCCTGGAGCCGCGCCTTCTCGCCTTGTCCAACGCAGCAGCTCCGCTCACCCGCCCCCGATACAACATCACTTTCGATGAGTAGCCCTTCTCGATGTGCAATATAAGTACTGCTTGGACTTTCTCTTCATGCGTAATATGGCTCTTGTCAGCCCTCAGAAACAATAATCCTAGTAACATCTAGACCAATCTAAAACGATCACCAAAAAGCAGGTAGTCGTTCCCCCTCATTTCCGGAGTAAACAGTTGTGAGCGTCCATGAGCCTGATCAAACCGTACCGAATTCAGGGGACCCATTGTCCTGAGTACAAGGAAAACTCGCGTAGCGACCAAAGCCATCGTCTGGTGGGTTGGCGAGGTTCTGATACTGTCCGCATATCCTGGCAAAGTCTTCAGCTCAAATGAGAGGAATCCCCGGATTTTGTCCATGATCGAGAAGAGGCGGTCTGACTCAAGCCGGCAACTAAAAACAATATCCTAATAGACCTCCGTAACAGTCTTTTAATAGTCGACATCCAGAGATTGCAGGAAAGATGCCTCGCCTTTTTCATGCTTCAACAGTCCCAGGAGACCGTGGACCCGATCGACGTCCTTCGAACTTTTGCAACGGATGCCCCAGTCCAGGATATGCTCCACGGGTACCATATATCTGATTTGTCTTGCCTCAACCGCACTGGCTAGGGAAGACCTGGTACCGTGGTGCCATGGTAGAAAATAGTATCTCGTGTATGCCAGGAAAAAAATCCATCGAGTCTCATAGATTTGGCACCAAACATAAGAACCACTTCTTTCGCCAAAACCACCTCTTGAATGATCCAAATTCGCTTCCAACAAGGCAGTGACATGATTGTGATCACAGCGTCATAGACTCTTTCCAATCTCCAGTGGCAGCAGTCCTTTTGGCTGTACACCAATTCATGCAAGCTTTCCTTGAAAGTGGGATGGGGGCAACTGAGCGGCACTGGCAACTCAACGCCCTGCCTTACATCCGCAATCCAATCCCATTGCTTCTCCAAGTTCTGCACTTCGGGAGGACTTGAGCTGACATCCGAAGGGCCAAGCCAGGAGATAGTGCGGGTCGCTTCAGACTAGATTTCGCCCATGCGAGGCACCTGTTATTCTTTCTCGGCCATTACGGTCTGATCAATACAAAGAAAATCGGACCAAAGATAGTGATCGGTCTGTCTCAACTTATGCATCTAGTCCAAGAATGCCCACAGATTCTTGTGAAGGCTTTGTTTATGCATGGTATTGCTAGCAGCATCCCGAATATAGACGAGTCTTGACTGTCTTGGCCGGTCCGGGTTTGGTTCCGAATCGCCCCAGCAGTACGACATCGCATCGTACGGTGGGATACTGTTGTCATCGAAGTGTCGAAGGGTACAGACGATGTTGTTATCATAGGCCAGGTCTGGAAGGATCTTCAGGAGGTGAATTGTGTTTGGGGTCTCAAGCTTCGGAGGGTGGTGCTGGTACTCTAGTTGTAGCTCTGGTGACGACATAATAAATTATGGAAGTATACTCGATAGAGCGAACGGGTTGCCAACCCAGAGCGAAGTACTCGGATTCACTTCAATAAGAGCAGTTGAAAGGTTTCTCAAGAGAGGAGGGATCCAATAGTCAGAAGTCAGAATAGTGGCCGTATGCAACTTGGCTGGCCATCTTACAGTGCACACCTCAGAAGCCCAAGTAGAATAACTTTGGCGGGGGTACTGCAGCTGCATATGTATGTGGTTTAAACGGCTATGCCTGGACACGTCAACCCGCCCCCAGATCCGTACCTCTCTCGTTTGTTGCGACTGCGACTGGTCATCGTATCAACAATAAAGGACAATGTATGATAGCTTTTACACGATACCATAGACCTTAGTGACCAGTCTGTGGGCTACGAGATGGTCACTAAATGGGTAGGCGAGACTAGGTGAGGTAGTCACGGCTGAGTGTCTCTTGCAAATGAGATCAGTTAGGGCTGAGTGACCTTGAACGCATTTTGCCCTGACCAGTCACGGTTCTGGTTGAGCTGAACAGGAGACCGGTAACTTTCGACATTCGCTGGTTCCTTTGTGGTGCCTCAGCCATGACTTGCTGTCCAGTGTAGGTATACCTTCACATAGTACAAAGTACGGAGTAAAAGGCGAGGTTCCCGTCACCCAAATTTACACTCTCGCATAGAATAATATACATATTGCAACCCTCTGCCCCTGCCGTTATGAGTTGCTGCGTAGCGCCGTTACCAGTGGTCGTCAATTCGGCTGCTTCTATCGATCGATACCTGAACGCAGCGCCTGACGTGTCACACGGAAGGCTTCCGAAGGACTAAAACACTGAATACTGCAGCGACACGTGGCCTGCAGACCAACAGAGGCTTGACAACCAATACAGACCCGGGTCAACAATGAAGGTACTCCCAACATGCATAATGTGGGGAGACCGGTCAAAACGGTGGCTGCCTAAGGCAGCAAGAACTTCGTGTATATAACGAGACCCCTCGGGAAACCAGAGGCTTCAAGAGGAAGGGATCTCATCAAGCCCTTAGAGTCCCTTAGCAATTATCAGTGAATTCAGACCCCAAGCCCTCTCCAAACGAGCCCTTGTTACATGACGCCCGTGACAAGTTACAGGTCTTTGAGTGAGAATGAACAGCTATCGAACCGCCCACTTTGGTACACCATCACAATTGCCATACAAGAGGATCGTCGCTGTTCCTACTGTTGTCACTGGCTAGGTTAACCTCAGGGTCGATGTCGTTGAGAAGTAAGCAGCTGGACCGTTTTCGCATCACAAAGCCGCAAATTAGAACTGACACGGCAGGCCTGGCCCCGATGAACGACACCACCCAGCCGACAACCTATCCCTATCAGAACTAGACGTTTCATCATGACGCGAGCCGAAGCACCTCGAGCATTGAAATGACGAGGATAACGACCCAGGCGAGGGTCTGTCGTATAAAGATCACGCCCTCCGTGAGGAGCCGCGGCGTGTTCTACATTTCAATTCAGATCCAGTGGGCTTCCTCGTCCTCCATCTGATTTGCCTCGCCATCTTCACTGAATCAACGGCGCACAGTGCAGCAAAATGTCCAAGCCTTTCGTCGCCGTAGCCGGCGCGACCGGTCAGCTAGGAAGGCTCATCGCCACCGACCTGAGAGCAGCGGTCGGTAGTCATTATGTATAGTGGAACAAATGCCGAACCCAACTGGTGCCTCCAGTGGATGGGCCGCACCAACATAGTGGATTTATATGAATGAAGGAGTAATAATATAACCTCTTTGTAGAAACCCCCTCTCCATCGGGACGCACCAGGAAGTTTTAGGCCAGCCGAGCGAGGTATGGTTTCATAGGCCCATCAACTGAGCTGAGGCCTCCGCGATATCCTTCGCAAAACCTACATCATTGATGTCTCTGTTGTCTTCCACAACCTTGATTCCAGATCCTTGCAGCCCCTCCCGAATGGCTGAGAAGAGCGCCTCGTCTGCTTTCTCGTCCGTGAAGGGCCCGCCGGGGGTCGATATCATGCTCACGCCCCCGAGGGGCAACCACACCTGCACGGCAGAAGGCTCTTTGGCAGCCCTCAGCTTGCCGCTGATGAACTGGCCTACCCGTCTGCACTCCTCCGCCGACGAGCGCATCAGCGTGACCACTGGATTGTGCTCGTAGAGGAGCCTGTTCTTGTATGCCTCGGGGACCGTGTTCCTGGGTCCAAAATTGCTCATGTCGGTGGCCCCGACCGAGACGATGTAGGGAATCCCAGCTTCCACCGCCGCCTCAAGCCGGTCGTCGGCGGCGCTCATGACGCCCCCTGTGATGAGGTCGCATATCTCCGTCGTCGTCAGGTCGAGCACGCCATCGAGCATCTTCTGGCGGACGAGCCTCTCCATTGCCTTGCCCCCGTGGCCGGTGGCGTGGAAGACGTAGACTTCCACGCCGTACATCGCCTCCAGGTGGTTCCGGATCGCATCGACGCCTGGCGTTGTCACCCCGAACATGGTGATCCCGACCCGCTTTGCGGGCCTCGCCGTTTCGTTGTCGCGGTCCGCCCGCCTTGATTCGTACGCTTGGGCCATTGCCCCGATCGCTGCTCCGGCGTTGCTCAGTATATCCCGGAGAACTTGGTTCAGCCCCGCAACGTCCACCACGGAATATACCATCGAGATGTCCGTCTCGCCGACACTGTTGTGATGATCAGTTATTGCCTGTCACGCAGCGGCGGAGGGGGCTTCTGCTCTTACATAGGGCCGGTATCCCCACTTGCAACTGTTGATATGATCATCTTGAAGACAAAAAATTAGCAACAGTACTCACTCCGGAATGTTTCTACACCAGATTGACCAAGCGGTATCCTGCTGCGAGAAGCTCTGCTTCGAAACTTTGTGGTTCACACACGTTCCACGGAAAAGAGCATACTGAGCTTGCGTGAAGGATTGGAGAGCAGCAATGGATGAATGAATAAATCGAGACGATCATCAGATAGATGCTGCCTGAATACCTTTGGGAATCCTATGGGGAGTACCTCCCTCATTACATGTGCTGCAAGTGAAGTCCCCCCGGAGCCGCCAGCTGAGACGATGGCAGATATCTCGCGCCTTTCGAAGAGCGTCCTGACGGCTTGGGCTGCGCAGCCCGCCATGAACTTGATGACCTCGCCCCTCGGCAGTCCCGATGTGGTTTTACCATTGCCATGGTCCTTGACCAGCTGGGCTTGGGAAATTGTGATTGCATCATGGTCGACATTTTCCCTGCCGA
Organism: Endothia cerciana; assembly: GCA_026119935.1. Taxonomy (NCBI): domain Eukaryota; kingdom Fungi; phylum Ascomycota; class Sordariomycetes; order Diaporthales; family Cryphonectriaceae; genus Endothia; species Endothia cerciana. Next base: position 60,079 of record JALRMH010000067.1, read on the forward strand.
CATCTAGCAATATCGCCTCCGCGGAGCCCCCAGGTCGGATGCGTTCTTTCAGGAAGAGCAGCTCTTGGAGCTTGGTGTCACACGTGCCTAGCACGAGCACCGTCGCAGGCATGATGAGGGTGAGATCGAGAAATATCCCGAGGCGCGAGGGAAAATATCCTGTTGGAAGTAGATACGGCAGTGCCGGCAGCGAGAAGGACTCCGAGTTATCTGATGTGTTCGGATCTCATGGTGGCCTTGACAACATATAGGGCAATGTGATCTATTCCAAACACTTTGGGATACACAACTACGAGTCTGCACACGCTGCTCCCCCTGGTGGCTCGTGTTGAGGACGAGAGATACTGCGGGGCTGTTGTGAGGTGCGACGCATCAGCCAGTGACGTCAGGCGAGGTATGGGGAAGAGGTGCACAGTCCCTCAGGAGAATGTCCGAGGGTTCCTTTTTTTTTAAGGCACTCTTGTCCCTCGGTCAGAGCCACCGTTCTGGACACCTCGCAGCTGCATAGAGTCACAATGGCGCCCCCAAACAACCGACAAGAGATCCTCCTCAAGCTGCGCGGGCAGATCGAGGCGGGCCGTGCAGTGGTCGGGGGAGGCGCAGGCATCGGACTCAGCGCCAAGTTTGCTGAGGCTGGTGGACTGGACATGATCATTATCTACAATTCCGGGCGTTACCGCATGGCTGGCCACGGATCTCTGGCTGGGCTCATGCCATATGGAAATGCGAATGGTACGTGAGCCGGGAGTCTATGCTCTGTTTCGTCCGGGAATAATGCCGCAGACAAGACAACACAGCCACTAACGCTGGCCACTCACAGATATCGTCGTCGAGATGGTGAGTGTCGGCCTGGTCCTTCGGGGCACTGGGCTCGGGGCGATCTGGAGCATGCCCTCGCTTCAACCCTTGGGCTAAATCTAACGCGGTGTTTCTCTCTATGATATAGGCCAGCGAGGTGCTACCCGTGGTCAAACGGACGCCAGTGATTGCCGGAGTGTGCGCCACGGATCCCTTCCGAGACATCCCAGCGTTCCTCGGACAGCTCAAGGAGCTCGGCTTTGCTGGGGTGCAGAACTTCCCGACGGTGGGACTGATAGACGGCCAGTTCCGGGCCAACCTGGAGGAGACGGGCATGTCGTTCGACAGGGAGGTGGAGATGATCAGGCTGGCGCACGAGCGGGACATGCTGACGACGCCGTACGTGTTCACGGTGGAGGAGAGCAGAAAGATGGCAGAGGCGGGGGCAGATATACTGGTCTGCCACATGGGGCTCACCACCAGCGGGTCGATTGGCGCAACGAGCGGGAAGAGCCTGGACGAGTGCGTGAAGCTGATCCAGGAGCTGCGAGACGTGGCCGTCGAGGTCAACCCGGAGGTGCTTGTGCTGTGCCACGGGGGCCCGATCGCGAGCCCGGAGGATGCGCGGTATGTGCTGGAGAGGGTGAGGGGCGTCCACGGGTTCTACGGCGCGTCGAGCATCGAGAGACTGCCCGTCGAGGAGGCCATCACGGGTACGGCCAAGACCTTCAAGGCGCTGAGGCTGAGGCCGTGAGGGGGCTGCTTCTGGGTGGACAGCGGGCGGAGGAGGGTCTGCTCAGACTCCAGGTACACCACTTACACGCCGTAGCAGTAGTGGCTTCATACTTAGTAGGTACAGTTTGTGCCCTGTAGATCACTACCCGCTCCTTCCCGAGGACGGGATGATATCAAATCCATCCCGCCTGCTTGGTTAGGGCCCGCTGAAGCTTACCATGATATACCCCTGCTGGTGTGCAGGGCAGTGGACCACAGCAGATCCCTAGCCTGTCCCTGTCCTGATCCTACTATTCCCGGCATGGGCAATGACGACCTGCAAGTTCTCCTCGGCAGCACCCGCTCCAAAATAATTCCTTTTTTTTTTTTTTTTTTTTTTCTTTCTTTCTTTCTTTCTTTCTTTTTTTGTGTCTTTCCCTCCCTCCTGCAATCGCATTGAAACAACTCCTCCGTACATCAACACTTCCTATCCAAGAATCAGGCCTCTCCTCCATATAGCGTCCTCCGAATATCGAAGTCCAGAATGGGCCTCTTCTGGGCTGATCCTGTACCCAGCGCGTCGCCGCTATCTTCAACCCCGCCATCCTGTCCAGTTCCCCATCAGAAGCGTGGTGATGCGCCGCCTCCTGTAAGTCTCGCAGCCCACCAGAGGGGACCTGAATCCTCCTTATGACCCAACGGCTGATCCCACTGCAGCCGAGTTGTCCCATGCACAAGCGCACTCGAGATGCACTGAGCTCAGCATCTGCCCGTCCCGCGCCCTCGTCGTGCCCCGTCCCGCACGATCAGAGGAATCCCGACGCCTCCGAAGGCTCCCCCCTCCTCTCCAAGCTCAACCCTCTCAACTACATGTTCCACGACCTCTCCCAGTCTCGCGCCCCGAACCAGTCTCATGCCCTGCCCACCGAACGGGATCCAAGCTCTATCCCCAAGGGCTCCGGTGATGGTAACTGGGAGTACCCCTCCCCCCAGCAGATGTACAACGCAATGCTTCGCAAGGGGTACACCGACACCGATGTCACCGCCGTCGAGAGCATGGTCCAGGTCCACAACTTCCTGAACGAGGGCTGCTGGGCCGAGATTGTCGACTGGGAGAGGCGCTTTGGCGGTGGCCTGTCGCGGGCCTGGCAGATCTGCAAGCGCGGCGAAGAGAATGCCCAGGAGACCCAGCGGCTGATAGATTGGAGGAACGGCTCCTCCCCGATAGAGCCTACCCTCGTACGGTTTCAGGGCCGCCCCAAGGATTTAACCCCAAAGGCCTTTATGCTCCAGGTTATGGGTTGGATGTATCCCGCCAAGTTTGGGTGAGCCTACCTGTCCCTCCCCATAAGCAAGAAAAAGGAACAAGAAAGAATTCTCCACTGCAGAAACGTCGAGACTAACTCATTGGCAGCACCGAAAAGCCTTTTGATCGACATGACTGGTAGCTTGCCTCTTTCTTTCTGGTCCCGATGACTAGGCCCACTCGATATGGCTGATGGCTGACCTGTGATATAGGTATGTCTCTCGAAACGTCGATGGCACACAAAAGGAAGTCCGGTACGTTATCGACTACTACAGCGGGCCCCCAGAGCCCACTGGCGAACCCGTTTTCTACCTTGATGTCCGGCCGGCGATGACTCCCACCGGCGCCGTGGAGCGTATGATGAGATGGGGCGGGGATGTTTGGTGGAGGGCGTCCGGAGGGGCTGTTCGTGAGGCCAACCAGACATCCCGGCAGTGAATGGTCTGAAATCTCTGGCAGGGCACCCGTGTCACTTTGGTAATGAGCTCCTGTTGTATCATCACGAGGGAGTCTAATATTGGATTGGGTCGGTTTTATGTTCTACGATTCGGCGTTCCAGCTGGCGTCTGGTCTTGAATCCATCAGCGAATGCTTCGTCTTCTCTTCCTGGGGCCAGCAAGACTATCGACCCCGGACACCCCTCTCTACCTGTATCAATCGAGGACGTCACCACACTGCTTCACCGTACATAGTCCGGCGGTGCGTACACACATCAAGTACACAGGCCCATCAAGACCGCGCCTTTGGATGCCTGACCCTGTTCATCAAGTCCCTAGACTGGTCAGCTGGTAACTGTAGCGAGCTGAGTGACCTGGTCCAGCAGAGTCTGGCTTTCGCCGGCGGCATTCTTGATCACCTTATCCCTGAGATGATCGACCTGCGATCCCGCCGCCGAGGGCGGGTTCCCCTGCGCCGTCTGTATCCTGCTGACCTGCATCGCGAGGAAGAACTTGGGGACCTTGATGGCGAGGCTACCGCCCACGCTCCGCAGGCCCGCCTCCGTGGCGAGATAGACGTTCAGCTCGTCCTGGAACGTCTGCAGGTCGGAGCCCGCGAGGGGGTCGGCGGTGGCGAACGTGTCCAGGGCGAACTGCAGGGGCGTCGAGGTCGAGTTGGAGAAGTCGACGCTGCTGAAGGATACGGCGCCCGAGGTGACGTCGGGCACGCCGTCGATCGTGGTGGCCGTCTTCGAACAGGTGACGTTGGCCTGGATGGCTGTGACCGAGTCCTGCACCTCGGCTGGCAGGGCGTCGTTGCCAACCACGAAACACGCGTTCTGGCGAGGCACGAGAGGCGCTACAAGGGGAGGTCGTCAGTCAGCCAGTCATCCAAGCAAGCTTCCCTGCGCTTATGGTTTGGGGAGGGAAGCCGAGCAGCGACTAACCCGCACGGCCCAGGACCGAGGTGGCGAGTGCCAGGAGCAGGAAGGTAGAGGGTGACGGCATCTTGGGAATCGCGCCGGCGCGTGGATATTAGAGAGATGTTGAAACACGTATTAGGAGGTAGATCGAACCGGCGTGTTGCGGCAGAGACGCGCAGAGCAACCGGATGCCTGAGAGAATGGGAAAGAAAAGTGAGGGATGCAGCCGATCAGACGATCGGAACGAGGATGGTCACCAGGAAGGGACGAACTGCCATCTCTTATCCATTTTCCGCCTTTCTGCTTGATCTGCGTGCATCGTCTCTGGCCTCATGCGGTCCCTGCCAGCGATGGTGGATCCGTCAAGGCTAGATCTTGGCATGTCCCTCCTGGCGCGGCTGTCGAGGGTCACGACTCGATACACCACCTGTCCGGCACGCTTCAGGTGTAAAATAGGTCACTCCAGGAGCATGTTGCATCTGTTTGGCCGTCCGTATTGGGAGGCATCGCCTCCTGGTATGCTTAGAATGATGCTTTCTAAGCGGCTTCAGAACTGCTTGATCATCCCATCTCGAACATGTTCGGGTCAGGCCGGCGGGCCCCTGGAAGCTTGGCAGTGCATGACTTAGTATGCGAGTACTGTAGCCGCAAAGCGCAGTATTTACATGATTTGGCGCCTTCGCTGTCCAACTTACCCTGTCCTCGGTCTTGTTCGAGGAAGCATCATGCGCTCATATATCCTCTCCTGCAATCTGGTCTTCCCCCCCCCCCCCTCTCCTTACCTCAGGAAGCAGACGCGCTTGCATCAGGGGTTCATGAAGTGCCTCGCGGGGCTGCAATTGCGCAACGCTCACATTCGCATCCAGCTTCGATCAGTCCTGGATGCCCGCAATCTAGAACTGCTCTAGTTTCCATGGACAAGCACCACTGCTACCGTCCGGACTGGAAGGCCCTGGATCCAAGCCCGAATACCTCGGATTTCTGAGTTACGAACCTGCAACGAGCTGTCGATGAGCCTCCTGCCCCGCCGCAGAAAACAGCATAACGGCAATCCGCTGGGCTGTGCGGTCCTCCAGGTGGTTTTCAGGATGAGAGGGCGGCTAGACAATGCTTCAGTGTGACAACCCATATCCGCATCCTGCCTGCCATATACCGCGGGCTCCTGGATCCTGCGCAGCCCGGTGGTGAAGGAAGATGAAGGAGCCCGCTAGGCGCCGTATCTGAGGACGCCAGCCACGCTGAGCTCGCACAGCGCCTCTCGTCTGGCACCGACAGATCCGAGACTTGGCGGGGAGATAGTTGACTAGGAGGTCCTCGTTCCTCTAGACTGTGTCGTCGGGGGACCCTCCGACTTCGGCTCTTCGTGCCGTTCACCACACTGTCACACGATCTTGAAAGACCGTGGAAGACCTAGGCAGTGGAGCTGATGGGATGATCCGGGGCCAATGGTCACGGGTCCTATCCAAACTCGAGTGCCCTCCTGCCAGCCTGCACTGCTTTGATACAGTAATACTGCGGGAATTGGAATCTCTCGTCCTATTTGCGCCACTAAACTACTGGTAAGGCTGGACGACACTAGATGAGGAGGGAACACAACTCGTGCAGTACTCGTACTGTTACCATAGCGTGAGCGCGATTGCAGCCCGGCAGATGATGCCGTCTCCTCCTTCTGAGACTTTGCTCTGTCAAACGTGTATGGCTCCAAATCCTGGCGAACGCTTTAGAAACACACGCCTCGGGGCCTCCCTGCCGGCTCACTCACGCATATTTCACCGCATCCATTTACCTTACTATCTCGGCGGCGGCGTCTCATGCTGTACGCAGTCATGTTGACGTCCGTCCTCCGAACCTGCCGGTCATTAAATTAGCACGTGAACTGACGTTGAAAGCGAGTATAGAAACAGGGCTTCAGGGTGCCAGAACAGCCAGGGACAAGAGGGGTTGTCGTCTGCGAAATAGCCAGACAGGGAGGTGAATCATCTGAAAGACGTACACGGCCCCGGCCTCCGCGCCGCCATCTAGTCGTCGGGCTGAATTGGCTGTGCGCCGGTCAGGGCCGAAAAGACAGCTGCATCCTGCTTGGGCCTTGGTGGCTCTCGATCCAGGATGGCTTTCATCCGAACCGCGCCCGACGGCCGCCTGGGGAGGTAATCTGTGTTCAAATACGCTCCGTTGACAAATGAGCCTACGGCATAGCCGAATTGGACACTCTTCTTGCGGATCCCAGCCAGAATTGACAACCGTCGTTCCGTCCCTTGCGGTCCCCGGTCCAAGTGCGAGTCCGCATTATCGCTCCTCTCTGATACCAACATTGAGCTTCGCCAGTGTCTTTCGGCGGCGTCGTCTCTGGCAAGCCCAGTATGGCAGTTCCCCACAGTCCCGGGACTCTTGTCGACCGATCTTCGATCGTTTGCCGTCTTCGGATCAAGCTTCTCCTGTCCACTGGGTAGAAAGTCGGGTATCATACTGTTAACCTCCGTTTCTTCAGGGTGCAGGGTCACTGCCGACTTGGGGTCCGGGCTGGAAAGCCAGGTGATCTCAGTGACGCTGTCATGCGAGACGATATTCGCTGTCGTTCTGCTAGATCTCTTCTGTGGTCGCTCGTTTGTATCTCCGGTGGCCGTCGTAATCATTGCTTGGGAGACGGTGATGGTCGTGGCGGGATCTGCTGCGGTTGGGAGGACAGAGCGCAGTGGCCTGGGCACTCGAGACGGCCGACCGGATGGCGTATTAGGCCCCGGAGAAGACGACAAGACGCTCTCGGGGTCATCCTGTCTCAATTGCTCAGCTGCATGGATGATGCAGTAGAGCAGGCCACGCAAGTCGCTGTCTCTGACCAAGTAGACGCCATCGTCCGGACGATACTCCGGTCCGTACTGGACCGAGTGTGCTTTGCTGGCTTCTCGTAGGTAGTCCTTGATCCGTGTGAGCACCTCCTCTAAGTCCCCATCGCTGAGAATCGTCAGCTTCTCGTGGAAAATACTGTCCGGCGGTCTCGAGATTGCAGAGGCCGCGGCGTCAGCCGTGGCATAGGCCGTCCGCGAAATGAATTGTTCGTCGTCTTCTTTTCTTGTCAGCCATCTACAGACTCCCTTCATGGGGCGGGGAACGAACTTCGACCTACCGAGAGAGTCATGCAGAAAAGCAGCAGCGACAGTGTCGTCTGGATCAGGTGTCATTCGCTGCTCCTTGTCTGTCGAACTTTCCATTTAACTGTAGGCGTATTTTTTATCTTGCTGTGTTTTTGTGTTTATGTGTTTTCGTCCTTTTTTCTTCCTTTTCCTTTTCTTTTTCAATTACAAGGGGGAGGGGGGCAGTCACTGATGTTTGTGATGCTCTCAACGACAAATATATCAAAGTTATAGGAAAATCTTCGGAACAGATGATGACTGGTGAATCAGGGAGGGAATCATCTGATTAAAACAGATGCAGTTGTCTTAGGTTATGATGTATGAGAGTACACTGGACGCATATAGGTATGAAGAGCTCGAGGTTGGTGTTGGTAAGGCTCTCAGTATCGTTGAACCAGCCCCCTGATGAGAGTACTATCGGGCATAGATGTGATATATAGGTACGAGGACGTGTGTGAAGAGTTGGTGGCAGGCACGACTTTCTTCTGCTTAAATACAGTCCAGGACTAGACTGCTTCTTTGCCGAGGAAAACCATCCCGAGGCTGGCTTGTCTTGTAGGAGCATAGACATGCCCGGAAAGATATGCACGAAGGTTCTTTCTAGCTCTCATTCCATTGATTATCCTCTTCTGGGTGATACAGCCGCAGCACAGAAGAGATGCGCCAACGGGGTGGACACCTGGATAAGTCCATACAGGCACGAATAACTCAAGAGATGAGGAAAAGCACACACCTGTGGCTGCTGCAGGAGCATTAACTCTGACAGAGAATAGCACAATCGGAATTCTGAAGTTGGTCGCGAGCCCAGTCTGAATCGCTGACGGCCACGGTATCATCCATGATGTCCAGTCTCAATGCCTAAAGGCCAGCGCATACAGCGAACGATAGGACGATGATGACTTTTCTAACAGCGCGGAAGAGCAAGAATTTAATTCGAGAAGGGAGACGACCCAAAGCAAGATAGGCTCGAGCATTTGGGGTTGCATAGTTGGTGGGGGTGTGGTTGAGAGCTAGAACCAAACACAGACAACTTTTGTACACACATGTCTCGAGGCATGGTTTGGGGGGGGGGGGAGAATCCTGGTTCAACCATGTGAGAGGATCGTCGCTGAAGTACAGGGCTGGCTGGCACCTGGGTAAGGGTCGTAGAAGTCTCAGCCTTGGGGGAGGGCAAAGGATGGGTGTGGGGCAGGGGTCCCCTTATCGCTATCGCAGTTGGTCATCATCGCTTTGTTTTCTATGGCATCCTACGGGTACTATTGCCAATTTTTGATCTGACCTCAGCACACCATCAACACCAATCTCTGACACAATCCTTCGTCTCCTAAGGTCAGCTTGCCTCCATCATGTCACGCTGAAACATGACGTGATGAAGAAGAAGACCCCCAACCCATCCGCACGCGAGTCTCATGCAGACTCTGCACGCCCTGCAGATACAAGCTACTCGCGCCTGCACATCACCCCTCTTGACCCCGACCTCCTCAAGGTCATTGTGCCACCCGCTGTCCTCCCTCACGCTCATCACATCTCCTACCACACGATCCAGACCTTTCCAGAGAGGCTCTACGGCTTCATAGAGCTGCCCTCTGCCGACGCCGACAAGATCAAGAAGAAGCTCAACGGGGCTGTCCTGAGGGGCACCAAGATCCGCGTCGAGCTCGCCAGACCAGACAACATGCCACAGCCATCTCCAGATGCCGTGGTGGATCCCTCATCAAAGAATTCCAGAGCCGACAAGAAGGACAAGAAAGACAGGAAGAGGAAGCGTGATCCCCAAGAGATTACAGGGATCGAGCTGGAGGAGGGCCGCAAGGTCAAACGCGGCTGGACGGTGACATCAGAAGAGGCACTGGCCAAGAAGGAAAAGGAGAGGAAAGAAGACAGGAAGCTGGGCAAGTCGAAGAAGTCGGACAAGGACAAGGATGGCGCAAAGAAGAAGAAGAAGCTCAGAGAACCAGAGTCTCTTTACTCTGAAGTACCTGAGTGCTTGGTCAAGACCAAATTGCCACCAAACAGGCTTGATGTGGTGGATAACGTGGCTGGAGATCACAAGAAGAAATCTAGGAAGAGCAAGACGCGAGAGATTGTGGTTCATGAGTTTGAGAGGAACACCAAATTCCCTACCTTCCTCAAGCCCACCGCAGCAGGCGCTACATCTGGGAGGCAGGAGGCCTCATTTGTGTCGGGCAAAGGCTGGATCGCTGACAATGGCACGGTTGTGGAGGAGGTCAAGAGCACCAGGCCCAAGGCATTTCCCAAGCTCCAGGTTGTCCAGCCACGATCTCCCTGGCCAAAAACGACAGCAGAAGACGATACGAGCAGCAGCAGCAGCAGCAACAGCAGCGACAGCAGCGACAGCAGTGACAGCTCATCAGAGGATGAGTCTCAATCCCAGCCCCTCACTGCCAAACAACTGAGCATCAATACGAGGGTCGTCTCTTCTTCCTTTCACAGCCCCAGGGCTCTAGCTTCAGCTACAGAACCAGACCCAACAAGGCCGGAGTCTTCAGGCTCCATGAGAAGTCTCACTATCAAGATACCGCCAGCAACACCGACACCCAGCTCAGCCAAGGTGCATCCCCTTGAAGCTCTATATAAGCGGCAGAAAGGAGACCAGCCTGTCAACAGCAACGGGACCACCGATGCTGAGCCTTTTGCCTTCTTTGGTGGTCATGAAGAGGGTGTTGACGACGATGAGGGGTTAGGTGGGGAGGGCAATACTCCGGCAACCGACCATGCCACTGCGGACAGCCTTCTGGTGCCTTCTCAAGGGTCCCAAGTGCCCATGACGCCCTTCACCAAGGAGGATTTCGAGTGGAGGAACACCAGAAGTGCAGCACCTACTCCAGACACCGCCCATCCCAGCAGGATCTCAAGATTCTGGCTACCGAGAAGTGATGAAGAGCATGGTCTGGGTGATGTCCAGGAGGACACCAGAGAGGACGAGGACGCTGCTGACCATAGTGCCGCTCTAGGCGGAGAGGACGTTGTGGAAGGCGCTACCAATCCCAACACGGACTTTCAGAAGTGGTTCTGGGAGCACCGTGGCGATCTGAACAGGTCGTGGAAGAAGAGGAGAAAGCTGGCCGCCAAGGAGAAGAGATATCGTGAGAATAAGGCCAGGACAGACAGAGCCATTTAGAAAACCAATAAGGCTTGGGGTTTGGCGAGAAGTCTGGCCTTTGATTTCCATTATCACCATTCATCAATATTTCCATACGCCTGTGCCTGAATGAATCCCTTTCGTTCGTGATCAATAAAAGTACAGGCAAATGCCGTCGTTTTGCAGAAGCATTTTCAGCATCCCCTCGCATCCACCTTCCTTTCTTTCAACCATACCCAAAGGATGTGTGGGATACTAGCCAGCATTATTTCCCGTTCTCGACTTCCTCTTTGATGGGCCCCGAACCATACCCTGGCATACTACCAGGAGGAGCTAGTGTAGGGCCCTCGTCGTCAGAAGAATTTGTAAGACCAACGTTATGGCCACGTCCTTGAGGGCAATAAGATCACCTTGCCATACTCCAACATCTCGTCTCCACACTGCACTTCACACCATCAAGCGGATCAGACCATCTCGGCTTCTCCCTTGTGTAGCATGCGCACCATTCCTCGTGTACCCTTTCCCGTTGCCTTCTTCCATCAACATAAATTGCCAAAGCTGTTGGGGGAATGAACAGGTTTCGACAATAATGGCCGTGCATTTCCCCATTACATGCGAGTAGTCAGCTGTCTGCTGCTGCCGCTCATGGTTCTTTCAGTCTGCCCGTTCTTTTCCCTTACCACTATTGCTGTGGTCGACAGGCAAGGTGTCGGGGCCATCACCTGAATTGAGGGCACTAGCTGGAGAAACATGACCCATCACGACGCGGTTTCCCCCCTCGTGATGAGCCCCCAGAGGGCTGTACATGGTGGGAATAGTCCAAAGCTCGTTGTGAGCACTGCTTTCGGTGGCATTTGTATGCAGGGAACGACTTGAGGTGGCCTGGTGGAGCAGGTGCTCCTCCGAGGCCGCTCGGCCGCGTGTCTGGGAGTGGACGAACCTGGGCACATGTCCCCCTCCCTGGTTCAGACTCGGCAGTCGAGAAAGTACGGCACCTGTGGAGCTGTCCTGACCGGGTGTCACTGGCAAGGGCCTAGGCTCATCGAGGCGGATTGCGGAACCGAGGTCTCCGTCGTCAGCCGCGTGTGCGGCTTCAACATCAGGCTTCGGAGCAGCGGTTGGCGGCAGTGGGAACCTGGTCAATATGTTGCCTCGTAGAGACGATGGCGACGCCTCACTAAGGCTTCTTGGTCGTCCTGGCGGCGCGAGCGACCTGCCCGAGCCCAAGGCTCCCTCAGCGCCTTCACCGCCGGCTGCTGCCCTGTCCCGATCCAACTCCTCCAGCTCGAACTCCTTAAATCGAGGTGGACCGGTAAGTCGGTGACGCTGCCCGGCATGCCCCATCCTGAGGGCAAACGGGAGCAGCCTGTTTGGTCCACAGATGATGCAGAGCGAGAAGGAGGCGCTGATGAGCATGACAACAACGCTCATGACGCACCAAGCGATGTTTGTCGGGGTAAGGCCGATGTTGCCGCTCGGCTTCGTGGTCATCAGGATGACGACCGCTGCAAGTGAAATAATGCTGAAGAGGAATATGCATAGCGTGGTGAGGAAGATCGCCATCATCGCTCCGGCTGCCCACTCGGAGGATGTGCGGTCGCGACGGACATGCTCTCTGTCTTGGTTGGGAATGCTCCGAACATGTCCAGCTCCAGTGAAGGCGCGACTGGGAGGGACAACAGCGTAGGGTACTTGCACAGAGGTTCCGCCTTGTGCATCAGCCGATCCTGCAAGTCCCTGCTGTACATTTACCATTGACGGGAAGGGAGTCAAGGTGCGCTGTCTGTTACGAGGGGCCGACGTATTGCCGAGAGACTCATCCCATCTGATTCTCCCGCGGCCCCGAAGCTGGGCCTGCGCCTGAGGATCAGGCTCGGGTCCACAGCCCATGATCTCAAAGGAGCTGGGTCGGCGTGCCAACTGAGGAACTCGTGGAAAGGTGCCCTGCTCGAGCCCTGGCCGCTGACTAGGCTGACCGCGGGCGGTGGCTGTGGCAAGAGAGTCCTGCCACTGCTGTGGATTCGGGTGCTCTCGGGGCTCGCCATGGAGGTCGGACGACTGAGGCGCCTGGTTCTGGTTCGTGTAGGCAGTCGAAGGTAGCCTTGATGATGGCTGCTCTTGGACGGCGGGCATGTCGGCCAAAGTGGCAGGGACCAGAGGCCAATCGAGAGGAGTCTCGCGGCGGTTCTGGGCCTCTGCAGATTCCCTCCCAGACGAAGACATGTCGGAGACTGGCATCATGCTCTCCCTGCCGTTGAGTGTGATTGATCCAGATTGTGAACCGATGGGCGAAATTCCCCTGGGTGGCTCATGTGCCTGATCAGGCTGTTGAGCACACGGCGGTGACATCTTGAGCCTGGAGCTGATCAGCCTGGTTTTCAGCAAGGCTTATCACAAGGCCCAGCAGGCTATAGAAAGAAGGGGAAAGACTCACTTCAATGGCTGTCTGATGTGACCGAGGGAGCTTGTAAACCTTTTAAATAAGGCGCGTGACACAGTAGGGATTGATCCTGCTTGGCCGGTTTCTCTAGGTCAGGAATTGATGGGATGGTATACTTTCCAAGAACGTGAGGCTCCTTGAGCGAAGACAATGCAGGCGGTGCCCGACGAGTTGTACGCGTCCACACGCATCTATCAAGGTACTTGGGTTGGGGTGGGAAAGAGAAAGACTCAATTGGTCTGAGATGGTCAGTGAGGCGACAAGAGAACTTTGGATTCTCTTGAGGCTCCCAGAGCAGCTTCGTTGGCAATGAGTAGAGGGACGGGTATGCGAGTGCTGTAGTTGATGGCACGCCTTTAGGTCAAGGTGCTTCAGCACAATCCAAAGGCTGTGTTGCTTCAAGGCGAGGGAGCCAACAGTCGCACATGAGGAGTTGAATGCTGCTCAGGTCTTCAGGACGAAAGCCTGATAGGTGAAAGAGAAAGTTAAGATGCCAGGGAAGAAGGCAGGTAAGAGATGTGAGCTCCAGAAAATAGGATGGGAAGCTCGGACCTCCACAGCTCTGCAGAATCAGAAAATTGTTGGCTTCAAAGTCTGGGGATCAAAAAGTAAGGAAAAGTATCAACACCTTCGTCTGAAGAAGGTACTGGGATCGGTCTGGAGGTTCCAATAAGTTGAGACTATATTTACGTAAGCTGTATCAAGCACTCACTGTTTCTGTAAGTAGTTTCTTCACGGTGAAATAACAACCTCCTTTCATTTGAGGGAGGTACCTATTGGATCAGTCTGTACATTCAATAAATTGTGACTATATTTACGGAAGCTGTATTAAACACTTGATTTTTTGTTTTTGTTTTTCTTTGGCTCTCTCATTCACTCTGTCAACATCTATCATCCTGCTTACAACGCACCATGTGGTCTTGGTCGAGTACATTCTGCTAAGCTAACTTTGAATATGTTCTCAGACTCAACCGGCCCTTCATATCCCATCCTCTGAGAGTGGCAAGGCCTGGAAGAGAGCTACTAGTCCTGTATAGCTACAGCAAATCTAAGTTTACACACATTGAAAACACTGTTCCACCCGGCTATTTCAATCATAGCGTCTAAGTAGTACTGAAAGTTGTGAAGTAGCAGCCTCAGAAGTGACCTTGATATTTGTATATTTTTGAGCCCTCTCCCACTTACATGAGGTGCTTCCAGGGGTTCGCGGGTGTCGGTATTTAGCCGATCTTTACCCACACTCGGAGCTCTCCTGGGCGCTGTGAACGCTCACTACGTCATCAGTGTTCAATTAAGCCACCAGCACCTTCAACAACTCTCTGAAGAGTGTCTGACTCTACTCTTCACCACAGCGTCCTGCCAAACTTGTCCAAAGCATACTGGCTATGTCGCACCACATGAAACCAAGCAAATCATTGATATGAGGCCCCTCCTCTCCTTTGCGCGAGGGCAGCCCTCATGCCTCCGGATCCGCCCGTCCTGCCTCCCCCTGCCGAGATGCTCCGGTCCGACTACGCATCCTGTCTTCCCGAAGCGATGGGCATCCGAGCCTTCCTGCCGCCAGAGTCCATGGCAATGGCAACGGCCACAACAACTCCAGTCGCATAGACAATCGCGGTGGCAGTGGCACCAGAGCGGCCCGCGACAAGGAGCCGGCCCGAGGCCCAGCCCACTCCTGGCCGCCTCCAGCGGGGCCGCCCTGGGCACAGCTGCCTTTGTCGAGATCTCCGAGAACACGGAGACGGACAACGGGGATACGGGAGAGAGTCGCATGCTCGAGGTGTCTCGCGCGGAGATATCCAAGGAGCTGGACCCCAACGATCGAGGGCTCTCACGCCTGCGCAATAAGATCATATTATTCCTGGACATCTACATATGGGAGCCTCTCTGCACCGGAGTCCGCTTCCTGCACCTTGCCATCATCTTCGTACCTGTCTTCTTTGCCGTTCCGGTGATGTGGCTCGGAAGGCGACAGAAGGACCGCGATAACGAGAGGACCGGCACATTGTGGTGGTACAATTTCCTCGTCAAGAGCATGGAGTGGGCCGGCCCGGCTTTCATCAAGGTGCGTACGACGAGATAGCGGGTGCTTTGAGGGTGGTTTCTCTGGGAGGGGCTGGGGGGGGGGGGGACGTGATGATATGCTCTGCAGCCAGCCGATCGTGAGGGTCATCCGAGGCAGACCATAGACTCCGGCCTTATGATGGGTACCCAACGTCTTAAACTCTAGGTTTTCACCTCTGTATTGGAGTGATACCTGCCTCGGGAGAGCAAGTGAACGGCAAAGGCGAAGGACAATGCGATGGATGAGCAAGCGCGATCCAGGATCAAAGCATGGCAGGGTTGAAGCAGGCTGATTGCGAGAGACGTGAAAACCGGTAGCTAATAAGTGTGTCAATAGTTGGGTCAGTGGGCTGCCTCGCGTTCCGATATCTTCCCGACCGAGATGTGCGACATTATGTCGAAGTTGCACTCCAACGCTCCTGCTCACTCTTTGCACGCTACGAAGCGCACTGTGCAGGCCGCGTTTGGCGGGCGAGCCTTTGACGACATTTTCGACGAATTTGACGAGACCCCTCTCGGTGTGGGAGCCATCGCCCAGGTGTATAAAGCCAAGTTGAAACCTGACTTGGCAGTGCCGGGAGACGTTGACCTACTTGACGACAAATCACAGGGCATCCTGCGGCATAATGTGACCAAGGTGACCAAGAACGTGGGCACAGTCTTGAAGAGCACGCCAAAACGGGTGCCGTCATCCTATGTTGCTGTGAAAGTCTTGCACCCCGGCGTGGAGCGCATCGTCCGCCGGGACTTGCGCATCATGGGCTTCTTTGCGTCATTACTCAACGCCATACCGACTATCGAATGGCTTTCACTGCCCGACGAGGTCAGCCAGTTTGGTGAGATGATGAGGTTGCAATTGGATATGCGCATCGAGGCTGCCAACCTGGCCATCTTCCGCAAGAACTTTAAGAACCGTCCCACGGCGTGGTTTCCATTCCCATATTCGGAATTTACCACGCGAAATGTTCTGGTGGAGGAGTTCGCCCAAGGCATCCCGCTGGCTGACTTCATGGAGAATGGAGCTGGTGTCTTCCAGCAGGATATTGCCTCCGGGGGTCTGGACGCCTTCCTTCGCATGTTGCTGCTGGATAATTTCGTCCACGCTGATCTACACCCGGGAAACATCATGGTGCGCTTCTACGAGTCGGAAAAGCCTAGCCTACCGGTCAAGCTCCACCTTCGTCATCAGGACGATGAAGACCAGGCACACCCACCGGGCCAGAACGATGTCACAGAGCAGGTCTTGGCGAGGCTGCGGCCGTTTCGGCATGGAAAGGACCCTGAGGCGTGGAGCAGAGAACTGGCCAGGCTTGATCGAGAGGGCTACCGCCCGCAGTTGATCTTCATCGATACGGGCCTCGTCACGGAGCTCAACGAAACGAATCGTCGCAACTTTCTGGACCTATTCCGAGCCGTTGCTGAGTTCGACGGCTACAAGGCCGGGCACTTGATGTGTGAGCGCTGCCGTCAGCCCGAGGCCGTCATCGACAAGGAAGTGTTCGCGCTCAAGATGCAGCACTTGGTGCTCGGCGTCAAGAGCCGAACTCTGGCGCTAGGGAACGTCAAGATCGGCGATATTCTGCAGGAAGTCCTGGGAATGGTACGCAGCCATCATGTCCGGGTCGAGGGCGACTTCGTCAATGTCGTCATCAGCATCCTGCTCCTAGAGGGCATCGGCCGCAACCTTGACCCTGAAATGGATCTTCTCAGCAGCAGCCTGCCTATCCTGCGGCAGCTGAGCGCCCATCAGGGCAAGGGTATGGCCCAGCAGGGCGATTTTAGTATGCTCATGGTGTGGCTGGGCCTGGAGACGAGGAGATTCCTCCAAATAAGTTTTGAAGACGTGAGTTTCCTGTTCTGGTCCGTACACCCCTGGCCTGGGGGTCCAGAAGCTAACGTTGCCCTGATGCTTAGGTCGAGAGATGTGTGAAGTACGATCTCCTCTCGCCCAATGTTTAAGCCGACGATAGACTCACCCTGTGGGTTTGGGAGCATAATGTATCATACAGAGACGGGCCGGCGTGGGTGATGCACGGTTTTCACGAGATATCCATTTTAGGGAGGGGGGCGACTGGGGGCCTGCATAGATACATCAGATGAGCAATACCTGAACGAAGTTTTCAGTAGACAGCTGGAAGTCCTACAGACCCTGGCGGACAATACTGAGAAAGAGAGGGATCATCTGGCGCCACTGATACTGTTGTGTCGCAACCTGCACCGTCGGGTATAGTGGCAATGACTCCCGAGAAGCAGAGTACCCCGACGCCTCGAGCAGCCTGGATCATGCGGCTCTCGTGCCCGAAGAGCAATCTCCATCCTCAAAAGCTAAGGGCTGTTTCGATTGCTTATGACTCGATATACAAGTACGATAATGTTACAAATGGTAATTTCCAAACCGATTGTGCAGTCCGGGTGAGATCTGAGGGACCGGTGATGGAGGATGTACTGAAAAACCATATATGGGTTTAGATTAGCTGCTACATGAAGCGCGGCGACCTTCAGGCCTGGGTTGGACATTGCATGGTCAATTTGACTGAAGCTTGGAGTGACTCGACGTTTGAAGCTGCGCGATACCGCTGAAGGAGTCAATGAAACAGGCACGCCTTTTACCCTTCAGGCCCGCCTTCCACACACAGATATGGCCGGTCGCCGCCACAGGCGCAGCGTGAGGCATGGGGCTCACATAAGTTCTGAATCTTTTAGGCGCCCCGGGCTGCGAGACTCAAAAATTTTTTGTTGATAACGCCTAGGAAGGGCCGTCACGACTGCCCCCACAGCAACATGTACTCTCTAGCGAATGCGCGGTTTCATCGTTCTCCCCCGCGTCCCCTCGGCCCCTGCTGATCGCAGCGCGGAGAAGGCCTTGAGCCCCAGATGCCAGTATTGCATAGCCCGCGGCAGCCATGAGCACCCCCGATCATGGGCGTGTGTCACATCGCGAAGTGGACTTCTTGCTCGGCTTTCTGACTTGCCTACCAGGCAGGGCGGCTTCCCTAACATAGAGTTGAGCACCTGATATAGCCTTGCGCACATGGGTAGCTAGTACACACCGCGCGGTGGCTTAGGATACCCCACACCGCAGGCTCGCTTCCTCAGTGAGGAGGCACGTCGACGCGTCACGCCGGTGGCAAGAAGGAGGCGAACAAGACCCCTTGTATACAAGCATACATGACCATGAATACCACAAGGCCACTGCCGAGCTGCCTCGTCTTCGGGGCCCGCAGGCACGCAGCCACCCACCAGTACCAGGCCGGGTATCCGGACGAGAGGCGAGTGATGATCTGGACGTGGTAGCTCGTGAAGGTCATGATGACGAGCAGCACCTGTGCAGCGGCCAGTGACCCCACGACCAGCCCCATCCGACGGGTATCGACACCCGAAGCGGCCTTGTGCGTCTGAGAGAGCCTGGACGCCTGGAAGAAGATATCCTTGCCGCTCTTGGCCATGACGAGGAGCATGGGGGCCGCAAGCAAGAACAGAGGTGAGTTGGACACGGTCCAGTACCGGAAAGGTCCGCTGTTCCTGTTTGGACTCGTTGAGCTTGTGTGATCTCATGATGGACGGCGCACCATATGTAACAAGTTTGGAAAAGGGGGGAGGGGGGAAGATGGGTACAACGAGGTGGGCTTGTTCAACGTGATATACATATAGTGGAGCAAATGGAGGACAAGCATGCGACTACTTACCAATATTGGCGCTGGACGAAGTTGTAGATACTGGGCAGGAGGCTGCGACACCAGGGCCGGACCCCAGCACCGGCCGCGCCAGCGCAGTACATTCTGTATGCCACAAACTGGGGGACGACAGAGCCGGCAGCCACGAACAGGCCGGAGAGGCCGAGGACGGCTAGTCTCCTGATGTAAAAGGGGGAGTTCCCCGGGCCGAGACCCTCAACCAGGTTGTACAGCGTGCGGAGGAAATCGAAGGCGAACGGGGCGCCGTTGAGCAGGCCGTTTGTGCGGAACGCGGTGGCCAGGCCGAAGCTGATGGCGGCAAGCAGGGTCAGGGCATCGCTCGAGACGGGGGCTCCCGACCCCGAAACTGCACAGCTCTTGGCCAGGAGGAGCCAGCCGACAAAGGAAAGGAGGGCAAACGGGCTCTCCGCGTAGGGGGCAGACAGGAAGAGCCCGGCGGGCGACAGGACATGGAGCAGCGCAGCAACGAGCGCCCATGTGGAGTCCGCCCAGATCTGCAACCCGAGCTGGTAGAGGACCAGGGCGGACAGGAAGTGGCAGACGTTGGCGATGACGACGCCGAGAAGGGGCAGCACATAGGCGGTGTCAGCGGGCGAGGGGCCGAGGAGCCCGAGGGAGGCCAGGGCTTGAAGGCATGTCAGCGGGGAGGACGAGCAGGAGGGTGAGGCCGAGGCCGAGGCCGAGGCCGGCGGGGAGGACCTCGTCACTCACCGCGGCCGAGGAGGGAGATGCAGGTGGGAAGGGCGGCGTTGAAAGCCCACTCCTGCTCGAACAGGTAGCCCCTCTCGGCGGCCCTGACGAAGTAGATGGCGTCCCAAGACGTCAGCCTGGTGACCAGGTGGTGGTGGTGGTGGTGTTCCCGGCTGGTGGTGGTGTTGTCGGCGGCGAGAGCGAGGAGGCTCGAAGACGAATCGTACGTCGGCCCAACCTGGCTCCCGGCAGCTACAGCCAACAGGAGGGCCTTCCATGCCACGAAGACCGAGATGAGCGTCCCGTGGTGGCCCACGTCCTGGAGGGCGGGCATGGCGGTGGTGTTGAGACGGGTGATGCCGAGACGGGTGATGCTGAGATGGGTGAATGCTGAGAACGCGTGATGCTGAGAACGCGTGATTGCCCTCCGGATTTGCCTATAGCGGGTAGCTTAGCTGTTGAGAGGTTGACTAGCAGAGACGCGGTCGCGGGGCTCGTCAGGGCTGTCATGGCCTAGGGCCTGTGGGAAAAAGGGGGGGGGGGCCAGTGCCAAGCAGGGTGGGCCCGCACAGGCGGGTGCGGCATCTTCCGAGGGTCCAAGGTCCACTGAAGCGGTACCTGTATCTTTTACGCTGGGCCCAGTACAGGGCAACCCGTAGCGTCGGGTTCACATCAGGACCCCCCCCCCCCAATCATAATATTTCATATACATCATAGCACTGTACTGTAATATGCTTCTCAGCGGGACAGGTAAACCGAGTCATCCTGTTAGCGCGCCATTCCAATTGACAAGAGCCAGTTCCCACCAGGAAGGTAAACACGGTGCTTCTGCTTTCTGGTGTTGTTTCTCCTCCAGTATCCTTCCACCATTCCCTATGTGCACCCTAGTTGACAACCCAGCCAACAACAGGTGGCGCTGGAACGTGTTCCGGTTGGTCTGACCTGTGGTGTGCTGCGGTGTGCTGCGCTGTGCTGCGCTGTGCTGCGCTGCAGCAATCCTGGAGATGAGGTCCGAGTTTGACATTATTGTATATAGAAATGAGGATGGTTTTATATTTTATTTTTAGTGCTGACAGGCGGGGAGTTCATTTCACATCAGGGTGTGGCGCGGTCGGCTTGCTCAACAAAGGGGGGGGGGGGTTGTGGGCCGTGAGGTGTGGCCTCCTCGTCAGGCCTCGTCAGGCCCCTCAGCCGAATCTCGCATGGCGCTGGCGAGCGGGAGACTACTCGGAGGAATTAGAGACGTGCAGGAAGACCATCATGGCGATGTGCAGCTCTTGCAGCTGGGGCCCCACCCCCCCCCCCCCCCCCATGCACCCACCTGCAGAGCTGCAGAGCTGCAGATTGCGGATGCGGGAATGCAGGCCTCGTCCCAGATCTCACCTCACCTCACCTCACCACCCAGCGACCACATCATCATACTCTTGTCCACATCATCAACCCGGGGCTGGGCCTTGAACCCAGCATCTGGGATGCAGGGCTGTTGTGTACTGCATCCGGTACAGCTGTACAAACATCCACCCACACCGTCGCCTCTCCTCCTGTCTCTTCCTTCTCTTCTTTCTTCTTTTTCTTCCCTTTTCCTTTTCTTTTCTTTTCTTTCTTTCTTTCTTTTTCCGCTGCTCCCGCGAGCTGAGCCCGGCTGTGTCGCCAACATCACCACCGACAGCAGCAGCAGCAGCAGCAGCAGCGCTGTCCCCTCCTCCCGTCCCTCCCACAGGCAGCCCTGGGAGCAGGCGACGGCGGCGACAGGCTGGACTGGATCCTCTGTATCATCTCGACCCGAACCGGCGAGAAATCCTTCCCGAATTATCCGAGCAGGGACGACGCGTGTTTCTGGGATTATCCCCCCCGGCTCATGGGTGGTCTCGCACCCTATTCTTAGCCTGCCATCCTTCGTCCACGGCCCACGGCCTCCCCCCCCCCCCCAAAGGATCTGCACTGGAACTTTGCGCGCCTCGAAATCATCAATCATTTATATTAGTCCCCCTCCCTTCTCCTCCCTGCAGCCGTTCCTCGCACGCCCACGCCCAGTTCCCATCCGGCCCGGCCTGTTCAGAGAACACGACCACGACCACGACCACGACCGCGATCCCCGCCGCGCTCTTCGCATCTCCCGCTGGGTCTTGGCCGTGTGTCGCCTACACCCGGTTCCTCACCTGTCGATACGCGGCTGCGCAGGTGGTTTGGCATTCCTTAGCTGCCTGCGCGCGCCTGGGCACTCTCCTCCCGGGGGCGCCAGCGAACGGTCGGGCTTGCACCAGCCACCGACGCCGATGGTTCAGGCTGCAGCTTGAGAGACGGACCGTCGCGACAAGAGATCTGCGGGCCTCGAGGCCGAGCTGAGGGGCGAGAAGCTTCGCGACGCTCCACCTGATCGCTCCCCCCCCCCCCCGGCGCCGTCTTAGACCCGGCACCTCCGGACAGCAGTTTTACCCCGGCCCCCCGTCAGGTCACTCCTACCTCTACCACGGTCCGCCCGTGCCGTACCTTCTTTCTTTCCTCCTCCTCCGCGACAGGCTGATGCGCCTGACCTTGCCCTGCCGCCGTCAACATGTTTTTGCATTCGGGGGCGTCCCTCCACGGGCATGAATACACCAGCCCTCAGAACGCCCACCCACAACAGCGCAAGAGGCCATTTCTGCGATCGGCCCTTCCCGCTCCCATCTTGCGATCCAGCACGTCTGTTTCCCTCACCGCCAGACAGTCCCCGCCCCCGCAGAGGCCCAGCGCGAGGAGGCGGCCCGCCTCCGACTTCTACGTGCGCCCCATCTCCGACTTGCTCACGGACGGCTCACCACGAGCCTCCGCCCCCACGACCCCGGTCGTGCGTTTCAAGGACCCGGATGTGGTGGACACCCCGACGTCCTCCTCCATGAACGAGGACGAGGCACCCTCCCTCTACGAGTCCGATGCTTCACAGGCCACCTGCTCCACACCCCGCCGGAGCCGCCGGAGGGCAGCGCCCCGGGGCAGCACCGCCTATCTGCTTGCCCGCCCCGCCCCCAAGCCGCTCTCGAAGAAGAAGCTGTTCAAGACCATCCGCCCGAGGCTGCTCCTCCAGCTCCAGGAGCTCTCCGCGAACCAGCGGCCGAGGCCCACCATCGACGTCTTCCCGGCCGCCCTCATAGCTGGCCCCCTGGTCGCGGCCCGCTATATCCACCGCTGTCCGCGGCTGTTTGGCGCCAAGGGCGAACTGGGGCCTCGTGATCTGATCCTGGTCCGGTCCGAGGACTACACCACCGAGTCCGCCGCCGACGACGACGACGACGACGACAGCTACACCAGCCGGCGGCAGCCAGTCGCCGTGCTGAGTCCGGGCCGTGGCCCGGGTGACACGGGCGAGGTCGTGCTGGAGGATGGCAGCGTGTGGGCCTGGTCGAGCCACAGGGGTAACTACAGCTTTACGCATATCGACGAACACGGTACCTCGGTCACCGTCAGGTGGGCCAGGAGGAGTGCCCCGAAGAGGGTCTCAAGTGCCCCCCCCGCCCCGGGGCCCGGGAGCCTGTCCACCTTTCCCAGCCCTCCGCCGGCGGGCGGCGATCCTGCGGACCCGGATTACCAATATACATTCAGCATCATCAACCCCCTCGTCAGGCGGCATCCCGTCCTGGCCACCCTGTCCCCGCAGTCCCTGGAGATCTACGACGACTACACGACGCCATCCTCATCTTCGGGGAGATATCCTCCCACCCGCCCGGTCAGCGGTGCGTGGGACCCTACGAGAGACCCGCCGTCGTCCCCGCTCTCGTTCGAGGAGCCGTCTGCCCGGCGCGAGACCCACCCCGTCGGCGAGGACACAAAAGCCCTCATCAGGGTGACGGGCCTGTGGCTGGCCATGCGGCTCGGTCCGACGCTCGACTTCGCCGAGGCTGCCGCCGAGTCCGTGCCGCAGAACCCGGCGGCGAGCACGCCTCCCAGCTTGTGCTCGGCCGCCCTGCCGCGGAGGCAGACGACGGGAGATGCCATCTGCCACCCGCCACCGCTACAGCCGAAAGGCCTCAGGAGGGCCATGAGCACAGGCGCAGCCTTCATGATGCAGCGGAGGAGGCGGCAGGAATCGTCCGACGCGCCCGGCCGGGTCACGGTGGAGGCGGGGAAGACGGCGGCCATGGAGGCCATGGGGAGTTCGAGGGGTGATGAGAGGGCTCCTGCTGCCCGAGGTGTGATCGGTCCTGTACCGAAGCAGGCCCGGAGGGTGAGCTGGTTCAAGAGGCTGATGCACTAGGCGTGCTTGTGCTCCGGGGCCAGCCTGGGACCGTGATTATAACCACCGCTCCAGAATATCATTCGTGTTCAGAGGCCTTACCAAAGATCCACTCGAGCCGTGCCCAGGCGGTTATCCATACTTCACACTGTGATGACCCTCACTCGACAACGTTTTGCGGCCGACCCCGGACCGGAAACCTTCCGACCCCCATTGAACACGAAGTTGTCGATGTCTAGGTGCCGAGGACGTGGTGGGCCAAAGCCCACTCGGTACTATGCATTACACGGGCTAAAGGTAGGGTGAAAGTGGCCGAGGCTCTATTATTACAAAAATATTACTCGACCCTGTGCTGTCCCTCGTGCGTTGCACCATCCTGTACATTTCTTTCTTGGTCCTTGTCTTACAAGATGCGCACGCCCCCTTCACCTCGGAAGACCTCCTGCCCCCCTCCGCGGGCGCCTGTCCCCACCAAGCCTTCTGGGAAAGAAGAGGAGTAGCAGGGTCGAGGCGCCCAACCCGACCCTGGCGCCACCCGGGCTTGTTCTGGGGCGCGATCTGTACACCAGTCCGGGATGCAGACGGCCGAAGTAGCCTGTGGGCACCTGGTACCACCACTGCTGCAACTGGGGAGACAGCCGGGACGGGCATCGCCGGGGCTACCTTGACTTGGTGACAAGGAATGGGATCGGTCCCGACGGCGCAGCTTGGGGTCAGCCCGCCCGGGCCCTCAGCCGGCTCCGTCTCGGGGGTGCCACCAGTATCCCCCTCCTGTCTGCGGCGCAGTCTTGGCCCCCGTCCCCCCTTCCTGGGTGCCTTCAGCTCGGGGTACTTCTACCAGCACTGCTCTTCCGCGTGGCCGTCCTTCCCGCAGGAAGGGCACTCGAGCTTGGCCTTGGCCGTGGCCTGCCTGCGGGCCCCGGCCCTCTTCGCCTGCTTCCTGGTCTGCGGGGCCTTCTTCTGTCCCTTCCCGGGGCCGTCGGGCGGCCTCGTGTCCCCCCCTCCCCCCCGCCCCGCCGGCGGCGGCGGCCTGGGTCGCGGCCCCCTCCGCGGGTGGTGCTGCCATGTCGGCGCGGTTGGCGGTCAGGACATACCGCAGGTGTCTCGACGCCTCCAGGACCTGCCCGCTGTCGGCGGGCGGCCCGCCCATGCGCTTGCAGCCGGACGCCCAGTCGCCGCCGTCGCCGTCATCATCAAACTCGACCGTCCTGACCGGCATCACCAGGGCGGAGTTGGGCCCGGCGCGGGGCGCGGCGTCCAGGAACCACTGGCAGGCGTAATTGGCCCAGTAGTCTGCGACCTCGTTGCCGACGACACCTTTGTGTCCCGGAACCCACTATGCAGGTTTTGCCAGTTAGTAAACAGGCCGCCAAAGGTGTCAAGGGAGCCGAAACAATGTGACACAGGAGTCGAGGCCTCGTGGGGTGCCTCTAGCCTCAAGGGACACCTTTCAAGGTACCATTCGAGGGCTCCCGTCGAAACCAAAAGACGCGGGGGGGGGGAGGGGGGGGACTGGGCATCATGATGAAGAATGGACTACTCACATGAAACTCGACGGTGGCCCCGAGGTGGAGAAGCTTCGAGTATGCCTCCAGGATCCCCATCAGGATAGCGCCCTTGAAGCCCTCCCCGGGGTACTGTTCCACACGCTTGGAACCGTAGAGCTGGGTGAACGAGGCCAGCGTGCGGGAGTGGTCCCCCGTCGCGCGCAACTCACACACGGCGCCCGCCATGGCGGAACACAGCCGGAGGGGCTTCTCGATCCAGGACAGCGCCTCGGCATTGTCGCTAAAGATAACGACGAGGCTCCCGGCGGGAGAGGAAGAAGGGCTCCGCAGGGAAGTCTCGAGGGCCGTGAGTATGGCGAGGGCCTCGAGCGGGCCGGTCTGGGGGATGCCGGAGACGTGCGCGCAGTGGACGGTCCAGCGGGACCCCAGGTGCTGGGCCACTGCTATCCCGCCGTGGGGGGACGGTCCCTTGCCCTTGCCGCCTCTCAACGAGGCGTCTGACCAGAAGGCTTGGACATTGGATGATGGTGACGACGAGCGAGTCATCATGGCACTCGCAAAGTCTGTGGCGAGCGTGTGGTCTTGGCGTATGTAGACGCACTTTACGGGCACGGCTGGGGTTGTAGCAGGTATGTTGTTGTTGTGGTTGTTGGTGCTTCCATCGTCTGGATGGCTTCCCCGAATCGTCGGTGGGATAGTCTGCTTTGGCGCCGTAGGGGCCTCGCCACCAGTCCCGTCCTTGAGGCCCTCAAGTTCGACAGCCTTGTCCTCAGGACTTATATCGTTGGCCTTGTCATCTCCGCCTCTGAGGGTGCTGACTCCGATAATGTCGTCGTTGGGACCTGTGGCGTTGGCCTTATCATCCTCCACAACCACGTCATGCTCATCTTCGCTGGTGCTCTTGGCGTCTTCAGCGTCATCATCGTCATGGCTCGATAGTGAGGCCCGTGAGGGACTGGTCTTCGGGGGCTCGACATCGGCGTGGGTGCCACTGCTGGTCCTGCGGCGGTCTCCCCATATACGCATGCCACGGTGCAGTTGTCGCCTCAGCCGGCTCTCGCTAGGCATGTGGGGGCGGCGAGCCGAGGACGAGTGGCGCCGGTGGATCTTGGCTGCCGCGGTGTGAGAGCTGGTGGTGATGCGTTGGAGGAAGGCTCCGAGCCTACGCGCTCCTCCTCCGTGCCCTGTCCTTGCGTCCGTATCCATGTTTGGTATCCTAACTCGTCTTGTCCGTTCTTCCAGTTGTTGTGCTCGGTCGTGCATATGACTGAAGCGAGCAGCCCAAGGAGCACCCTTATTCGTGGTGAAGAACAGAGAAAGAAAAAGAGAAAATAGTGACAGGTGCGTTGGGAGACGACAGCATAAGCGGACATGCCAACGAGATCAACAGTCGAATTGTTGGTTAGCTCAGGCAGGTGGCTGGCAAGTAAACAAGCAAGCCAGCCATGCGCAGTGTTGTAGCTATTCCCTATGATGTCGCCTTCCGGTGGTGTGAATCAGGATTGTGCAGGCTCGAGGACTCTGTTGTCTTATGGGCATGTGTGCACCAAGTTGGAGTTTGACGACACACAGTTCTACATTGACGATGTGTCACCTCATAGGACTATACGTCGTCGATGTAGAACTGTGACCTGTATAGTGACATTATGGAACTGGTTCATCGGCGGAGTATGTTTATGATGTGGGACATGACTACAGCCGGCAACTATGTTGTCGATATGGGACTATAATTACTGTCGAGCAACATGGCTAGTCCACCAAGGATGTGTGAAACTATGTCAACAACACGACCAAGTCGGGTTAAACAATGTGGTGAAGCATAGTGGATGTGAGCAGTGGGAGACAAGCAAGTTTGGTAGTCCATATTAGATTAATAGGACGTCGAAATGGGATAGGTGGCAAGCCTGGCCTTACCACCAAAGTGATAGAAGCTTGTCCCACAACTACTCGACCAGGTTGACTGAATAACGTGTATTCTAGTATCGTTTCAAGTATTCAAGCAGCCCGCGGCTGGGGGCTCAGGTGCAGATAACAGTCCTGCTCTTTCTCTTGTTACCAATATATGGCACGAAGTGACACACCTCGCATTGTCAACACAGCCTTGCCCACCCCCAAGCCTTGCAGCTGCCGCAGCAAGTGCTCATCGGCGCTGGGATATGTGGGAGGCTCGCATGTGACCCAAGTCCTCCAATACTTCTCCTGTTGCTGTCTCCAAGCTTGAACAATGCTGGACCCCGTCTTTCAAGTCCGAGGCATAGGATGCACATCTGCGACACTCCTTCAAAAACGGGGAGATGGATCATATGTCCCGCCACCTCAACTCCATGCGTATTCTTTCTAAGAGATGCTATTAGAATTAAGACACGCTACACGCTCATATGCAGGCCTTGCTGGGCATGTGCAGCTTTCCACCCTCCCGAAGCCATCTCATCCCACCCATGCTCGACAGACGGAAAATCCTCATTTTATTCGAGTTAGATGTAAAGCTCGTAGAGCCCCTGCCCTCTGGCCAAAGAGAAGAGAAGATTCAAGCCAAAAAAAAAAAAAAAAAAGGCAGTTTCATCACCCCCCGTGCGCCGCAACCCTTGCCCCAGTTCTTCGTAGAATACCCGATACTCTGAGCGGTAAGGCCAGGCTTCAGAGCCGGTGTGTGACTCGTGTGAAGAAGCTCGGGGGCCGTCTCAGTCTGTCTATAGCCGCAGCTCTTTCAAAATCTGGTCTGCCATATTCTTAAACTGCCACGTGTTCCCAGCCATACGTTTGAACTGGATCCCATGCAGGCTGATGACCGGCACCTTGACAATGAAGATTTCAAACTCCAGCACCATGTTGCCCCCCAGGTCACTCTGCACCTGCGTGCTCGTCTCGCCCACAGGTCGCCGGGACGGGGGCCCATGGTCCCGGGACGTATCTATCTCGGAAAGATCCGAATTGCTATTGCTCCGGTCTTCGCGAGCCTTGCCTGGCGTCCGGGGGGTCCTAGGCTGTGGTCCTTCCAGATCCCGCAACTCGTCACCTCGTTCGCCCCTGAGACCGAAACTAAAGCGCCTCTTGTGGCCGGGAAGTAGCGTGGGACTGTTGGGCGGATCGGCCACCTTGTTGAGGTCGATACTGGGGGTATGAACGCAGCGGAATCCACCCCGGATCTCGCTGTAGTCCACGCCGAGCTGCTTCAGCACGCGCTTGACTTCAGCCCTAATCTCCGGCACAGGCCTCGTAGATGTAGTGCTGACGCTGAAGAGACCCTTTAGGAATACGGGCTTCGCGAGGCCAGGGTCGTCTAGCCTCTCATTGGAGAGGCCGCTTTGGTCGGCCAGCTCCTGATCTGTTTCTTCGGGCACGTTGGCCTCCCGCTGTTCCTCGCGCCTTGCACGCCGAGCCTGGATGCTCTCACGCCTAGCATGGCCAAGCGACTTTGCTCGCATAGAGACGGATCGTGAAGACAGGGCTGACTTGCCCTCAGCCTGCGCTCTCGGCCTCTCGGTGGATTGGTCTGACCCGCTCGTCGGCGGCGGCTCCTTCACCTCTGATGCTGACCCCGTCGCTCTCCTCCTGCGAAATTCTGCGGAATTGACACTGGTTGACCGGCCCAGGGCTTTCTTCTGACCTTGCACGTCGCCACCGGCCGAGAGAGGAGGGCTGAGCAGCTCGCTATGATGTGGCTGGCTGCTCCCTGAGCGGAGACGTGGGTTTGAGCCATCGTCTCTGTCGCGCCTCGAGCGCCTGATGCTAAAGGACTTTCGAGGTGGTATACCGGGCACGGGCGGCTGCTCCGATGGCGAGTGGACCTGGACCTGAGGCGGATGCGATCGGTCCTTCTCTGAACGTTCCGGTTCCTTGCGGCGCCGTGTGGAAAACCTCCGCAGAATCCCGGCCGCGGCGCTCTCCTTCTTGTCGGGCTTCTCTGCCAGTAGGTCAGGGCCCAAGGCGGCCTTGGGCGACAGAAGCGTCTTGTCGGGGGCGTCATCCTCTCCGTGGGTCCGCGCCCTCGGCCTTGTCCTGCCACCAGTCGCCTTTTCGCCTGGCATCTCGTATGCAGAAGCATTGGTGTGAGCTTCCGCTGGAGGAGCAATCTCTGGGAAGGGGTCCTTCTCCTTCTGGGCTGGGGGCTGTGTCGTCGAAGACATGGTGGGAACAATGTCCACGCGCTCCCTGTCCTGCTTCTCCTTGACGAGGTAATAGATCGACAGAAGCGGGCTGAAGGCGTTCAGCGGATCGTTGCCCAGCTGCAGAGCCTCGCTGCTGGGGGCGGTCAACGTGTCTCTGCTGCTGATGGAATTGCGCCTCTTGTAAAAATCAAATACACCCCTCTTCTTGTCCGCATCCCGCGACGGCTGGGGCAAATCTTTCTCCAGCTGGTAAGCGCGGACGCCCCGCTGGTACTCTTCTGACTCGACCAGGCGAGTCAGCTGCGCCCTGATGACCTCGGGCGACCCAAAGTTGAAGCCGGTCATGGCGTTGATTACCTCCGGGTCCAGCGGGAGGGTGATCGGTTCCCGACGAGGGAGATAGTTATCAGGAGGACCGTTATATCCCTTGTTCATCCACGGATGGGACATGACCTCGGCCATGGTGGCTCGCTGCTTGGGATCGGTGACGAGCATGCGGGAGAGAAGATTCTTGCACTCTGTGCGAAGATGATTAGCTGGCGTTTCGTATCATATGAATTCGGGAGGGCCTTACCGCTCGACAACCAGTTCGGATAATCCACCGAGCCCCTCTTGATCTTTGCGTGCAGCGCAGGCATGCTCTGATCGTCAAATGGCACCTTTCCACAGACGAGAACGTACAGAACAATCCCAAAGCTCCACACATCGACCTCGGGACCGGTATATGCTCTCGCCTGCAGCAGCTCGGGGGCAGCGAAGTAGAGACTCCCACAGAAGGTCTTGAGGTGATTGTGCGGGGAGAAGAGATTGCTCAAGCCGAAGTCGATGATCTTGATGTCGCCGGTCTTGCTGATGAGGATGTTCTCGATCTTCAGGTCCCGGTGGACGATACTGTTCCTGTGGCAGTAATCGAGAGCACTGGCAATCTGACGGCTGAACTTCCTGGCTTGTTTCTCCTTGAGTTTGCCGTGGGAGATGATGTAGTCGAGCATCTGTCCGCCGTTGACATATTCGAACAGCATGTACCAGTGATAGTTTGTCCTCACGACGTCGCGCAGTCCACATATGTACGGGTGGTTGAGCAGGGTGACGATGGCAGCCTCCCTGGCGGTCCTGATCTCTTTAGAATGGTCGTTCCGCTCCTTGTCCGCACGGCCATGGTGGGCATCGTCCGCAGAGCCTCTCGGGATGATCTTGCACGCGACCTGTGAACAGATAAAGCAACGTTAGCCTGGCCCGGGCACGCATAGTGCATGCAGGATGATGCCGGGACTTGCCTGTTCGCTACTGTCCTCCTTCTTGGCCAGCTTGACCTTCCCCATGCTACCGGCGCCGATGGTCTTCCCCAGAATCCATTTCCCAGACTGTGTAGGTATGGTGGTGCGTGACCTGGCCTTGGTCGCGGATCCGGAAGCTCGTGGGTCCGCAGTCGCCGGGGGCTGGACGGGGGCAGGCCCGGCATTCTGAGCAACGGCGCTGGCCATGTTGACAGCGGGAGCGGGAGCGAGGGGCGGAGGAGGGTGAGAGGAGCGGTGGGTGCGATGGCGATGGGGGACGAGACGATGACGAGTCCCTAGGGGAGGAGGGGTCGGGATCTCGATGCCTGTCTCGGCTGGTGCTTCGTCGGCGGTGGTGATGTGCTATGCTCGTGCGCTCATGCTCGTACTGTGGGCTGGGTAAGACCTGCCGGTGACACGTAACGGTGCTTGCTCGTAGCAGAAGGGCTGGCGATGTGAAGCAGGTTGGGCTCGATCAGGCGCAGACGCGGGCGTGGCCGAGGGGAGAGAGGATAGCAGCGGCGTATGTCCTGGCAACAGGTGGCGGGCTAAGGGCGGACAGGAGTCCAAGCCTGGGGCAGCAGAAATTGTTTCAAGGCGTAAAGGAGATAGATGAGGCCTGTCTGCCGAGGTTGCTGTGTCTTGTCATCTGGCATGCCACAACGTATGTAGCACGGTAAGGAGGGAAAAAAAAAGGGATCCCGCCAGACCTTGGCCCCGGCGACGATGAGAGAGCAGTCCCCAAAGGTTCAGTTGGGCCAGGGTTGCAGTTAGAGACTCAAGGTTGGCTGGCGACCGGGACCGCCAAAATGATCCTGCAGCAGAGGTGGCCTGGGCAGAGCGATGGGCAGTCCACAGACACCTACCTGTGTTGTGGTGGTGGTTTGGGCGATGGGCCAGCAGCAAGGTGGTAGGCGTGGCAGGCGTGGTAGGCAGGGGGTTTGGATGCAGATGGGGTGGAAACCTGCTGGAAGGCGATTCAGACAGGGGAGCCCTTGGAATCGCGTAATGTGCAGCAGAGATGCTCGAAACGTCATTCTCCACAGCGGCGGCGGAGGATACTATAGTAAGCAGGCAGGCAAGGCTTGAATATCTCTGGTTGAGAACCACAGTCACGTAAGGTACGGTAAGTACTACTGAACAACCTCGAGCTAGAAAAGGCGGCCAGGGGAGACAGACAAAGGCCTTTGAGGCCTGGGAGGACCGGTGCTCCTGGGGAGGCGAAGAGAACACCTTTACTAAAGTTGGGCTAGCGATCTCGAAGGTGAAAAAGTAGCGGCTGGTCATATTGCTGGTAATTTTGAGTACCCCCTCCCCTCCCGTCCCTAGTCTCTTTGCAGCGGATAGAGTGTCTCGCTGGATGGAACTCTCTCTTCACGGGAGTTCTTTGCACCATAGTATACACTTTCATGGTATGAGAATATAAAGTGAGGGTGTATTGGGACCTCCTTGGACTGATTATGCCTCAATATTAGATCACCGCCCCCATTCGAATTTGGATCTGTCAAGGTACCTAGATAGGTAGCATGAACCTCATCTCAGAAATTCTCCTTAGGTATGTTGTTTCCAGGCCTCCCCCCACAATAGTGACTCGTGCAGGTAATCCTAGGCCTCCAGAGTTTTGCCTTAAATTCACGGGCTGTCTTAAGGTATATACAGGACTTGCTACTAGAAATTGCTTATACCATTAAACTGCCGTAGAGATGCTTCGAAGGGGTTCAGACGAATAGTTGTGCCATCTCAATGGGAACTCCGCTCAGGGATACTAATCGACTTGTGAGCCGAGTAGTAGCGATATTTACCATGTATCATGTTCATCCAGGTTGGGATGAACAAGATCAGCCTTACCAAGGCTTCCTTGTAAAGAAGTGGGGTGCCTGAGTATCTGAGTCGAGACCTCGGGGCTGCCCGTGCGTGCTCTCTGGGGTCTGCACGGCGCTAAATCGGTCCCTCCAAACCCCTACCCACCCGGGTACCTATCAGCTTCAAGGCATTGACAACGACAGCATGCAGACAGCCACATAGGAGACACACCCTCGACCACCACATCATCTGCTCTCCAACTGCTCTGAGGGGGACAAGTCGCCTCCGGCCTGGCTGTCCACATGTCCTCAAAGCGAACCCGCGCCACATACGAGGCAGATGTGCAGGCACGACAGTCCTCCTTCGTCGTCTATGGCACCCCCCTCCCGGCTTACGATCCCGATGCCCGCGATGATGGCTCCTATGTTCCCATCTGGAAACAGGAGGTGACAGACGACAGAGGCAGAAAGCGCCTGCACGGTGCCTTTACTGGGGGGTGGAGCGCTGGGTATGTCCTGTTGTTTCCAGCGTCGTGTCCTTCAATTCCCACCCTCACACGCTGACCTTGCCTAGCTACTTCAATACTGTGGGATCCAAGCAAGGATGGACACCTTCCACTTTTGTCTCGTCCCGGTCCAACCGACGCAAGGGCGACAAGTCGGCCCAACAGCAGCGACCGGAGGACTTCATGGACGACGAGGATCTCGCCGAGGCCGAGGAGTCCAGGAAGTTACAGACTTCCAATGCCTTTGCCGGCCTTGGCGCAACCGAGAAAGACGCCGGAAGGGTAGGCGCCCTGGCCGGCCTGTTCCACGTGCGAGGTGAGACTATGGGCACGAGATTGCTCCAGAAGATGGGTTGGCGAGAAGGCCAAGGAATCGGCCCTAAAGTGCGCAGGGGGGCAGACCTGGACATGAAGACCCATCCTGACCCGAACGATACATACCTCTTTGCGCCCGAGAACGCCCCTATGGTGAGCTTTGTCAGAAAGACTGACCGGAGGGGCCTTGGCTACAACGGAGAGGAGAGGCTAGCACCACTGGCATCTTCGAGGTCGCGACAGCCTTCAGAGTCGGACGGCGAGGATGATGATGACGGCAGCCTGAATCTAGGCAGGCCGAAATTTCTGGGCTCTGGGGCCTCCAAGAAGAAGAGCGCTGGTGGAGTCCGTGGGGCCATTGGGATTGGAGTTCTGAATGATACCGGCTCCGATGACGAAGACCCTTACGAGATCGGGCCTCGGATATCCTACAACAAAGTGATAGGCGGCAGCAAGGGCAAGAAGAAGAAGAGCGACGTCGCCTCCTCCACAGCGGCCAATCCAACTTTGAAATCCAAGCCGGTGTTCGTGCCCAAGAGGACCTCCGTGGGCCAGTCGGGCATTGGCCTACGCAAATGCCATGACGGGCGACCGCCGTTGAGAGGATTTGTACTGGGCCAAGCCCCAGATCCTCTCATATCCATGATCAATGCCGACGGCAAGTACCCACCGCCAGAGATACCTGAAGCGTGGAAGTCCAGCAAGAAAGCGGAAACCACCAGAGAGCCCTCGCAATACACGTCTACGGCAGATGCGGCCAAGGCTTCGCAGCTGAACCCAACAGCCCGTGCAGCTCTACTAGGGGAGAAGCAGCTGCCGGGAAAATCCGTGTTCGACTTCCTGTCGTCCGCGGCCAGAGACCGGCTGGCGGCCGCGACTGGGAAAGGGGACTTACCGCAGGCCAAAGGTGAGATCCCTGAAGGCTATGTTCTCTCAGAAGAGGCGAAGAAGCGCAGCCTCTTGGAACGGATTCCGAAGCTTGACAAGCCGAGCGCGCTGGCAGCCATGACCAGAGGGGCCACAGGTGGCGGTCCGTATGGAGACAGTGAGGATAAACGAGCCAGATACAGGAGCTATCTGGAGCTGCAGGCCGGGCTCCGGAGCGAACCACCGGAAAAGCCGCCCAAAATGACCGGCGAGGAATGGATACAGGAGTTGAATGAGTTCTATAATGTTGCCAGGATATTCAGGCCCATGACAGGGACTATGGCGTCTCGATTCACGACGTCCAAGCCCACCTCCACTTCGGATATGGCGACGGGCTCCGATGGCAAGGCTGGGGGTGCCGGGCTGTTGTCCAAGCCTGCGGCCAGGCCTGAGGATCCCGCAGAGGCGGCTGCCCGGATGAATATGTTTGGGCCCATGACGAGGTCCGTTGGCGAGTTCTTCCCAACGCGCCTCCTCTGCAAACGATTCAATGTCAAAGCGCCGGCAAATGTGCAGCGAGATGGAGACGGCAAGGCCAAGGGCGCGCACATACCGGGAACTGCAGCGATAGAACCGCAGGCCAGCAGCCATGGCGATGCATCAAGGGAGGACCAACCTCCGCTTAAGGGCCAGAGACAGGGGGGGGTTGTTGTGGATAGCGGGCGGAACGAGGCTTTAGAGGGCAAACGAGCAGGAGAGCAGGTGTTCAAAGCCATCTTTGGCGACAGTAGCGATGAGGAGAGCTAGCATATCCGCACCACTGAAGTCTGATTTAGGTACTCAGTCACCGTGGGTATGGTGCCGAGAGGAACATGCTCTAGCTCCAAGTCGGCTATGTCTAATATCAGGTGAAGCGACAGCCCCTGAAGCCATCACGCCTCACAAGAGGCCAAGACAGCGCTGGTGCCCCGACAAGACAATTACAGGCTGCGCAAACACCACAACACCGTACCGTGGTTGTCAAGGCACCTCAACCCTGTGTTCTACTCCACGAAGAGGGACAGACGTACCTTGACGTTTTGTGATGAGGATCCAGGTTCGCGCTAACAAGACCCGAAGGAGACGAGGAACCAGGCCCACAACGGGTGCAGAACACCGATGCCGGGAAGCACCCTCCTATAGGCACCTGCGCTAGCTCGAGGCCCAGCCAGGTTTGTGGTACCTGGCACGCCTGCGGCCTGGGCACATCACAGCGCGGCTAGCCCACGTTGGATCCTCAACGACGCCCAGGACCAGTCCTAGGCTGAGCGTCCTACCATCCCAATATCCAACCATCCACACCTTCATCTCTCACCTCATTTCGATTCGCCCGCCCGCAATTTGACGGCAATTCTACCACGCCCCGGAAACCCACTCGCCTCGTCCCGCCTCGTCCTGGCGTCCTGGTCGTCTTCGATGCGTGCGCACACTCCATTGCGAATTGGCACTGTTTCTCGCTTCGACCTGCCGCTCTCCTCTTCAGCGTTCCATTTGTGACCGAGGCACCCACCACACTGCAGCACAGCGTTGGTCTTCTCGTTGTCGTCCAATGCCGGCGTCCAGTGACTCGTTCTAGCCGCCGACATACCTCTTCGGCACTTCTCCTGAGGTCAGAACACCACGAGAACCACCCAAGACGGCAGGCGACGGTACTCCCTCTCCCACTCCAACCCCATCGACACAGACTGATCCCGTCCGACGGAACGTTACTGCCGTCTCCACCTCAATCAAGTTGTCAGCGCCGCAGGAATCCAGTCCCGGACCCTCGGCGTCCAGCCCTGGACCATCCCACCCGAGACGGCACGTCGTTGACGAGGCCCTGTGCGCATTCAATCAGCCAACAGCCA
Organism: Endothia cerciana; assembly: GCA_026119935.1. Classification (NCBI taxonomy): domain Eukaryota; kingdom Fungi; phylum Ascomycota; class Sordariomycetes; order Diaporthales; family Cryphonectriaceae; genus Endothia; species Endothia cerciana. The sequence continues at coordinate 95,860 of JALRMH010000067.1, forward strand.
GCGTCACTCAGGACAGCTTGGCCCAGCCTGTCCACCACCGGCATCACCATCGCCAACACCACGATCACAATTCTGCCTCCGCACCCGAGGACACACCGCAGTCTCCGCCGCCACGGTACCCGGCTTCCGAAGCCTCTGTCTCGACTCTCACCTCGGCCGTCCCTTTTCGTACAGCACCACCGCCTTTCTCCTCGCTCTTCGTCGCCCCCTCGCCCGCCGATCAGCCGGACGCCGTCTCCTCTGCTGTAGAGACACGAAACTCCCCGTGCCCTGATCTTGCCGGTTCCGATTCTTTCGATCTCCCAGAGTCCCACCCTCGCGAGAAAGCATCCGCTCCTGCGTACGAACCACCTGCTGCCTCTGGCTCCTCCGAACCCTCGACCGTCTATCAAGACACTGTCGCGGAAACCAAGCGTGCTCTTCCCCAGGACACAAAGGCAGAGGGCAGCTCACGCGCCAAGGACGACGAGACCGAACCGCCACCAGCATACTCGGAGGGATACAGCCCCCTCCAGTCTTTCACATACGTGATGGCTGCCGCCGGAGGAGCTTCGAGTATTATTACTCAAGTGCAACAGGGTGGTCCGCCCATCAACACGCTCGGAGGTAAGGAGCTACCAGCTTGGAGCACGGCATGGCGCGCTTGCGAAACGTATCGCTGACTCCGGTCAATCGCAGATGTCGGCGCCGACGAGACCATCTCCATGGACCTACGGTAGGTCGATTTAATACCCCGATATGTGACGACGGCTCGCGCTGACATGCAACACCAGGGGCACGCGTTTCGTTCTCTCCAGGGATGAGCTCTTGACGCTGCCGGAGTTTGTCCTTCTCTCCCTGTTCCCGAATGGGCTGTTCCCCGAAGGGCATATGGGTGGTGCCACTGAGGGAGACGCCGTTCAGGTTGATGTAGGCCAATACCATATGACCTATTCAGGCTACCGTACACACAGACTGACGCAAGGTTCCACGGCAGTATGATCCAGAGTCTCTGCAATACATGCTCGACTTCTTCCGCAAGGTGGCATCGTCCATCCCCTCCGATACATCACCCCCCGCGTCACAAGACGGCGACGTGATGCCCATAGAACCGCTGGTGGGTGCATCACGCGACGACGCCTCCAAGAGGGCGGGCATCATCGTGCTGCGGGAAGACCTCGACTTCTACGTGATCCCGCCAAAGGCTGGCATTCAACAGGCGGAGATGATCGAGGTCAAGAGGGCCGCAGCCAGGGCGTTGCTGAAGCAGGATGGCATCTTTTCTGGGCTCAAGCGCAGTGACGAGCCAGGAACCACAGAGGCGCATCTCATCGAGATGTTGACGGCAGGGTAGGTCACATAACCTCTAGATTGCAAAGGCCCTGATCCGAGACTCGCACTTGCTAATACGATTCCACAGCGGCTTCAACCATGATGACCAATGGGGACACCGAGCAGGCGAGCCTGGCAAGGCTGTCGTCTGCAGTCTGGCGCTGGCACGGCTGCGTAGCGACATCCGTGGAAACGAGATGGGCGGCAATAATGCAGTCGGCATGGCACAGAAGCTTCTGCTCTTCTGGCGGAAGCCAGCTAGAAGATGCTGGTGGGAGGGGGTTGAGCTCGGCGATGTGGAGGGCGTGGAAGGCAAGCTGAAGGTGTGGATTAGGCGGGTGTGGACACTCGAGATGAGCGTCATCGGGCTGCGATGATGCTGACATATTGCATGAGTAGCGGGGCGAGCGTTGTTTTTTTATTATACGGGGCAGAGATGGGAGGTTGAAGACATACCCTTTTGCTGAGCCTTCGGCATTAGTATATCAGGGTGCATTAACCTAGTAAAGCCTGGCAGCTAGTGGAGCAGTGGGGAGGCAGTTCTTATATCGTCAAGAGGTTTCAGCGGCATAATACAGATACCACTTCTTGTTGACAGCCCAGGGACACCCATTGAGACATGCGTTATCACTTGTTCGAATTGGCAGATGAACACTGGGGCGTTCCGTGGTGAGTACTTCTGGAACGACCTGGGAATAGGTGAGGTAAATGAAGCACTTGGGTAACTTTAGTTCATCAGTACCGATGTCAACAAGACGAGATGCGGGATGCCCAAAATCCCTTCCCATGCCTTTGGGGCACTACATCTAAACCAGCCTAGGCGTGTCTCAAACCATACTAATATGGTGCTGTAGGGGCGGGTAGTGAGCAAGAATGGCGGAGGAGGTCGAGCGCGACCTGAGGGGTCGACGGTGATCTCTCTTGGCAGGCCAAGGTGGCGAACGTGAAACCACCAGTCCCTTGGATGGTGCACACATGATCAAACTGCCCATCGTGGGGATCCAGTACCCGACCATACAAGCGAGGCTGAAAGGACGTTACACCGAAGAGGCCTAGTTCCCTCGCAGTGTTGGGCAACAGTGAACACAACAGCGCCTCCGTCCTCGAGGGGTAACAGAGGGAAAACTGGCACATGCAGCACATCTACTATTCGTGCTCACTCGTGCCTATAGTGGTAATTGACAGGAATTCGACTTCCACCTCACGCTCGGTACAGACTTATTGCAGGAGATTATCTGATGCTCTGGCCGGGCACGCGGGGTACGTCCTTTTGTGAGGACGGCACATAGACGGTCTAGCTCATTCCTCTCAACAGGTAAGTACATGGCTCTTCACCTCGGATGGCCCCAGTTGGGAGTCCCAGCCTGTCTCTCCCCTTCGATCAAGCTTGAGAATCCCCAGATAGGCTGAGACGGACTCCCTAGGTTGCCGACATGGGACGGCTTCTTGAAGTCCTGGCTGTCACGACGGGCCCTGTCTTGTCATACGGCTCTCGTCCTAGCGCAGTCTACCATCTAGTCAGCAGCATCATGCCCAACGGTGCTGAGCCCGTCCTACGATGCTCCAGTCGTGGGCTCAGGGTGGACCGCGCAGCTAATCGCGCAGAACCTAGTGGCGCCCCGGGCTATCGTCTTGGACGAGGACGGGGCCCTCATCGTCGTTCAGCAGGGCGTGGGCATTCTACACATGACATTCAGCGACAACGGGGGGGCTTGCCTTGTTGTCAACCAGACCAAGACCTTGGTGGACAACACGGATGTGCGTAAGCTCCTACATCCTGCCTCAAAATTTCACGGGGTCAATCTCCATGGAGGCGACAGAAGACCTTGCTTACAATCGTGATCATGTAGCCGAACCACGGCGTCCAACTGTCGGCCGATGGGGGATCCCCCTATATGCATCGACATCGAACGAAGTGTACCGATGGCCTTACAATGCCGCCGACGGAACGGTGGGGGATAGTGTCACGCTCGTTACAAATATGAGCAATACGGACGTGAGTTCGCGAAAGCTCAGCCTTCATGCCTTGATTCATTTTTGAGTTGCGAGGGGAGCATGGTTTCGAGCAAACCGTCGGTAAAGGAGGGGTCAACAAAGGTTTTGCCACGCGACATATCGTGAGATCCTCTGCCATGCAACAGTCGAAAATCTCTAGAACCCTTCCAGGTTCGACCCTAGGATGATGTCCTACGACGAGCCTTCTGCGAGGGGTCATCCAGATGGAGCAGCCTGTTTTAGGGCAGTTTCCCATGAGCTACTGCCTTTGGGGACAATTTTTGTGCCCGGAGATTGGACAGTTGCCATGTGGGAAGTTGTGTGTGTTGACAACCAATGTTTGAGGCCCCGATCGTTGGGTCCTTGCAATGCACATGTTGCTAGTATTTGGCAATCAAACCAATGCTGACTCGACGATACCACAGCATGTTTCGCGCACCCTCCTGCTCTCGCAAAAGGCCAATGGCACCTTGATAGTCTCGCGCGGCAGTTCAGAGAATATGGACATGGTTGCCCAGCAGCTCAGCTCTGGCCACTCTCAGATCAGGGCCTTCAACATCACTAGCTTGCCCGCCGGCCGACCGTACAACTTTCCCTCTGAGGGCAGGCTGCTGGGCTGGGGCTTGAGGAACAGTGTTGGTGTTGCAGAGCACCCGGCTACCGGTGGCATCTTCTCCGTGGAGAATTCGGCTGATCAAGCCGACCGGAACGGGGCTGATATTCATCAGGACAACCCGGGAGAGGAGATGAACTACCACGGATTCCTCAACGACTCAACAGAGGGCCAGGGGGGCAATTATGGATACCCAGATTGTTTCGCGCTCTGGGGCACTAATATACCTGATCAGGGATCATTGACGGTCGGCAGCCAGTTCGCGTTGGATCCTTCAGACATCTTCAACGACACGACCTGCGCCCAAGACTTCGTTTCACCGCGGCTGACCTTCCAGGCTCACACGGCTCCACTGGATATACTCTTCGACGCTGATGGCGCGGTTGCTTACATCACATACCACGGCAGCTGGGACAGGACCGGCGCTGTAGGCTATAGGCTGTCCGCTGTGCAATTCAAGGACGGGATGCCCGTGCCGCCATCCGACAGCACAAACTCCACGACGGATATTCTCAGCAATGCCGACCTGTCCAAGTGTCCAGATGGCTGTTTCCGGCCTGTGGGGCTTCGCCTGGGATCGCCAAGGGCGTCTGTTCATGAGCTCCGACTCGACAGGCGAGATATATGTCCTGCAGAAGGCGGAGGTGACGGCTGGCGGAACAGGCACGCCAACCAGCTCGACTTCAGGGACGCTGCTCACCTCAACCTCATCGTCCAATCTGGCGCCGCGGTCGGCTAGGCACCGGCCTGGCGGCGAGGCGATGTGGCTGACATGTCTGGCCGTTGCTCTGTCGCTGGTCTGTGGCATCTTCTTTACCATGGTCTAGTGGCGAGGTGTAAGGGCGGCTCTTGGGAGTCAATGTCAATTGACTCCTCGAGGCAACACAGGGAAGGCAATGCATTATCTGATCAAGAATGGTGTGCGGAACCAGGCTCGTGATGGTTGAGGACAAACGATTTTGACCACTCCGTTCTTCTTTTGGCCCAGTAACCTTTAGTGGCAGAGTCGTTCTGCCTGCTGGATCATCTTGTCTGAGCAAGCTTTTGGAGCGGCGGGGTATGGACCCCCCCCCCCCCCGGCTGCGATGATGGTCAGATCGTAGCCTCACGGCGTTTCTTCGGGTTGGCTTTCATAGAAAGAGTTCATGTAGCGCCACTCGACTGATGCTAGCCAGGTTGGTCTTGTGGTTTCTGAGCATTGGGCCACGGGCGAGGAATGAGGGATATATATGCGAGTCTTGAAGCCCAGGCGGGAATGCTGTCTCGACAGAACAAACCAGTTCACTTTGCCTGCATGTCGTCGTCGAAACATATGGCTTTGTTGTCGATTTGACTTTCACGGCGACCGTTTCCTGATATCGTCAAGGGGCATCACCAGGATACATCTTCACATTTCTTGAGAGCGTCCAGAGTCCTGCCTTTTTATCGAATAGCCCGTCATTACCCGAACGCCGTGCAGCAGCCTCTTGAATGCATCGCCTTTCTCTCCCACTTGCACATGACCCTGCCCTTCTCGGTTACTCCTCCAGCGTCTTAACGACATCCCACTCGCCCCTCAGGTTCTCTTTCCATAGTGTGACCTTGTTATCGCCGCCGCTAACAGCAAGGACATTGCCGCTCAGGGACCAGCTCACACGCCAGACGCGGGCATCGAAGTTGAGCACCTTGGAGTTCCACTGGCCGGGGGTGGATGGGTCGGACGTCCAGATGCGCACCGTCTTGTCCTGGGACGCGCTCGCAATGTAGCTCTTCTGTAGCACCGTCGGGCTCCAGGCGACATCGCGCACCCAGTCGGTGTGGCCCGTCAGGGGCTCCCGTTCTAGCTTGTAGCTATTAGTTGCCGGATCAAAGACCCAGATCTTGACCAGGTTGTCGCAGCCTCCCGTCACAAATCGCCGGTTGCCGGTCGCGCCGGGGCCGGGGGCGCTCGAGACGATGGAGCCGGGGGTGGTGGCAGGAGCCCAGGACACCGAGTTGACGCCGAGGCCGTGGGCGGGGAAACTGCTGTGGTCGAAGTTGTTGTCCTTGAACTCGACGACGGAGACGTTCCCGTCGGACGACCCGCAGGCCAGCAGGCAGCCGGACTCGTGGGGGGACCAGGAGACGATGTTGACGGAGGCCTTGTGCAGGGCGAAGTCGAAGATGCGCTGCCAGGAGCCCTGCTGCTCGCGCCAGATGAAGACCTTGCCGTCGAAGCCGGCCGAGGCCAGGATGTTGCCGTACTTGGGGTGCGCCCAGGATACACACCAGACTGCGCCCTCGTGTCTGTCAACGCGATACCACATAACTGTCAGCCCCAGTCCAGGCCCCGGCCTGTCCCCGTCGATGTCCCCCTTGGATTCAGACTCACCCCTTGAGTGTCTCGGTCAACCGCTGAGACTCACCCTCGATCTCGAAGATCTTGATCGTGCGGTCGGAGGAGCAGGTGGCGAGGCGGCGGCCGTAGTAGTCGAGGACAGCATCGTGCTAGAGAATAGCAGGTGGTGTCAGTGGCAGTCAACAGGAGTGGCCTTGTCGCAGCAGGCGCATCAGCCGGCCGTGGGGTCCCGGTGTAGTCGCCCAGGGCATCTTGCGTTTGGTGCCTGACGTACTATCATGTCATCATGACCAGAGTTGGAAATCACCTGCGTCGCCTGCTGGGCCTGTCAGTCTCGAGAGCGATCTCAACCGTTCGTGTCTCGCGGGATATGGGAGCAGATCCACAGACCATGTTGGCGGCCAAAGAAGGAGTCGATCGCGAATTGATGTTGTTCTTCGAACAGAATGCTTGCAAAGTCCGGAGTGTCCAGAAGGACAGCTAAGGAGGAGTGATAGGATTGCGCTGACGTTACTATGTAAAAGCCACCCGAGGCGTGTTTGTTCGCGATGCTGGCAACTTGAGTCAACAGCTAATCGATACCGCAGGTAACCAGGTACCTCCAGCCAGGGCTGGCATACTGCGTGCAGCCCCTCCCCCCCTGTACACAGTAGCCCTTCAGCCTGTGAGCCTGGCCACTCGCCTGCAGGAACGCCCCACTACATCTGTGAGCTGTGGTTATGTAATCCAGGGTCTCCAGTAACGCCCGTGGCCGCAGCGTTAGCAGACCGTTCAAGTCGTTGGACCTCGGCTGTGTGGCCCAGACCACCGATCGGTACAGTATGGCGACCGCCACCGTAATGCCTCCCATGATCACCACCTCGCCAACAGATATGATCTCTGCTCTCTACATCACCGCGTGAGCGAGAACATATTCCAACCACCTTCTGCAATGACTTGACTGTGGGCGAGATACCAAAACAGTCAGATCGAAACCGAAAGAAAATGGGAAGCTGCCCTGGCTGACCAAAACCAGACCTGGCACCCCAACCCTCCTCCTACGGCGTAGGCTTCTCTCATTGTACAGTTACTGACTGCACATTCCCACACCATTGTGATATTGGCTCTCGCCTGCTCTCGAAGCTTCTCCAGAGGGTCCCCCCCCCAACCCTTCTGCTGTTTATGGTTATTGTTGTCGACGAACAATAGCCTCTCCCACATCCATTGTCCGGGTGCTGGTCCTGCATCTCGCCAACCCTCCAACTATTTAATCAGTCCCCGTCGACCACCCAGCTATTTTAGGCAGCCTTCCTCAAACCTGCCAACATTGTCGTCGAGCTTGACTTTTCCAACTCGCCGTCCTACTTTTGTGTGATCCAGCTCACACAACACACCTTTTCTTTTGAGGAACCCTATTATCTCATCCTCATCCTGAGTCGTCGTGATACTCAACACTCGTCGCATCATTGACCATCATCACCTCACGCCCAACACCACCACCATGGCCGACAACAACCTCTGTGGTCCCTCCAACCCTGCCAAGGGCTTGGTTGGTCATCTCGATCGCAACACCTCCCTCCAGCAGGATCGTGTTGTGACCACGTCGCCAGCCAGTGGCGGCACTGTACGTTCTTTCGATTATCCATGACTTTCAACATGTCTTTCAGCCTCAACCCGGCCCTGAGCTGACCAGATCATCACAGTCCTTCCGCTCTGAGAACCAGGCCGAGCAGGCCGAGAAGGCTCAAGCCGGGGCTGATGCTGCTTTCGCCGCCTTCACCACCCCCTCACCTCACTATGGTGACACCCTTCTGTACCCACCTCGGATTCCTCGGCCAACTCAGGGCTTCGCCAAACCCCCCACGCCCGCCCCTACCCTGAGTGGTCACACCGCCTCCTGGGTTGCGGACTTTCAGCGTTTGCAACTGGTCCCGGGCCAGCCGGCAGCTGCCAGCGTCCTTCAGGCCCGCACCCTTCGCCCTGGTGATCAGATACCCGACTTCAACAACTCTGCCCAGGGTCCCCGCGGGGCTTTCGGGGTGGCCAAGGGTCCCTTTGTGATGGCAGTGCCCACGTCCAGGGAGCATGAGAGTGAGATCAAGAACTACATGCGATTCGCGGCTGCCGGTCCTCGTGGGCTCTTCCAGCCACCTGAGCTATCCGACTCACCGTACACCCACTATCCCGAGAATGCCACCCTTGCCAACAGCACCGAGGAGGCCCTTGAGGCTGCCTTTGCCGCCTATGATGAGGATTTCCAGGCAGAGATGGACCAGTGGATGGGTGACCACGGCGACGAGGACCTCAACAAACACGATGACGCCCTGATCGAGATTGCCTACCAGGAGTCCCGCTCCCGGTCGAAAAAGATCCCTACATTCCTCCCCCAGAAGGACCCGGAGACCAATGCCATCTACGACCGCATGCACGACCAGGAGCTGAAGAGGGCCGCTGCCCAGATCATGAACACCCTCAGCCAGAACCCCGATGAGAAGTACGGCAGGTCTTCCTTCGTTAATCTCATGGGTCGCTTGACCAGCGGCGAGGTGGTTGTCCAGGACGGACAACTCTTTGACACCGTTGCCAATCAGGTGATCGACGCCACGGCCGAGCCCCAGGCTAGTTCCGATGCGGCCCCTCCTGTTGTCGTCGTCCCCCCCGCCGTGGGCAATACCCGGCGCCAGAAAACCCCCAGCAGAGGCAAGAAGGTCGTCGACCCGGAGACTGCTGCCCAACTCGACCTGTTCGGGGCGCATCTCCGGGCCATGGCCGGTGACCAGGGCAAGGGTAAGGGAAAGGCTGAGCCCGCCCCAGAGCGTCATGACACGGCCTGAAGACGGCAAGATGTCCGACCAGACGTGGTGGGGGCGGATGTTTGGAACTTGTCGCCCGAGTGGAAGCCTCATGACCCGTCTCCCTTGGGAGCTGTATCACCCTCTCAGTCAGGGTTCCTGGCCTCGCCGTGCACTGGACTTTCTGGTGTGCGCATTATGGACCCAGGGGTGTCTGATACGAACACGGCTCCTTGAAAGCCGGAGAACTGTATGATTTTGCTGCGGAGAAAGCCACGATCGAGTCGAAGTGTTTTGCGCCTCTGGCTTCTTCCCGACCCCGGGCAACACCCTTGTGACCTGCCTCACTTCCTACACCAAGGGGTAGGATGGAGTCATGGTGGACGGGGGGTACTCTGAGGAATATTGAGGTTGCGGCCAGGATTGAATTTTCACGCACAGGCTTGTGCGCGGTCAAAATGTCAGGCGGAGTTCGGGACGGATCCAGGAAAGGGGGGTTTCACGATACATTGTTTTCCTCAATTGAGACAGAGATCAAGTCGCCTTGACGTATTTGCACTGCGAGGCTCTCCGACTACTAGGTGACCCTCGTCTATGCCTACAGGTGGTAGTCGGAAGGGCTGCATGCGGGATGCCTCCACAGTGAACCTCGTATCACTTCGGTGGTGGTTGTGCCATGCGGATATCAATCGAGACCTTGAAGGAGCGCACCGGGGGTCCAGATGCCACCTGCTCGGCTGGTGGCGCCGCCACCCCTCTCAGCTTTCGAGATGGGAAATGCTGACCATGGCTCGTGTGGGAAAGGTTGAGCTGTCATATCTCCCGAGGACCGATTGTTGTTTGTTGATGTGCAGAAAGGAGAAACTAGCGTACAGACCGGTCCTGAAGGGCCCACTGAGCCAACCTCCACATGTCTTTATGGGGTTGACCGTGTAGGTTGAATCATCATCATCAAGACAATTGCACCGCCCCATCGGGTCCTGTTGGTGCTCTCTCGCAGAGGAGGTTTCGAAGCCTGGAGGGGGATCTGGATGAGTAGAGCCATGGTTATAAATAAACACCTGGGCAGGCAGGCAGTGCCAGACAGGGATGCGGTGGAGTCTCCCTGGGGCGGCGTGCACGGACCAGCACTCCGCGTGGTGTGGGAGGAAGCAGCGCCGCCTGCCCGCGAGCAAGGAAGGGACGGAGGAGCCACTAGAGCTTCGAAACAGTTACTCGGCAGATCGAAATCAACCTCTCCCCCCGTCCTGCGCTAAACCGCGACGGCCTCCCTCCTGACAAGCCTCTGGCCCTGCAGTGTTATCGGTCGCGACCTGGTCAGCACTGAACTCGAAAGCTTGCGCGCGGGCAAACCTCCCTCCCGCACCACACTGATACGACAACGGCGGAAACGGGAGAAAAACCAACTTGGAGCCTCGACCCTGTCTGTGGTGGCGGACCAGAAGCGAGCAACCCCGGCAATTCTTGTCCTACCCTCCTCGTCCTCCCGCCCTGCCATTGCCCTCAGCACCACCCGGCTCTTGCGCCGCCGCCTATAGATCTTCTCCGGCAGCCCAGGCACATCCACCTCACCGGCTCGCCGTCGCGGGCCACCACTCGAGATCGCCAAGATGATGCCCAATCATCCCATGTACGGCCAGCACCACTACCCCCAGGAGGCCTCGGCCTGGATGCACCAGCAGACACATCATCAGCACGCCCAGCAGGCCGCCGCCGCCGCCGCCGCCGCCCAGCAGGCCCATTACAATCGCGTCGCGACATCAGCCACCCACGCGAGCGCCCTCAATGCTGTCCATCAAGACCCTGCCGCCGACAATCCCAACATGTCCGAGGACAACCGCCGCACCATGGCCTACATCGCCGACCTGCTCAATGAGAACACCCGCGAGCAGGCCCTGTTGGAGCTGAGCAAGAAGCGCGAGCAGGTCCCCGAGCTCGCCCTGATCCTGTGGCACTCCTTTGGTACGTCTGCCCTCCCCCCCCGCGCCCCAAAAACCCAGGCGACCTCCTGCGCGCCCTGTTGTCGCCGACGGGTGGAGAGCTGACGGATCACGTTCAGGTGTCATGACCTCGCTGGTACAGGAGATCATCTCTGTCTATACCCTTCTCAACCCTTCACAGCTCACCGCTGCCGCCTCCAACCGGGTCTGTAACGCCCTCGCCCTCCTGCAGTGCGTGGCATCCCACAACGAGACCCGGACATTGTTCTTGAACGGTATTTGCACCTGCCACCCCGCTCCCCCCGCCTCATAACCTATGTGTCACCGCTGACTTTTTTGTGCGCCAGCGCATATCCCTCTATACCTCTATCCCTTCCTCAACACCACCTCCAAGTCTCGCCCCTTCGAGTATCTACGACTCACCAGCCTCGGCGTCATCGGCGCCCTCGTCAAGAATGACTCGTCCGAGGTCATCAACTTCCTGCTCACCACGGAGATCATCCCTCTCTGTCTCAGGATCATGGAGACGGGCTCCGAGCTGTCAAAGACCGTGGCCATCTTCATAGTTCAGAAGATCCTGCTCGACGACAACGGTCTCAACTACATCTGTGCGACGTACGAGCGCTTCTACGCTGTCGGCACCGTCCTAAGCAACATGGTCGGGCAGCTTGTGGAGCAGCAAACCGCGAGACTGCTGAAGCATGTGGTCAGGTGCTTCCTGAGGTAGGAGCTCTCCCTTCGCCCTTGGCTCGTTGCGACCCTCGGATGATACAGACCATGGACTGACGCGGCGCAGACTTAGTGATAACGCCAGGGCCCGGGAAGCTCTGAGACAGTGCCTGCCCGAGCCGTTGCGCGATGCCACCTTTTCCGCGGTCCTCCGCGACGACGCAGCCACGAAGCGATGCCTCACGCAGCTGCTTGTCAACTTATCCGATAGTGCCATGGCAGACCTTGGCAACCCCGGCATCTCCTAGAAGGATGCGCCGGCCGTTGTCAAGCGGATCGCCCTGAGGTCAAGCACTGGCCGTAGAGCTATCAGATAATTCTCAGCAGACTTGGATGCCTAAGGGGGTGCTCTGCAGCCCACGGCGAGAAACGCAGCAAGGTCGCCTACCTTCCTGTTCATGCCGCTGTTGACAGCGCCCATGCTGACGTCCTGCGGGTGAACATGGTCGTGGCACCAAGCGCAACTCACGAGGTCTTCAGGGCCTTCTGCCGTCTTGTTTCCGGAACGATCAAGGGAGAGCTTCTCACGGCCACTTCGAACATGACTGTAGCGACCATACCCTTCCCTCTTATGGCTACGGAGTGCTTCTGGTCGAGGCTTCAGGATGCAGTTGGATCAGGGTATGAACGAATATGGGGGGGGGGGGGTGATACTATTCGAGGCTGGAGTTCATGTCTCATTACAAACTCAAAATCTTGGTGGGCCTGGACGAGTACCTGCGATGAGAGGAAGGGAGAGGGCGTACAGGTTCCAGTCTCGGTTTTATGGAACGTCCCAAGGCGTTCGAGCAGCCTCTCGTGCTTTACTACGTTTGCATAGCGTTCTTGAAGGGGTGGGGAGGGGAAGTCTTCTAGATGGTATACCCGTGGCGTTCGTTATTGTTTTGCGGCTCGGCGTTGCATCGGTGCATGGATTACAGGCGGGTAGACATCACAGAGGGCATTTTGAGGCAGCTAGTCGGACGGACGGAGGAAAACTTTGAATTCCGTACAAGATAGACGCCAAAAGCGACGGTATCAGAAGATTGCACATTTTAACGCATACATGTATATCTCAGTGCCTCAAGTTGGACCAGCATCACTGAGCCGAATCGGCTCGGCTGCCGAGAAAAAAAGAAGAAGAAGAAGGTCCTTATCCCAAAACAATCAGTCATGAACCCCGGAAGGCGACCTCGATGCCTATAACTCCGCCAGAACGCCCAACCCATTCTAAACGCCACCGCAACCGGCCCGTCCCATTGCTTTTACAAGAAGGCGGCAAAGAGCCATGAAAAGAAGACCAAGCCAACAGCTTGGCAAACCAGCCCAGGTGTCACGCTGCCGGCCGCGGATGTCTTGACGGAGCTGGTGGCCTTGGCCGTGCTGGTGGTGCGCGAGGTCGACGAGGAGCTCGTGGCAGTCGCTGCCGCCGGGCTGCCCCTCGTCGTCATGAGCGTGCTGGCCGTGGGCTGCGGGAACGTGTTTGTCGAACTCGCAGGAGTCGCGCGGGCCACCAGATCGGTGTTCAGGGTCAGAGTCCAGCCTTGCCGCACAGCGGCTGTGCGTCTTTGGAGACTTTCGGTGATGGTCTGGTTTGGAACCACCACGTTAGCGATTACTCTAGAAACCCCCCCCCCCCCCTGTTTTGCGGATGTTAGGTATCCTTTGGCCACTTACCGTATCGTACTCGCCATTGTCGAGGTCCAGTCCAATCGTCACCTTCAGGCCTCCGAGTACCGAAGCCAGATTACTGCCCCCAGTGATCGCGGCCGTAAGCGCTGTGCTTGTGGCGGTCACCGCGAGGCTTCCGTTGCCGATACCTGCAGACGAGCCCCCGGCACCTGTAGGGAGGCTCACGAATAGTGACTGCGGCAGCTGAGGCACACCTGTGGCACTCAGAGAGCCGGAAACTCCTGCAGCGGCGCTCATGGAGCTGCTGGATGATGAGCTGCCAATCAGCGAGCTACCATTAAACGCCATCCCATTAGAAACGCTGCCACCGGACACGCCGCTGCCGGACACGCTGCTGCCGGACACGCTGCTGCCGGACACGCTGCCACTGGATGAGCTGCTAGTTGACAAGCTGTCGTATGCCGAAGAAGAATAAGACGATGATGAGCTATTCGTCGCTGAGCTGCCGCTCAGAAAGCTGGCGCCCGAAGATGCGCTCACCGATCCACTGCCGGGCGCTGGAGTATCAGAAGCCGATGACGAGAGGCTGCTGTCCGCGGAACCCCCTCCTGGCGGGGCGCTAAGGGTCGAGCTACCGGATCCTGTCCCTCCTAGAGACGACGATGATGATGATGAGCTTCCACTCATGGCGCTTGCTCCTGACGAGACGCCGTAGGACGAGCTTTGCGACGATGACGACGAGGCGCTGCCGTACGCTGAGGAAGCAGAGGAAGCAGAGGAAGCAGAGGAAGCAGAGGACGAGCCATTGTATGCCATACTTCCTGTCGCTGAGTTTCCATATCCTTGGCCGCCAGACTGCGTTGAGGATGATGAGGAGCTGCTGCTCCCACCGTAGTTGGAGTTGCTAGATGTTGATGACGACAAAGACGACGACGCGCTGTTGATCGATGAACTGCCAGACACAGAAGACGCAGATGTCGAGGTATTAGAGAGTAGACCACCGGAGGACGAGCTACCACCTGCATAGCCGGCGGCGCCCTGCGTACTAGCCTGAGAACCCGTCGTGCTGTCTCCCGAGCCTGCACTGTCCGTCAGGTCGAGACCAGAATCTCCAAGCACGTTAGTGATGTTCGCGATTCCTCCGTTCGTCGATACGACTCCGTCATCGTCGCAACTGTCATCTGATGTGTCGTCTGACGCACCAGACCCGGGTGTAATTAGAGGGCTGCTGGTGCTGCTGTATGTAGCGGTGTACACGCCACTGGGGCTCGCTGCGATTCCTGAATCGCTTCCGCCAGAGGCTCCTGAGCCTGAACTTTGGGAACCAGCGCTTGCCCATGAAGCATCCCCACCCGCCGCTCCTGAGACTGAGGTGCCGGAACCGGCGGCACCTTGCCATGAAGAACTTCCGCCAGCCGAGCTTGAGCTCGAGCTCCCAGAGCTAGAACCCGTTCCTAGAGAGCTTTCTCCCGTCCCAGAGAAGGAAGGTGACAGCCCAGAGGAAGAAGACATCCCAGAGGAAGAGGCCGACGATCCAGAGGAAGAATACGATAGCCCACCAGTAGAGCTGTCACTATTGCTGCTTGAGCTGGCTCCCAGTCCCGAGCTGGATCCCAGCCCCAGGCTGCCTGCACCAGCCATGGACGAAGTCAACCCCCCAGAACTGGCTCCCATCTGAGAAGTGCTTCCTCCGGACGTGTAAGAACCTATGCTGCCAGAGCTGGCTCCTGTTCCTCCGAGGCCTCCTTCTACTCCAGAAGAAGATGATAGCCCGGATGAAGACGAAGAAAGCCCATCAGTGGAGCTAACATCATCGCTGCTTGAGCTGGCTCCCAGCCCCGAGCCGGCTCCCAGGCCAGAGCCGGCTCCCAGGCCAGAGCTGGATCCCAGTCTGAAGCTGTCTCCCAGCCCTGAGCTGGGTCCCAGCCCCAGGCTGCCTGCACCAGACATGGATGAAGTCAGCCCCCCGGGACTAGCTCCGATCTGAGAGGCGCTCCCTCCGGACGTGTAAGAACCCATGCTTCCAGAGCTGGCCCCAGTTCCTCCTCTGGATCCGCCGGCTGCGAATGAACCCAGTCCACTGGAGCCGGCACCCATCGACGATGCGCTCCCACCACTTAGCACGGAGCCCAGGCCGCCGAGGCCAGAAAGCACCCCAGAAGGCGCCCCTGATCCGGTTCCGCCGTTGGCGCCGAAGAAGCCTGATCCCGTGATGCCAGATGAGGAACCCATAGCAGATGCTGCCGACGCAGTGTTTGATCCGAGCGCGGCGGCCATAGCATTGCCCGACGCGGCCATGCCACTAGGGCTGAGGGCCATCGAGACGCTACCGTCGCTCGCGCCAGAAGACGCGGAGCCGAAGAAGCTGTTTCCTGCGCCCGTGGCGGCGGCCGCCGCCGCAGCATCTGTATAGTAAGGGACCACACTACCTGCAGCACCCGGGCCGCTTTGGACAGCCGCGGCTGATCCCATACCACTCGGGTGGAGGGCCATCATCGAAGCGCTACCGCCGTATGAGTCCGAGTTTGAATCTGCCATTGAGAGACCCGTGGCCGAAGACCCTGTAGCTGCTGAGGCATAGGCAGGCACGCCAATTGCGGCGCCTGTGGCGGCTGCGCTTCCGCCGTTGGCACCAGATAGCAAGCCACCGAGGCCACTCGGGCTGAGACCCATGCCCGCACCGCTTCCACCGAGTGCCGCTGAGCTCACGGAAGACCCAGAGCCTAGACCGGCCAATGCCAGGCCGGTGGCAGCAGGACCCGGGGCGTCAGACAGTATAGGCATACCGCTTGGCGCCGTGCCGAGACCAGTCGTCAAGACTACTGCTGCTCCTGTCTGGCTCGCGGTGCCGGATCCGAGCGACAGTGTCGTGAGGGCAGAGTAGCTGTCTGATGTGGTGCCAGAGTCGGTCACCTCTTCCTCGTCCCTGACCACGAGGACCTCGGCTGCCACAGGCTTGCCGAGGCCGGCCTGGTCTGCAAAGTCGTCGACGTCGAAGTCCATCCGCAGGGAGGGGTTCGCGGCCATGTCTGCTGCCCAGGCCATCCAGTTGAACTGCGTGCCTGATAGCGTGTGCTGGCTGGTCTGGTTCAGGAGGCTCGAGGACGAGGAGCTCCCCGACTGGGTGTCATACAGTAGTACCGCGAGCAGGCGCAGATCCGAGGACGAACTTGACGACGAGTTCGACGAGGAGGTGGAGGAGAACAGGCCCGAGGGCTCCTTGAAACCCACGAAGGGGTCGGCAGAGGAGCTCAACATATTATCGCTCATGTTCAGCTGGGTGTATGAGCTCATGGTCATCTCCTGCTGCACGAAAAGCAAGTAAGACTCCGATCCGAGGAAGATGAGCTCCGGGTCGCTGCCGGCGATCTTCAAGATGGGGATCTCAAGGCCCAGGGCAAGGTATGACCCGTTCGCACTACCATTTGGCAGGCTCAGGGAAGGCCGGCTCGACAAGACTGCCACCCCAGGTTAGCCTGATCTGCATCCGCCAGGTGGGGGGCCCAACTGACTTACCCTTGGCGGAGATCTGAGTGGTTGGCGTCACGGAGAACGGAGGGCTGCTGCTACTACTTCTCCCGCGGAGTACATAATCAAAGGAGGCGGCAGCCTGGCCGTGTAGTAGAGCCACGGTGGCAGCGGCAGCAAGGCGCTGCCGGGGACCTGAAAGCCTCATGGCGGGAAAGGTGAGGGACCGAGGAGAAGAAGGGGGTACAGATTAATGGTGGATCAAAACCAGGACCTCAAGGAGGAAAAGACGCTTGTCTGTGCCGGCGACATGCAAAGAAATGAATGCGAACAAGGGGGGCCAGCCGAAAAGAACAGAAGCAGGAGCAGAGTCAACACGGAATGAAAGACAGCCTGCTGTTGTGCAGCACCTGGAAGACGGCGCAGTCATGAGGTGGGGACGGAGGCTCGTTTAAAGAGGGCCGGCGAGGACGCGAGCAGCGCGAGCGAGGCTCCAGGCGGGTGGTCAAACGAGAGGAGCCGGGCAGGTGAGGAGGAATAATAATAGCTACATGTCTGCTACAGACAGGGGGAAGCTCACGGGAGAGCGGGCAGCATTGGTGACCCATCGCGCGCAGCAAGCAAGGCCGCGACCGCTGAGCATCCGGAAGAGAGCGATGGGCGGAGGAAAGAATCGCATCCTGAGCACCGGGATGCCAAGACGATGAGACGAGCCGAGGAGGCGGCCGGGGGAGGACCACCGAGGATGCGGCGGGAGAGGCGGGAGAGGCGGGCGAAACGAAGTGGATGCCGGGCCTCTGGACGGGCTTGGCCGTGTTGGGCGTGAAACATCCGGATGGCAGTGCGAGGCCTGTACAAGGCGGGCCGAGGTTTCAGTAGGCGGTGGGGAGGATCAGATGACATGACCGTCTGAGGGAAGCCAAAAGCGCAAGGTTCCCGGCCGTGTGGGGGGGGGGGGGGCGAAGATGGCATCGCGGGTGGCCGCCGTCAGATTGGGCCACCCAGCAAGGCCCGGATCTGACAGTCAGCATATCGCGGTCAGCGGGTGCTGTAATATGTAATAAGAAGGGCCACGTTTGGTCCCAAGTAGGGCAGAGAACCGGTTCTCTTCTCTCTGGCCAGCGGTCTGTCGCCACTGGGCGTCGGGGTGAAGGGCGAGGCCGAATTGGCATGGCCCCTCTGGCAACGCATGGCACTCGATGCAGCTGTGGTCGAGACAGCCATGGCTAGACTGGCACCACATGATCGCGCCCGCAGATGAGCTTATAGGAGAAACGGCCAATGACGGATCATGGGCCCTTGGTTGGTGAGTCTCGCAGGAGGTGAGGTAAGTAGGGGAGAATGGTATCTGTCGAAGCGACACGGCCGTGATGAAGCCGGTTCACGATCCGTAGATGAGGTGAGATGAGGTGGGTGTTGGGCACCCTGCTTACATAATGCATCAAGATACTTTGCATTACATAACAAAGCCTAGCCTCAACAAAGCCCCACCCCCCCCCTCCCTCTCCCCCCAGAGGCCACCTGGGGCCAACCTCGAACTGATGTTGCCACCATAATACTATGCAGTAGGTTTCTACCCACACTCCTGCAAAAGTTGTGACCCTGTTTGCCTCTGAATTAACCCACCCCCCTTCTGACATCACCCAGGACCGCTGCAAATCATCAGGTGGCAGCCTTAAGGCCTGGGCGGGCTCGGCGTGCTTGGCAATGTGCAGACAAACTACTCATATGTAGGTAGTACTAGGCCTGGGAGTGTCACCACTGCCCACTGCCCACTGCCCACTGCCCACCACCATCTCCCAGCCACAGATGGTCAGGAGACATGAAGGTCCTCAGGCTAGGATACCACAGGCCTTCTTCGCCACCAGCCACCAGGGGAATTGGCCAGTGGGTTCTTGGCACCAGCGTGGATAGGGGGGATGTCTGCTGTGCTGTGATCCGTCCCAGCTAGCTGCTACATCCACCCCACACTTCTCCCCCGGGTTTGGGGCCCTTCACCATGTGAAGATTATGCACGAGGACCCCTGATCTTCACTGAGCAGACCAGTTGATGCCTCCCGAGGTGCTGGGTCTTGAGGCGGCGCGCTGGGCCACGGCAGGGCAAGGCTGATCCCAGCAGCCTGCAAACGGCCCAGGCTCGCCTCCTCTAGCACGGTGGGCCGCACGCATTCAGGGCGGATGGCGGTGGGCTAGCGCATCTCACCATCTACCCTGGCCTCTTTCACCCGATTCCCTTAGGAATCTTATCTACTACTATGGCACTACCACGTATAGTACCTGGTATGGAGGACAAGGACACAGCAGTTTAGCTTCTCGGCAGCACAGCCTGGACGGCCGACCCTGGCCGTTGATCACCAGGTCCCCTTAACTTGGTTCAGGCGTCGAGGATACCAATAGTAGCATGGCGGGCAGCAGCAACAGGTGACAAACGTGCTCAAAGGATTCGCCTTGCCGAAGGGCTTTTTGACTGCCTTTACTACCCTCACTCGCACGGCTCCCGTCCTTCTGCTCCAGCCCTCAACTGCGACGCGCGGTCTTGGGATCCTGGCATCGTTCACCAGTACAGTACATATCAGGTCCGCAGCCCGGCCCACTCCTCCTCGTGTCCTCCTCACCCGGCCTTATCTATCAACGACTCCGGGCTGAGGTCCCCGCCCCTCCGCGTCTTGTTCCTCCCGCGGCTGACAATACACGGCATCCATCGAGCGGCACCGACCTCCTGCGCCACCTGCACCCCAAAACAATCCCGCTGCGGCCATCCGGGTCGCGTTCCGGGCGGCCCAGGCTGTCGGTCTCGAGGATACCACCTCGAGGTTACCTGGTGTAACGCTCCACCATCCATCCCGCCCAGGAGATGGCCATCACGGACAGCCTCGCGCGCCCTGCGCCGCTGCTCTCCATGGCATCCGCCCTCGCCTTCCTCGCCGCCGGCGCGGACGCGGCTGCGGCCGCGGAGCCTCACCGGCCTCGCGCCACCGCAACCTCGCAGTCCGGCATCCTCGAGGGTGCCAACCCCGTGGCCTACAGCGCGTCCAATCCGGTCCTGCTCTTCATCATCCAGACCATCATCATCATCATCTTCTGCCGCATCCTCCACTGGCCCCTCTCCTACCTGAACCAGCCCCGCGTCATCGCCGAGGTCATCGGCGGCATCCTGCTGGGCCCCTCCGTGATGATGCGCATCCCGAACTTCCAGGACTCCATCTTCCCCACGCTCTCCATGCCCGTCCTCAACAACGTCGCCAACCTGGGCCTGATCATCTTCCTCTTCCTCGTCGGCGTCGAGGTCGACATCAGGCTCTTCACCAACAACTGGAGGGTGGCCCTGACGGTCGGCCTCGCCGGGATGGCCCTGCCGTTCGGCTTCGGCTTCGCCATCGCCTGGGGGCTGTACCACCAGTTCCGGAACGACCCCAACACCGTCGAGATCAGCTTCGGCGTCTACGGCCTCTTCATCGGCACCGCGCTGGCCATCACCGCCTTCCCCGTGCTGTGCCGCATCCTGACCGAGCTGAACCTGCTGGGGTCGTCCGTGGGCGCCACCGTCCTGGCGGCGGGCATCGGCAACGACGTCACGGGCTGGATCCTCCTCGCGCTCTGCGTCGCCCTGGTCAATAACTCCACCGGCCTGGCAGCCCTCTGGGCCCTGCTCTGCGTCGTCGGCTGGGCCCTGTTCCTGTGTTTTGCAGTCCGTCCCTGCTTCATCTGGTGTCTCAAGAAGACGGGCAGCCTCCAGAAGGGGCCTACCCAGGGCATGGTCGCCCTGACCCTGGGGATCGCCCTCATCTCGGCCTGGTTCACTGGTACGTAGGGTACTCTTATCTATCTGGGCGGCGAGAGGGAGGCGGCATCATGTGCGTTATGGCTGGACCGCGTGGCTGACAATTACTTCCATAGGCATCATCGGGGTTCATCCCATCTTCGGTGCCTTCCTGGCCGGCTTGATCTGCCCCCACGAGGGAGGTTTCGCTATCAAGCTCACCGAGAAGATCGAGGATATCGTCTCGGTGCTCTTCCTGCCGCTCTACTTTGCCTCGTCGGGGCTGAGCACCAACCTCGGCCTGCTCAACGACGGCATCACCTGGGCTTACGTAATTGGGGTCATCGCTGTGGCCTTCTCTGGTAAGATCATCGGGGGCACGCTGGCTGCAAGATTCAACAAGCTCGAGTGGCGCGAGTCCTTCACCATCGGATGCCTCATGAGCTGCAAGGGCCTCGTCGAGCTGATCGTGCTTGTAAGTATAGAAGCGACGGGGGAAGGGGGGGGGGGGGGCTTAGGGAGAAGATGCGACACAGGACGGCAGCTGACAGAAAGAATCATAGAACGTGGGCTTGCAGGCCAAGATCCTATCTGAACGTACCTTCACCATCTTCGTTGTCATGGCCTTGGTAAGTCTCACCCGTCGCTACAACAACGTGGGCGTGTCACCCGCTGACCGGGCCAACCAACTTTAGGTCACGACGGTATCCACGACCCCGTTGGTCAAGTGGCTCTACCCACCATGGTACCAGAGCAAGATGGACAGGTTCCGACGAGGCGAGACCGACAAGGACGGGAACCCGATCGGCTCAACAGGCCCGAGCGGCGGGGACTCCGCCCAGAAGTTGGACTCGGCCCAGATCCGCCGCCTGCTCGTCTACCTGCGGCTGGATAGCCTGCCTGGCCTCTTCACCTTCATCGCTCTGCTCGGGGCCGACAGGCAGACACAGAAGCAGATCGCCGAAGCCGCGGGCGGCGGCGGCGGCGGCGGCGAGGACCAGCGCGGCGCCGAGCCCGCGGCGAGGAGGCCCCTCGAGGTCCACGGGCTGCGGATCCTCGAGCTCACGGAGCGCAACTCGTCCGTCATGCAGGTGACGGAGGGCGAGGAGTACTACTCGGAGCGGGACCCTGTCGTGAACACGTTCCGCACCTTTTCGCGGCTCAACGACGTCGCCGTTTCCGGCCGGGTCGCCGTCGTGCCCGCGTCCTCGTACGCCGAGACGCTCATAAAGCGGGCGTCGGACGTCGCCTCCGACTTCGTCCTGGTGCCCTGGAGCGAGTACGGCCGCGTCGGCGAGGACACGGCGTCCGCGCTCGACGTGACGGCGTCCGCGAACGAGCGCTTTACGGCCCGCAGCCACCTCGACTTCATCAGCCAGGTCCTGCACAGGCCCGCCTGCAACACGGGCATCTTCATCAACCACGGCCTCGGCGGGCTGCTGGAGCCCCCCAGGAAGGGCAACAGGGGCGGCGCCATGTCGGTCCACAGTCAGCGCGGCGGCGGCGACCCGGCCTGCCTGCCCGTCGAGGACAAGACGCACCATATCTTCCTCCCCTTCCTCGGCGGCGTTGACGACCGCGTCGCCCTGCGCTTCGCCCTGCGGCTCGCCAAGAACCCCAACGTGACGCTCACGGTCGCCCACCTCAACTGGGCGGGGGCGGACTCTGGCGACGAGGTGGAGGGGGTCCACGGGGGCCCGCACGGCAGCAAGGACGAGGTCAAGGTGGTCGAGAGCGCCTCGGCACAGGACATGGCGCTCCTCTCCTCGCTGTCGTCCTCCCCGCCCCGGGAGCTGGTCGGGCGCCTGACCATCATGGAGGTCGATGTCAAGCGCGGGACGGCGGTGGCGGAAGCCGTCGCCCGGGCCAGGTCGCATGTGGGCAACTTCCCCAAGAACGCCGGTGACATCGTCCTCGTGGGCCGATCGCACCGGGGCCTCAGTGATGCGGTTGTTGACATCGAGGGCGAGGACCTGAGGAGGACCATCGGCGTGGTCGCCCAGCAGCTTGTCGACGGTGGTGTCAAGGCAAGCCTGCTGGTCATCAAGGCTGGTGGCGCGGGACTCAGTTGGTAATCGAAGCATATTTGCTCCCGGGGGTTGGAGGGGAGGGGGGGGGGGTGGCCAACTGTCGTTCTCATGCATGTGTTGACACATTAGTACGACCAACCATTCCTGGAGGCGTTTCTAGACTATATATAGGATAGGACCAATCTGGGGGCACGAGAGCATCCTAGGCCAAGCAGTGTGGATTGATATTACATTGACAAACCCTGTTCAGACTATGTTCTGGGCAGTGCATTTGGTCTTGCCATCATCCTCCCAGCTAATTGAACTGAGGCTGGCCGGAAAGCGAGCACTGTTCCTGCGTCCTGTCTCGTCAGCCTCGTGAAGCAGCCTCGTAGCCATCCTGCCAGTGTCTGCAATCGGCCTAGACCAAAAACAGCCCCGACCTTCCCGGACCGAGACTATCTCTCTGATGGCTGATGGCTGACGGAGGATGGAGACTCTGGTCCAGGTCTTCCCGTCGCACCCCCCTTTCAAAGGCCAACAATGCCGATGGGAGAAGGCTTCAGCACTGGGATTGTGAAGGTCCCCTGCAGGGCCATACCGCTTCTTTAGGGGTCGTGGAGGCACCCAGGCGCCAGGCATCCTACAGCATCGGCCGCACCGGACTGTGTCGAACTAGCCTGCGGCAGAGTTTAGGTTGTCGTATGCTCCAGGGGACGGCGGTACCACAGGGAGATAGGGGGATGTTTTGTGCGGGGGTGCAATACATCAGCATCACATCGAACATGTTCAGCCGTTCTGCCGCAGCCTTGCCAGGGCAGCCGCGACGCCACCCCCGAGCTCATCCCCCTCTCTAGACGGAGATGCCTTGCTCGCGGATGCCTCTGCCGCCCCGGCACCAGCTCGGGCCCTGGCTGCCTCCTCCTCGGCCATCCGCCTGGACTCCTCGATGGCGGCAGCAAGCTCTGCGTCCCCGTCGTCTCCCTGCACAGGCTGAGATAGTCTCGCCTCCTTGGCCTGTTGCTCGTCGCCAGCATCCGGCCCCGCCACGCCCTGGCCCCTGGGGGCCGGCGTGCCAGCCGTGGCCCGCAAGGGCACGCGCCCGAGGGGGACCGCCTCGTCAAGATTTCTCCTGCCGGCACCTGAGCTGTCACCCGGCTCCAGCCCCCTCTTGGCCGCCCTCTTGGCCCGGAAGGGCTCCTCCACGGCCTCACACCAGGCCCTGACCTTCTTCTCACCCCAGCCGCTGATGACGCCGATGGTCTCCGGGTCGGCATTGACGGCGGCCCGCAAGCTGCCAAAGGTGCTGACGAGGGCGACGGCGTCGGCCTTGTTGACGGCGCGGGGCACGGTGACGAACTCGACGAGCTTCTCGGCGTAGCCCGTGGCCTGGGCGCCCTTGATGGCGGCGAAGGAGGCGTGCTCGTAGGATTTATACAGCTCGAGGTAGCGGGCGGCCTCGGCGGCGGACCAGCACAGGACGAGGGTCACGTTGTTGACGAGGCTGGTCTTGGAGAGCTCGCGGAGGGGGTCCTCATGGTTGGGGATGTCGACCATCGCCAGGAGGACGCGGAGGTTGTAGCGGCCCTGCAGGTTGCGGATGCGGGTGTAGATGTACTCGGGATGGAGGCGGTGGTACTTGAGGCTGGACGAGGGACACGCCTGTCAGCTGGAGCGGGTTCCTGGCAGGAGGGAGCACATGGTCCGCCTCGTACCTCAGGAAGAGAGCACACGTGGTCAGCCCCAGGCCGTAGTCGGCCGGGATGTCGCTATACTCCCATGCTACAGACTTGAGGCACGCCACCACCGGGTTCCCCTTCTGCCTAGGAGAGACCAAGATCGTAGAACCTGCCGACCGCTGTGGCAGGGCCTGGGGCGTGGGCTGCTTGACACCCGGGACGGCACCTTGGGGAGGCGGCCTGTCGAGCCTCTGGGGCGTGGGCTGCTGGATCTTCTGCGGGACGGGCTGCTGCACGCGACTCGGCCCGGGCATGGGCGCTGCTGCTGCTGCTGCTGCTGCTGCTGCTGCTGCGTTGGCTGACCTGGCGGGCCTCGATGTTTCCGAGGCGGCCAGCGCGCTGAGGAAATCTGTGTCGGCACCGAAGTCGTCATCCATGTTCTGGCCTCAGGACGTCATCTGGGTGAGGAGGAGCAAGCGGCCTGCGTTGCGCTGGGGCTTTTTTTCTTTTTTTCTTTCTTTTTCTGATCCGAGCCTGGGCTGCGTGCCCTCGAGGATAGCATATACGTTTCGGGAAGGATTTCGCATCCGGGAGGGGGGAGGGGGGCAGGGGCGGTTGTCGAGGCCTTGCGAGATGCTATCAAGAAAAAGAACATGGACAAATGAACCCCTGTAGCCGCGTCGCAGTTTAGCCCTCTTCCCCCATTGGGATAGACTAGCTAAGCGTGTATGTAGTATGACGTACCACGCACCCGTCTAAGCCAAAGTGGGCGTGGCACATGGCATTTACATAGTATCAGCACAGCACATGGCGCACGGCGCAGGGCACATGGCACATGGCACGCGGGATTCTTGATGGGACGGGACGAGACGAGACGAGACGAGACGAGACGAGATGGGATGATTTCTGCAGCTCGATGGGGCTCCTTGCAGGAAGGGCCTTGCTTTTCCTGTCTCCTCGGGACCACATTGCCGGCCAGACCCTCTCTGCTCAGCTCAGTGTGGAAGCCTACTAACATCCGCTCAGATGGTAGAATGGTCAGCCGTGGCAGGCAGCATCCGGATCTGTTGGGAGGTAGTGTCGATGGGTGGATGGGTGGATGGATGGATGGATGGATGGATGGTCAAAAGGTGTCATAAAAAAACTGTCTCTGACTCGGCTAATCCCAGTGGTGAGATCCCCCCTCACAGCAAGTGACGGTCACCCCCCCCCCCGAAAAAAAAAATTAAAAAAAAACCAACCAGGAAACCGTGTGACCCACCCCCAACCCCCAAACCCAAACCTGTTTCCCGCCCAAACCCAGTGCTCCCATACCCTTTGCAATCCCCAGACCCATGATACCCCTTTATGCAAACAAGACGTCGCAGCCTTGTCAGTCTAGTTCCACCGTCTGGAGCCCCTCGATCTCGTCCTCACTGGGGGGATACCTGGTCCGGCCGCCTACGATCTTCTCATGTATCCTGTAGAGTGACTGCAGCCACATTTCAAACATGTCCTCCAGCGGGTTGAGCTCCTCGGCCGGCAGGTCCATGTCATGTATCTGATCCCGCAGCTTCTCGTACGCCTCGATCATGAGCCAGACCTGTAGGGGCGGCACCTCGATAGACCCCCTCCGCGGCTGGCTGCGGCGCACCCCGGCCGCCAGCTCCCTCGTGAGGAGGTCAGCGCATATCTGCAGGCCCAACGAGCTCGACCCGGGCGGCGGGGTCGGGAGCGGCGAGTATGCGCCGTCTTCCGGGATTGGTGACAGCACCTCTGGGGTGAAGGCTGGCTTGAAGAAGATGGCGTCCTCCTCAAAGTCCACCACTGTGGCGTCTGACACGGGCGAGCCCGAGGGCATGGGTTCTGGTGCTGGCGGCGTTGGCTGTCTCGATATCTGCGGTAGTGGTGATCGTCTCGCTATCGCCGAGCGGATGGTCTCGATGCTGTGCTGCCTGGTCTCTGTGTCGTGCCATGGTCCCTCCCGCCGGCCGTGCTCGTCAGTATCATCCCGGAGCCTTTCGCGGCTTTGCGCCTCCAGTAGTAGTAGTGCCTTGTACTGCTCCGCGATGCTGGGATCGAAATCGGGCGTCTCTTGCGGCCTGGCCGGCTCCGGACAGCCCTCTAGTTGCCCTATCCGGAGGACGGGTGTCTTGGCGTACCCCCGCACTGCAGATGGCGACCTTGACGATGCTGTACCGGGACTGTGTGGTAGCTCCTCGACGGATGAGCCCGTCCGCGAGTCCGTGGAAGGATCGTTAGCTGCAAGGTGTGCAAGCTCTGGAACGAGCTTGCAAGGTGATCGAGATCTGTTGCGCTCCGGGCGTGGTGACGTCTCCATGGGGCGTATGAAGCCGCTCTCTCGTACATACGCCTGCCACTTGGGGTCGCTCAGGTCCGGGGGCAGGTGGAGCGATGCCCGCTGGGCCCCGTGCGGCATCTGCTTCCCGTGGCCATCGCCCGAGTCCCGGGGTGAGTCTGTCGAGCCCCTTGGTGAGACATTGGAGATGACGGAGCCAGGGCGGCGCTTGGGCAGCTTTCGAAGCTTGTTCCTGGTCTTGGGAGTCGAGCTGTCGGGTGCCGGCGACATGGCGGAGGAGGTAATGCCGCGGGGCTGTCAGGTATGTAACGTGGGTGTTGAGGATTAAGGGGCCTGCCGTAGGGGCTCTGCCGTTGTTGCCTGCTGCTGTTTCGGCTCGATGAAAATCCTAGGCGTTATGCAAGACGATACTAAGCACGGGGGGCAGCAGACATTACAGGATCATCCGACAAGCGATCGGCCGTGAGGTGGGAGGGTAGATATCGAGAGAGATATACGCAACACAGCATAAAGCCACAAGGGCGCTGCGAGTCGGTTCATCACACCAGGGAACACAGCCCGGCCAGCATGACGTTTCTGCAAAGGACCCCCGGCCAAGGACACCCATGACTAACAGGCACCGCCGGAAGGGAAGGGCACGGACGCAGACCATGCTCGCTCGCCATGGCAAGCCCTGGCAGAGCCCTGGCAAGCCCTGGCACGCCTGGGCGGTGGCCGGAGGGTCGCTAATGCACACCCCGTGACCGACTGGTGGCATACTGGACTGTGGGTTTGCTGCCGCCCGTATTGCCGGATCTGCAGGCACTGCCATCCACGTTGTGTGCCCTGCTCCACATCCGGTTCTGTGCTGGATGGTGACGCAGCAAAGCCTCGAGCCCGGGCCTCGTAGCTGACCGGGTGGCGCTCGTTCGTTCCTCCTTCACGGCTCATCTCACGAGGCGAGCTCGGGCCCGAAACAATATCTATCTCGGTACCAAGATGGCCTGTTTACTTTGGTGGGGTTTTTTGTTGTTTTTTGGGGGAAGGGGGGGATATATATATATATATATATATTTATTAATCTAGACGGCGACTTGGAGGTCGAAAGAGGGCGATGGATCGCCTAGAGAACGAGGTTAGCTTCTCCGCGGTGCATGTGTCCAAGTTTAGGTTCGAGCTACTGTTGGTCCGCTACTACCCATAGTGCTATGTGTGAGGTGAGAGGCCCAGTCTTGACCGCCTGTCCCTGGTATCGATCACGCTGCTGCAACACTGATGTAGTGACGCGCAGCGTACGTACAGCACTGTCGATGAAGGAAATTGGCCTGTCGCAACGGCCGGTTAGGCGGCCAGGAGGCTGGCTGCCCTGCCATTGCCAGCACTGCGATCATCGTCATCAACCCGCTATCAGGGAAATTCAAGTCCCAGTTGTCAAGGGTCGGAAGCGAGCGTCGGCCTGCTGAGCACCATCCATACCTGAAGGTCCTGATCCCTCCTTGGATGGCTGAGGATCCTCCCGCAGGGTCGGCAAACACATACACTCCATGCTGCTCGATTGGTGTCAGGCAGGCACGTGCGGCGCCAGGGTGCAGTATGTTCAGACGTCACGACGATGAGGAGGGTCACAACCAAGTTGTGAGGAAGCATAGTAGGTGTAAGGAGCTTGGGGAAGGTTGGGTGTGGGTGAGGTGGTATCTTCACCACGTGCTTCACTCGCCCATATTGGCATCCCCAAGGGCGAATTGACGATATAGCCTGGTATAAAAGCACACCGGTTGCAAGGCCTGCCGCAGTAGCAAATGATGGCCTTAAGGCATGAGAGTAAGGACCAATCAGGGCTCCTTTTTCCTTCCTCTTTTTACCTCCCTCTTTCCTCTCCCCCTCCTTCTCTCTCTCTTCCCGTTGTCTAACTGCTACATTCAATAGCAGGCTGTCCCACAGCTTGTTCTCCCATTCGAGGAAAGCCGTTCTCAGTCAGTGTTGCTCGTCCTCCCTCAGAGTCCGCACTACCCGAGCACCTTGGCAATTGACTACCTAGGCGAAGCGCAAGAGGGGATTATGGTTGCGGAATCAGTTGACTGAGAACACTGAATCTTCAAAGAGCCATTACAACATGTACCCGCTCAGTCGCATTACTCCCTTGCGTTGGTCAGGGCTCGAGAACACTTGATTCTTGTTTCTACCCTCAACTCCAGTGTCGCAACCTTATGGGTCCCTCTATGACCTTCCATCCCTAGATGCTCTCAATGCGCAACACTACTATGGTAATGACCCAGGATGCCATCCATCAGATCCATCCATCCCCGATCCTCTTTTTTTGGGGTTTTTTTTTTTTGGCTGTGGATTCATCCTCCGTCACGCCATCGGGTCCTCCGTACCAAAAGCCTACGATCACCTCATGATATCAGAGCTCGTACAGAAAATTCGGTGGGTGTAAAATGTAGCATCCCATCAAAAGGTTGATCAAGGTGGCAGGACCATTATGCCATAACCGACGCCTGGGAATCCCTTAAAAATGATAATTTGATAAACGAGAATCGAAAGCGGTGAACGCTCCGGGCTGCCCAACACCGCAAACGTGGACCCACCCGACCAAGAGGGGGACAGTCTGAAGGTCGCACATTACAAAACTCGCGTACAAGAAAGCCCATGGGCTAAAAGGGGCGGGGGTATAAAGCAGAGACAGGGTGGCCTGTGGGCCGGTTGTCTCGAGTACTGCGCTTGGCCGCCACTCTTGGGGCCGTCTGCGGTGGCGAGCCTACATGATGATGGCAGGGACATCGACGTTGGCCTTGATGGACTTGTGGGGCAGGACGCTGCCACCGTTGACGTAGATCTCGTCGCCGATGGTGACATCGTCGCCCAGGACGGTCACATTCTCCAGGCGTGCCCATTTGCCCACGCTGCTGTTCCAGCCCACTATCGTGCTCTTGACCCAGGCGTGGTCCTTCACTTTGGACCCGGACAGGATGACACACCGCTGGAGGCGGACACCGTCGCCGATGACCACGTTGGGACCGATGGTGACATTGGGGCCGATCTTGCAGTTCTTGCCGACCTTGGCGGAGGGGTCGACCATGACATTGCCGCCGAAGACATAGGGCTCAGTGGCCGGGGCGAGGAGCTTGGATCCCTTGCGGGCCAGGGAGCCGAGGTACAGGCAGGTTCCGGAGAGGAAATCCTTGGGCTGGCCGACGTCCATCCAGAAGCCCTCGAGGTCAAAGGAGTGCAGCTGACCGTCCTTGACCATGTCGGGGAAGGTCTCCTGCTCGATAGACGTGGGGCGCAGGTCGATACGGTCGAGAACGGAGGTGTTGAGGATGTAGATGCCGGCATTGATGCGGTTTCCGACGAACTCGACTGGCTTCTCGACGAAGCGGTCAATGCGCGAGGGGTGGTTTGGCTTGTGCACAATGACACCGTACTTGGAGGGCTCCTCGACCTTAGTGACAACAATTGTGCCCTCGTCACCGTGTGCCTTGTGGAATGCAGCTAGCTCCTTGAATGGGTATTCGCAGGTGACGTCGGAGTTGAGGACAAAGAAGGGGCGATCATCCTTGCCCAGGACCTCGGCGGCCAACTTGAGGGGGCCAGCGGTGCCTAAGGGCTCCTGCTCGACAGAGAAGGTGATCTTGACTCCAAACTCCCTCTCGTACTAGACCCAGGCCGCCGCGTTAGCCAGGAGCCCGGCAGATGTAATTTGGCGGGTGGAGAATATACCAGTTAGGAGGAGGGCACGGCAGAGCGCGCGAAGGGGGGGGGGGGGGCAAAGTGGGAGCGGGGTGGCAACGTAAGACTGACCTCTCTCAGGTGGGCTTCCATGATCTCTGGGCGGTAGTTGACAGCGAGGACAATATCGGTCACACCAGCCTCAGCCAGGGCCTGGACCTGGTGCTTGATCATGGGCTTGTTGGCGAACTCGACAAGGGGCTTAGGCAGGGTCAAGGTCTGCACAGGTCATTGTAAATCAGCCAATTGCTCCTGTGCCTTTCTGTTCTGGATTTCTCTTGCCCCAAGGGACCGCCATCTCATGGATGTGCACAGGGCAGGGCGCGACACGGGTGGGGGGAAGGGGTGGTGGTAGTGGTAGCTTGGATCGTACAAGAGGTCGCAGGCGGGTGCCGAAGCCACCCACGAGGATGAGAGCTGCATTGATGGGTGAACATGTTAGCTTCTGACTCCATCAGGGTCGCCGGTGTGATCAAAGCCAATCTGGAGGTGCCAATGGAACTCACCCTTCATTGTTGCTGTGGTAAAGAGTACTGAACGAGTGTTTCGAAAGGAGGGTAAAAGACCGGTGAGGCTGCGACGAGATCACCAGATTGCTTGGCGTCGGCAACCAGGTAGACAGTGGTGGCAAGATTGTGTACAGTTGAAGGAAGTGAACTGTATGAACACGTCGAGTCAAATTGACTTGGCAATCGGTCACTGGTTGAATGATTGACTCGACGAAGGCAGAGGCTGCAGGCTGGTCAGTGTATTGCTGGAGAGTCGAGGTCGTGACGAGGACAGCTGTAGCTTTTGGAAACGCGACGACTTGACAGATGCGCAGGCAGCATTCCAGGGCTTTCAGTGCCAAACGGGGCGATAGACAGGGGCTGTACCCCCCCAGATTCCCGGACCCACAGGTGTCAAGGGAGCTCTATAAAGGGGCCTCCCAGGGATCCGCGGGAGGTCAGGTGGGACTAGAATGGCCTGCTCACCAATCACACCTCCGCAAGGCCAGCACGAGTAGCCCGGTAGGCCTAGCCTTACCACGGCCAATCTCCTCAAAAGATGAAATTGAGACTTTTCCTTCAGGACACCTGACCTCTCTCTGAAACCCCTTTTTATTTTTATTTTATTTCCGTAGGCAGTGCTTCATTCCGTCCTGCCCTTGTCAAACCACCTGTCCGGCTTACTCATAACTGCTTAAAGGGAGTACCAGCAATACTGTCAACCTAGACAGAAGGTATCAGCCCACCCGCCCCGCAACTACATCAAATGATAGCCTCGAGTAGGTAGGTGTTGTCCATGTATAGGACAACAGATCCGAGGTACGCCCGTTTCTGGCTTCTGGAACATCATGGCCATGCTTATTCTGGCTTGGCTGTCAGAACTTTATTTCTCGTACATATTCCCATCTGCGCAGGAGCAAGCGCCTTCCGGTACGATGCTGCTCGTCTTGCAAAGGCCTCCTGTAATACGAGACACGCCAACCACACCAAGCCGTCTTGTACGAGGTCACGATGCAAAGACCTGGCCATTCCCCTCCGTGGACACCGTCATCGAGACACACGGGTCTTATTGTACATATGGATGTTTTAGCATAGCGCCATGTAGATTGCACCCACGTGACGCGGCTCCCCCCCCCCCCCCACACCCGATATACAGACAAAACCCCCTTGCCTCAGATCGCCTACCAGGAGGCGAGGCGGCCCCGTGGTTCTATTTTAGGACTCTCGGCTTCCCCTCCCGGGCGGGCCCTGCCGACCCTCCATCTCCGGGACCCTGGACTTTCGTGC
Organism: Endothia cerciana; assembly: GCA_026119935.1. Lineage (NCBI taxonomy): Eukaryota > Fungi > Ascomycota > Sordariomycetes > Diaporthales > Cryphonectriaceae > Endothia > Endothia cerciana. The sequence continues at coordinate 127,845 of JALRMH010000067.1, forward strand.
CGCTGGGGTGCGGAACGTCACCCCCTACCTAAGTCTCCGGCGCGGGTCGACATCTGCTCTCCTCTGGGCTCGCCGTTCCGCGTCATTTTGGCTGCACGGGAATATGTGTATACACTTCGACGTTGTTACATTGTCTTCTTCACGGTCAATCTTTATGCGTCGGCCAGACACATGCACGGCTGGAGGTGACCGCGAGGTGGACGTCTGCAAGATGAAGCAAGCGGAAATCCTCCGCGCAGGGGTGAGGAGTAAGGAAAATGGTTGTCATTATCATCATTTCTAAAGTCCATACAGGTCGTGCAATCGTTACTTCGCTTTTGTCTTCTTCCGTCCACCCGTGGCTTCTGTTGCCAGCGAGAGACCGTCGGCCTGAGTCACCCCCCATCAGCTGATCTTCCGTCCACCGGCCGGGCGGCACTGGTCACCCCCGTGCCCACCCGTTGCGAGCACTCCAAGCATCCTCATGATTGCGACTACCAAGATATCACATCAGCTCCAACGCCTCGTGAGTGAACAGCAGGGCAAAGGTATAACAGGAATCCAAGAGGCTCATGAGTCGAATGCAGTCGTTAGGGAAGGCAGGTTTTCTTGAAAATAGCTCCGCCCCATCTGTGGTAGCCAAAGAGAAAAGTAGAATCCAGCACAGGCGCAATGCTTCTTCCCCTGCAATCTCGCCCAAGAGAACGTTGAGAAAAGAAAAGCCAGGTCTATCTTTCCTCCCGGTTTTGAGACCCTTATAGGTCTCATTTTTCTTTTCCCAATGCTTTTTTATTTTTTAATTTTTTTGATCGCAATGGATCCTCCGCCAGGTCCGAGATCTAGATTGCCCCAAGATCGTGTGCAGGGTATGTTCTTTCATCCAGGGAAAAGCGGCCAACACAAGACGGCCCCTCGTGGCCGGTCTGCGTATAGCCAAGCAGGTCATCAATCATATCTTTGGTAGGTCGAGAAAGGGAAGGAAGGGGTGAAGATTTTGAGCTCGAGAGATTCGATATCTCTGAATATTCAGAATGCCGCGGTGTTCGATTGATCGAATGGTTCGTCTCTTTTGAGTCATAAGTCGTTGATGTCGTCAAAGCCAGGCCCGATGCAAAGTTTTCTCTTTTTTGGTGTTTTTATGGTCGTCATGAGCTAGAAGGTACGAATGATGGTCATGAAGATATTGATGAAAGTCAGTCCATGTGCGGAAGGACTTTGGTGAAAATGACGCTGTGAAGCCTTCATAGTTTAGGTCGTAAAAGCAAAAATTCCGGGAATCCCCTTCGTCACGTATACTCGTTCATCAGGTCCTCCTTCGGTCTCGGTCCTGGTCTAGCTGGGTTGCCCCTAGCCAGAAGCGAAGATCGTCCAGCTCCGGACCGAGCAAGAGGTTGCGCCTCATGCCACGTGGTCTGAGGCCGGCTGTGACCTGATCTGCGTCGTGGCATTACGGGGGGGCGCCCCTCGCCACCCACATGCCCTCTGTAGTAGGGCTGTGGAGGCTGTTTGGCCCGTCTCAGTCGTAGGATGCGGTGGAGCTGCCCGATGAGTGGTGGCCAGATCGACCTCTGCGCCCATGGTGCGAGGGGGTCGACGTGTGGCGGCTGCTCTTCCTGTGCTTGCGGTTCGATTCGTCTGCCGGTAGACCCTGGACGATCCCGTTGCGGGCCAGCATGCCACCATTGACGCTGAAGTTCCTGCACACCATAAAGGCGCGCATGGCAGCGTTCTCACGCGCCAGCTCGTCCGTCTGGTAGGCCAGATCGGTCTGGTACTCGCGGCCGTTGACCAGAACTAGGCAGGTGTAGCCGGAGGGCTCTCGGTAGCATTCGTATGTTGGCTCGGTCCATCCACGTCGCTGGCAGAGGCCTGCGAACACCTGCATTAGCCATTTGTCTCCTGGGTATGAACAGCTTGCCGCCCTCTAGGTGCCCAATCGATCTGCTCTTGCCCCTGAGAGCGGCCCCCCCCCCCTGCCGTATGTGCCTTCACGTCACGCCGCCTGCCTGCCTTCCACCGTGAACGCATGCCCATGCCGACAGGTGCTGGAGCGCATGTGAGGCGGACGGATGACGCGAGGAAAGCTGCATGACAACCCAAGCATGCACAACATCCAGCCCTATAACGAGCAACGGCAGATGAGATGCGCAGCAAAAAACCCCCCCCCCCCCCAAAAAAACCAAAAAAAACCAAAAAAAAACCACCAAGTGACCACTTTCCCGCGCTCAGATCCAGAGATGGCGGACCGGGGTGCCATTCAGCCCCCTGTGGGGAGCAGCAGAACTGGAAGCAGGAACAAGACGTGGCACACACACATCCGCACATCTGGCGATGCAGGGATCTTTCAATCTAGATGGACAGATGTCTCGTGCCTCCCACGAATTCTTATCCGCACCTCCACTAGGACGGGGCAGGGACGACGACGGCAGAATGCATTCGCAGAGGGGCCATTGAGCTGCAGAAGGTATGGCAATTGGGTTCCCCTCCCCCCCCCCTCCCCCTTTTCCTGTTTTTCCTTCTTCTGTTCAAATCCAACTTACTGTCAAGGTACTGCATATAGAATCCACCGGCATATTTGTGGGCTTGGGCCGCCATGGCTTGTGATACACGACTGAGGTGTCTTCGGTGACAAGAGACGAGTCCGTAAGCCGGCAGGCTAAAAGTGGAACACAAAAAACGTCGTCCGGTGCCCCGGCGAGGTACTCCAATGCCGAACGCTGACGGCGATGTCAGAGGGGGAGACAGACGATGGGTCCTGCTGCAGGATCGGGAGTGATGCAGTCGAGCCCAACCTAAGGTCCGATCTGGGAAAAACTAAGCACACCGAGGTGGTAGGTAGGGCAGAGATGCTGATGCCGAATGCGGACAGGAGATGACTTGGGACGCCTTCGTGGCTTCTTCCTGGGGCTTGTCTGACTTTCTCCTCTAGGACAACAATGGGCTGAGAATAGGACAGGGTCAAGGAATCGTCCGATGGTGAGAGAGGGTGTTGAAGACGAGGCGGGTATGCTGCTACGCGTTTCCAGGGCTTGGGGTGCAGGAGAAGACGAGCCAGCAACGGCGAGACATGTGTGCTTTATTGCAGAAAATCTGATCGCGGTGCGGGGCTTTGCTTGGATACAGACCCAATTCATCATCAGGAAAGGAAATACCGGCGGGAAAGTAGATGCCAGGATGGCATGGGTTTGGAGGCAAGGAAGCAGAAGGGTTTCGACAGAATGCAGGTCGAAGTTGCGGCTCTCAGAGTGTGACCCATCTTGATGTGCTGGCGTGCGTCGTCGCCAGTTGATAGAGGACGCCGCGACTAGGAAGCTCCACCAAGGTACATGTGGGTGGCCATAGAATGCAGACAAGGAAGGGAATAGAAGGAAGAGAAACACCGAGGGTACAAGGGACAGGACCCATACGGGTAGCGTGTACAAGAGCATGCGGGAGACTAGGGGACCACAAGGAGGTCGACCTCTTGAGGACGGCCATCGGCCTCGAGCTTGGCGATAACAGGATCCCCAGTTCGATCTCACTGGTGTACGTATCCTCCTCGAGACAGGGGAAGCCGGGTGAGCACGGTGACCGCAACTCTGCCCACGACCGGGACCATGAACTGCGACCGGGGCGGGACCCAGGAGACCTTTGGGCCTGGCCCGGATATCGTATGAGGTATATCGACAGGCATAGGCACAGCCGTGGTACCAGCATGCCGACGTTGCCCTCTCTGGCGGTTCGGTATTCGATGGGGGCAGACTCGACCGAGCAGGGCCCTATGCTGGGTAACAAGCCGCAGTGTAATGCATACCGAGAGAGGGAGCGTGGTGTGGCGAATAACCCCATGCTGGACCCGGCCGATGTGCGAGCCAACCTGAACTGCAGGAGACTTTGCGAATTGAGGGGCCGGCGAGACGAGGTCCTGTCGAAGGGGATGGCCTTTACATGGTCCCCCCAAGTCGACCTACCAGTGAGATTGGGCGCCAAAGCCAGATCGGGCGATACTGAAGGAAGGGATATGCCCGCTCCCGAACCCCCATCGCAAGGTCCTCGAGATAGGCGCGTCAAAAGGGCCGGAACACGGTCCTCTTCCTGTGTTGGGGAGGGGGGAGTCATGTCTCCCTCGCTGCCGGCTGTGCGCGAGAGCCAGACGGCGAGACGCTGCGGACACAAGCCTGGAAAATCTTCGTAGGCCAGGTCAGGACATTGGCGTTACGCCGCGCAAATCATATCTCAAGTTCGGGAGAGCGGGCGAATCCAGTTTTGATATTCGCCCGTCAGCAGCTTATTGATACATCTGCGGCCCCGGCAGAATGCTACTCGATCAAGTATGGCGTGACGTCGGCCGTCAATTTTCCGCGTTTGTTCCAGAAGCAGGTTACTTACTTACTGCTAGGGCTGGAATATTGAACAGGCCGATGCCGTCTAAGGTATAGACTCGATGGCTGAAATGGGCGTCATGTCCGGATCGATCGTGAGGGCGGTTCCCGCCTCATGCTACCTGTGAGAGGTTGTAGCCCATGGGGCCCAAGGCTGTCCAGGCCGACCCCTTGAGGAGCTACGAGCTGATTGGCATGACGGAACCGCTGTCGCGAGGCGGCAGATGGTGATGGTGAGAGGGCATCGAAATAATAGTTCGGGGCATGGACGAATCGACCCCAGATACCAGGGAACAGGAGCCGAGATTTGTGTGGGGACCCGATGGCCGCACTTGCAGGGCAGCGACCACAGCAGTGGACAGCGGCCTTGCCCAGAAAGCATGGAAACACCGGTGTAGTCCGCACACGAGGACGTGTTGTTACCAAATAGCAACAGCAGGGTAGTGCGGGATGACTGGCGGCCCCTAGAACGCAGTCTCGGACCAGAGGGCTCGGATTCCGCACGAGGGACAGAGAGCCGGCGCCTGTCTCATGACGAGTCCAGGTCGTGGCAGGCTACTATAGCAGGGAGCAACCGGGCGAGGCTACAGAGGGGATACATCGAGGAAGCAGCCCAGGCCGTGCGAGGGCGGCGGCGCGGGCCTGGAACGAGAAGACTTATCGACATCGCAAAAGTGACGGGTTTGTACTCCGCAACAGAGTACGGACGAGAAGATGTCGAGCTAACAAAAGAGCCACTATGGCCCACGGGCAGCTGGATGGCGTTATTTCTTTATTTTTTATTATTATTTTTTATTTAAATTTTCAGAATTTTCTCCTTCTTTCTCTTTCATTAATTCCTCGGAGTCGGTGAGGCGATTTGGGGGGGGGGGAGACATGAGATGCATGGAGAGTGACCGAGACTGGCAGACCCTGGTATGGGCGTGCAGAAATGGGGGGCCACTCTAACGCAGTCGAGCGGCCGGAGTTAATAGGTGACGAGTCGTCCTGGGTGGAGGGGGCCACGGCTGTAGCAGAGCTTTCAAGTCCCGTACATAGGGTGCCCGTCCCGGTACCTCCTCGGTAAGGTTAGGATGGGATAATCAGGCCTTACCACTCATGCAGCGATGAGCTGGCAATGCGCCTTGGAGATTAAAAATCTGACATCTTGTGCCGTCCAACAGACAGCCCAGGTACTCTTCCCCTCCCCCCCCCCCCGTCACCAGCCCTTGATCAGGACCAGACAGCCGATATACCTCCGGGGCTCGAGACCGGATGCGATTGACCAGGGCCACTTACGAGACGAGGTGAGGTGTACGGTGTGTACACTATCCTCCCCTGCCCTGCGCAAGCTCATGCTGCTGCTGCTGCTGCTGCTGCTGCTGCCGCTGCCGCTGCCATAGCATGTACAGGCAGGCAGGCAAGCAGGCAGGCAGGCAGGCAGGCAGGCAGGCAGGCAGGCAGGCAGGCAGGCAGGCAGGCAGGCAGGCAGGCCCGCCCGGCAGCGGGTGGACGAATGCAACGGTTGCAAGACAAAGAGGCCCAGGCCCCGGGCTGGGGCTGGGGCTGGCTGTCAGGGCAGGGTCAGGACAAATGGGCAGATCGGACCCAGATCGACAGCCGAACCTGTGGAGCGCCCAGATGGCCTCGACGAACGAGACGGGTCCGAGAGGAGGGGTTCGAGTGTACCATGTAGGTACCGCATTCCGCACATGATGCAAGACAGGGCGTGGGCCGGGGCAGGCTGTACTATGACAGTTAGAAGAGGTCCAGATGCAAACCGGACGGTCAATTGGGGCGTAGGGTTGTGGATTGGGTTGCGAATGTGAGTCAATTGGGCCGCAGAGGACGTCGGAGGATGACCATGATGACCGTCTGACTGACGGGAGGGATATGATGCTCACGATGGATGGGGGAGGGAGATGGACTGAGGCTGGGACAGGAAGGTCCGAGGTACCATGTACCGAGCTACAACCCTGGGAGGGGGGGACTCCTCATGTTGGCCCGGGCGGTGATATTCCGTCAGGGGTTGCTATAGTACTTACTGGTGGGTGTGGTGGTTGGTTGTTGTTTGTCTAGCATACTGTAGGAGGAGAGGGAGGTAAGGTCCATGGGGGGAGGGGACCCCTGGAGCCTCCCAAACCCCGCCATCACCCATCATTGATACACCAGATGCTTATTTTGACGCGGTCAATATCTTTAGTCCTTCTGCACTTCATTTCCCGAAGCGCGCGCCTCAGTCGCGTAGTCATGGCCCACCATGGTCGTGGTCTTCTACAGTAGGCGTGACGAGCGTGATGAGGTGCTGCTGCTACCCGTTGCGCAACCAAAGGACTCGACCCATCCTGGGACGTCGGAACACAGCAGAAGGGGGGTCGAGGACGGGGGGGACAGTGTCAGAAACAAGGCCGACCAATCCGTGGCCCAAATAGAAAGAAGAAAGAAGAAAGAAAAAAAAACCACCTAAAAGACGGGGTGTCTTGTTGCATGCCGTACCCGTTACTCCGTGACCCGTACTCCTCTGCCACAGATCTTGTCGACAGTGACACCGAGGCGTACTGACTTGCCCCTCCTGCGTGCTGCCCTCCCTCTCCCCTCCCCTCACCCTCCTCGCCTCCCCTCGACCAGCCCCAGCCCCTCCATTCCATTGCATACCACCCCCCCCCCCCTCTCTCATCCCATCCAAGTTTACCGCTTCGTTGCATTTGCAGCTCATGCACCTGCGGTCCAAGTCCACGTCAAGGTCTCGCTCCGACGTAACGTCATATTGCGTCCAGGTCCACGGATGGGACACTGGGGGACTCATCTGGGACTGCGACGCAACGCAGGGATACCAGCTCACTGGTAACTCGTCTGACCTGCACATGCACCCATGCCAATCTATCTGAACCCGCCGGGTAGACAGGAAAAGGGGGACCCGACTCAGGCCAGCACTTGTGGACCGGAAGGCCTTGGAAGCTCAGACGGCCTCCCCCAGTCACAAGCACCCGCGGCCAGTCCCTCGTGGGCTGGTCTCGCACCGGTGCGGGTGCGAGTGTGAGTGGGAATGGGTGGCACCTTGTCTGCCACGAGGCGCTCGACGAGGATCGAGACATCCATTACACGGCATGATGGTGGCCCGCTTCCACATTTCGTCTCAGATGCATCTGAGTCAAAGAAAAGAAAAAAAAGAAAGAAAAAAAAGAAAAATTAAACCACCACCACCACCACCACCACCACCACCAAAAACAAACAACCACGGTATTGGTCACTACGCGAGCCCTCCTATGCCCCCGGCTCCCCTGAGCCCTCTGGCGGGCCCTCCCTTCCCCCCCCCCCCTTCGGGAGGAGCCACTGGGGAAAATCATCTGATATCTGACCGCATAGTACGTACATGAAAACTCATGGACACGTCAACGAGAGGCCCGTTATTGCGGCCTGGTGGCATGTATTGTCAGAGGCGTTATCATGTCCCTTAATTCGGGTGGCCCTAGGTAACAGACGCCATTTCGGAGATCTTCACTTCACGGTCTGTCCTTCCCCCTCATGTTCATGGATTGGGCGGGTGTTGCGCATCTGCAACATCTCGTCAGGGAATCTCATGCCGACCAAGGAAATCACTTCGGCATGTCGTCTTCTACAGCCCTCCTCGCCTATCACCCTCAGCGGTGCAGGTGTGACCCGCAGAATTCGAGCCCTCCCGTGTCCGAGATAGCGTGAGTGTGGCGTTCGTCCTTCGCCCCCGGCAAAGTCGAGCAGATCTCGACGACACCGCTGCGGATCATGTCACGGTGTGAGTGGTAATGCAGCCCGCTGCCAGCACGCAGGGCAAGCAAGTGCGGGAGACGAGCCCCTTGGGGTTCCGGGGATTGGCGAGATTGACAGCTCTAGTCTCATGTACCTCACGTTCTGCCCATACTGGTCGGGCGCAGGCCGACTCAGCATCCATGGCCAGGCATGCCTGCCATCCCTCACCGGTAAGCGAGCAGACTGCCGAGCCAATCTTTCGGCTGGGAGAAAACGTGCTGCTGAGCTGGCATATCTTTGTACCATTGCCAAGCGACATCCTACATACAGACCAGGAGCACGAGGACCGTCTGCTCACCCCCTATGCCCGTCATCGTTGCATGCTCCCACGCCGTGCCCATTGGCTACCAGCCCACCGCATCTTCCGAGAATGGCAAGTCGAGATACCTCCGTAGGCTCTTCCTCCGCGTGCTTCCCATGACCCGATGTCGTTGCCTTTCTCGCCACGTGACATCCGAGCTCGAGTCCGATATGCTGTGCCAGTGAAAGAGCACTACCGCGCAAACGTGGGATCTGGAACATCTCCAACCAGCCCTCCGACATCCTATACATAAGAGACCTGCCATGCGAGCACGCGTCGGGGGGCGGCGAAGATACAGTACAACCTAGCTTAATGCGCGTAATGTGTGTGTGTGTGTGTGTGTGTGTGTGTGTGTGTGTGTGTGATGGCAGCATGTCTCAGCCCCCGGGGCAAGGGCGGACGGGACAGAGCGCGGACGGGACCGGGGGGATGATAATTCTAGAACCCCTGCTTCGCGTCAAAGTAGGCCTTGATGTCCGTCACGCAACTGACGGGGACTGCATAGACCGGATGCAATGGCACGATGCGATCTTGCTCCTCAAAGACCTGCACTTCATCGAGATATGGTGATACCGACCACGACGCAGGAGCGGCAGAAGCAGCGGCGGTGGCCTCGTCCATGTCGAGATCGACCTCAGCCCCTGCAGTGGCAGCCGCGGCAGTTCCTGGGGCCTCCTCGGTGGCCAGCTCCCACTTATGCTGTGCGGAGCTCAGGCCCGAAAGGACGTAACATGAGTGGTACGCATCCGACGGACTGCAACGGACAGAAGCGTCAGCGAGTCTCGGGACAAGACATCAAGTCCCCTGGAGGGGAAGAAAGAAAAAAAAAAAAAAAAAAAAGGCCGGGACCGCAGATATGAATACGTACCGGCCAGGCTTGTCTCGCAGGCCACCGCGTTTGCTCAGGTCCTGACAACAACACATCGTGTAGCGAATCAGGCCTTCCCGGCTATACAAGCTCTGCTCGAGTAGTGGCAGCTTCCCTTTGCGACCAGGCTGGTCCGATGGTGACCCGGAGCCGCCGAGGGCGGCCTCGATCAGCGGCCAGCAGCCGCCGACCCAATGGCTGTAACATCCATCCACAAGCTTGTTAGTGCGGCCAGAAAAGCCGCCCTCGGGGGCATACTGTCGCGAGGACAGCCAGGAGACCAGTCGTGGAACATTGAGATATCTAAGCACCACCAAGGCAGAAAGGGAGGTCTCGTCAGCATGCGTTGCTTCTTGTCAATCTTTGACTGGCCGAGGGCGGGGGGAGGGGCGGCGGAGAGGGCCGCATGTGGTCGCCTCTCTGGCTGCTTCCTCCTCATTTCTCGAGCTTCTTTGCTTACCTCGGGATGATGCGATCAGGAGGAGCAAGAATGGCGAGACAGCCTAGCGCGCAGAACGCATATGCACCATGTGCCTCAGCGTCCGGGTGAGCCGATATCCCTCCCTCAAAGGTTTGACCTGAGAGGTGGTGGTTAGTGACGGGCGTTCAGGGCCCGACGGAAGGACCTGGAAGGGACTTGGGGGGTACTTACACCTCTGGACGTAGTCGGCAAGCTTCGTAAACAGTGTGGGACGGTCGGGAGCCCAGGCCGGGGACTCGGGGGTGAGGTCCAGCGGAAGGTTCAAAAGGGAAACGATAACCGCTGCGCAGTACGCGCCCCTTCGGTGGAGTTTAGCAACGACAACACAGCACAGGAGGGGAAGCAGAGAGATTTGATCCGTAGATCATGCTCACCTCACATCGACCTCTCCGCCGGTGGCCATCTGGAACCCCCCGCCGGGCTGCTTTAGGGTGCAGAGCCATTTCCACAGGGCTCGCCTGTCAACGACCTCGTAGACATCATCCCCGCCGACAAGAGCCAGGGCAAGCACGATTGCGTATGTGGTGGCCAGGTGGGACAGTTGACCGTTGCCACCTCCGAAGCCACCCGCCTCATTCTGCATGGACTGTGCCGTCTGGATCAAGCTCTCACGATAGGAGGAGACATCCTCGCCCAGCAGCCGGAGAGCGTTGAGGCACCAGTAGAGGAACCAGGGCCGGCTGGCATCTGCACCGACGAACAGGGCTGGCAATTGACCCAGTTGCTTGTGCAGGAATGCGATATGCTTCTTCCTGACGATGTGAGGCAGGCCATGTCCATTACATCCGTCGGGCCTGCCTCCCGACAGGTATGGCAGGCACAGCTCGACCGTCTCGTCCTGGACCCTGGACGTAGCCGTCACCAGGTCGTCCTTGACAGGAGGTTGTGATCTGAAGAGGTCAGGCACCATGGCGGCAGGGTCTCGGTTGGTTGCGGTCTCGGCAGCCGTATCTTGCTGGGTCGGTCGCTGTTGTCTGCCGTTGGCCTGGAGGATGGAGGCGACGACAGCCCTTCCAGGAAAGATGACCCTATTTCGAGAGCCCGGTCTCTTTGTTTGGGATCTCATCCCATGAGACTCAAAAGACCCAGTATGAGCTGGCCGCAATTGGACTGAGGCGAATGGATCTGGCGGCGGGTGACCTCCTTGCTCACCTCACCTCACCTCAACCGGTGCTATGTGGGAAGCGGCTCACAGCGGCGATTGCACATGTCCCTTGTCGACGTGTTGCTATTGTTCTCGACAGCACAATCCAAGCCCTACCGCCCAGAATCCGATGCTTTGTCTACCCTTGACGGATTGTTGTGGTAGGTCATCAGTTCTGTTTTTGTTGGTGAATGTTGCGACGGTCGTTGTTCTGAGCTGTTGTTGCGATGGGGTCCAATTTTTTTTTTTTTTTTTTTTTTTGGTTCCCTCCTGTTAGTACTGGGCCCGAGTCTTGCTATAACGACAGTGACAACACCCAGCCCCGTGACAGCTTCTCCTCTTCCACCATACCGAATTCACAAACACCCTGCCTAACCCACTGGAACAGGAATACTGTTGTATTCATTTCACCAAAAGGATGGTTTTTGACAAGGAATTAATTTCGGATCTTGTTCTCCAAGGATAACAATCTTGTCAGATCAATTGGGACATGTTTTTATCTTTGGACATTCCTCTGAGAGGACTGCTGAGGTATGGCTCCCATCTTGACCTGTCCGTGGTTCTGCAGCGCCGCATCCATACCCAACCCAACATCACATCACATCAGACAACTTGCCCAAACACACCATCGATGCAGACCTGCCTGACGGAATGCAAACCATCGTGGTCAACTCGGAACGGTATGTTGATGAATACTACTCCGAGGGCATCCGGATTAGGAACCAGCTTCACCGGTTGCTGACGCTGACATTCCTCCTAGCCGAACCGGTCTTCAAGCGAGCCATCAAGGGCGCCGTCAAGACATCTGCGTGCCCCGGTGCCTCATGCTTCACCTGCCAAGTCTGGCAACCACTTGGGCTGAAACCAGTCCCCCTCCAGACGCAGACGAGAAAATGGTAGCCCAACAACCTGAATGCTGCCTCACACCACTCACTGGCTCGGTTGCAGCACAGTGCAACGTGCACCGTCGGCCTCATCATTTGCAGTCATCAGACCTCTCCATGCCGTACTCGATCGAGGCGGAGGTGAGTGAGCAACTCGCGGAAGACACATCACCTTGAGGCCGGGGCCGCCTCTAGGTGAAGATGGAATCCTACAGTCGCGCGGATGAGGTTTGGGATCTCGGCGTCGTCCAGCGTACTGCAGGAATCTCGGGACTCCCGAGGCCCCACGGTCAGTGCGGCGGGGTTCCGGGGCCCATCGAGATTCTCGGCAGTCCTCAGGTGCACGTCCCGAGGTGAGAATGACTCCGCGCCTATGGAGCAAGTGCGAGAACGACGCCCCAAGAACTTCTAGAGGGCCCTCTCAACTTGGTTCTCTGGATATACCTACAGACCCAACCACCTCAAGGTAGGCAGGCATACACTTCATCTTGCCCACCTCGTTCTACATAGAGACCCTTGCATGGCCGAGTCAGCCTTGGCGAGTTCTGTCACGGCACAGATGATTGCGAGCCGGCGAGATACTCCGCATGGCTCGGAGGATCATGTCAGAGTTCGTGTAATCACCAATGGACCACGGCGGGACGCCTTATTTTCCCGCAACCTCCCTGCCTCAGCAGACGATGGATCTAGTCTAGTATGGCTTCTGGTACGGAATGCTCGTACTTTTCCTTGCAACCAGAGTCGAGACATTGATGCCCAAAAGGCTGCGGCAGCAATTGGCAGGCTTCCTTGCTCGTCCTTACCTACGTACTATGCCTCGCTCCCTCCCTCACACGGGCTCCGTACGTAGGTATGGCAGATGTGCTGATGCCGCTGTCTTTCGCCGTCGATCACGACCACGTTCAAAACAGCTCACCCATCAACCGACAACGGGGACTGATAGGATGATCTGGAATCTGGTCAGCCTCCTAGACTCCACGATTGCCACGCCGACTTGCGTCTTCGCTGTGCAGCTGGAGATCTCCTTGAACCTGCAGCAGGATACTGCAGCCGGGAGGATCCGATTCATGCCTTAGCTGCACGAACCTGAAAAGAGGCTTGCCCTCGAAGGTAGCGCGGCCGTTATCGACATCACCATCGTCCTCGAAGCAGAAAGACTCCGCACAGTGGTCTCAAAAGGCAGGGTTGCCCCCGTGAGGGAAGAGTTACCTCGCTCGAGCTCTCGATGTCGTCCCGCTCCGGAGCGCAGATCACCCTCGGGTCGGCTTGGAGGAGGGGGCCAGCGTTGCTCAGACCGTACCCGCGACCACCCATGTGAGACGTGCGCGGCACCAAGCTCGGGCAGGTGGTACTTTTTCAAAAACCCAGCACGCGAAGCACCTTCTGCAAAGCGTCTGGCAACGGCTGGGGCGCAGGAATCGCCTTGTCTCGCGATAGTGGAGTTCTCTACAGGCCCATAGGCGACCTAGGCAGCGGGCAAATGGCGGTCAGTCCGAACGGTTCGTTCTGGCCTCCTAGCTCTCTGGGCAGCGCAGGGGGCCTCCGTCGTCGAGGTGTTTCGTCCCTTAGAGAGAGGCTTGGCCGTGTTGAAGGAAGAGGCGTGGACCGCGACGGCAGGAGCCATGGCCAGAGGATGAATGGGGCAGAAAGATGCGAAGCCTGCATCGCCAGCAGCATGACCCCACGAAACTGTGGGGCAAGAGGAGGAGCGACTTCTTTTGAGCCTCATGACACGGCCACCTGCTGTCCTGATCTGCCCACGGCGTGGTTCCCTGCACCGAGTCCCTCACGCCATCAAAAATGGGCCAAGGCCAACGCCCTGGCGTCGAGATCTACTGGAGACGAAGATGAAGATGTGACGATGGTCAACGTCTCTCGACCCCGCGCCCACTGCGCCCCCCTCGGCAAGATTGGGATGCAGAAGCGCCAGGGTATCGATTAGGCTTAAAGGACGTGGGTCAGGGTTGTTATGAGGTCAGCGAGGTTGCGGCCGGTATCTCTCTCTTCTTCCCCCCACACCCCCCCCCCCTCCTCTTTCTCTTTCTCCCTCTCTCTCTCTCTCTCTCTCTCTTTACAGTATTGGCCTACTATCCAGCCATCTCGCCAACGCACGGCACGGTGGTACGCACGGAACTTTATCCGCCCGGGAAGCGTGGGACAGGTGGGTAGCATGGTGGATGATGGGTGCTGGGGGGCAGGCCTTTTTGACCAACGAACGGTGGCCGCGTAGCAGTGGGGACCTACTATAGTACCACTCTAGCAACTGGCCGGGCCAGACGATGGTCGCCTTGGGGCTGCAGGCCCAGAGGCCAATCTGCACCCAGGCGACGATGCTATACGATACGGTGGGCCCGACTGCAGCCGATCCTGCACCTGAAGGGTGCTGGTCTCTGATAGTATGGGAAAGGACCCGCTGATCCCCAGGTGCTTGCCCCCCAAGACCCGGCTCACTGTGTCGGTACCTCCCAACGGCAGGATGGCTCTTGTCTTTGGCCAGATGTGTTGTGGGTTACGAGCGACTAGAGCGCCCCGCCGGATGTGTCGAGCGTGTCGGATCTAGTCTCGAAACACAATCCCCATTGTCCCTCGAATCGATGAAGAAACAAGGACACAGCATTTACTACTGTGTATGGTAGACCCGAGAGAGCCCGTCCGTGCTGCTGCGACATAGTACAGCCGGACAGATAACCTGCTACTGGGTATAGTATCTGTCTGCTAGGGAGCCGCCCCCCCCCCCTGTCGACGCCGCTGTCGGAATTGTCACCAGATGTCTCGATCTCGGCCTAGCGGAAGGCAAAGTCACGATGATGGCCATCTGAGTTGTCCTTGGGGGCACCTCATCACTATCTACGACACAGGAGAGGGGTGGTGTCACAGCATGCGCGCCATCATGGATTCGGCAACGTCTGCTGACAAGATGACGCTCCTGATGGGTTTTTCATCGGCACACAAGAAGCATGCCGCCCATTTCGAGGAAAAGAATTGTGTGGCTCTTCGGATCCGAGGAGCAAGGGCTACCACGCTCTAGGATACTGGAGACGTTGACCAACCCAGGCGGGCAGCAGCAATAGCAGCTTTCAGCCCCCCCCCCCCCTTGGTGTGCCGGCATCAGCTGGCGCCGTTGATCTCAATCCGGATGCCAGAGTCAGACCTTAATCAACGATTCGTCCTTTGCGCCGTCATCTACGTAGCGTCGCGGTGTGGCAACAGATTGCGAGCCGTGCCCTCCCGCGAGTGTTGCACCGCTGATGTCTCAGCAGCATCAGCACTACCACAGGCTCAAGGGTGGGTTGGTCTTACTGATGCCACACCGAAATCGCAACCGTGAACCGCGGGAATAGCTCCGCACCGTCCTTTTCTAAGACAAGTTCATGTGTGCACTGGTGACGAGCAGGCTCATGATATATGCCACCACCCCCCCTCTCCCCACCAGGTTCGTTACCGTTCCAGGGCAGTCCTTTAAACGGACTGTCGCCATAGATGTCATTGGGGTAATAGAAGGGCCGCCGAGAGGCTCACTTGGAAATGCGATCCTCGAGCTTTGTCCGTCGGCAGGCATGAGGATGTCGAGGATGGACTTTCTCGTCTGGGAAAAGTTGTCTCGAGACAGTGCGAAGACGCTTGTAAAAGCGTCCCTTTTGTCCACCAAGACCCTGGAGACGCGGGCTGCAGGTCGCAGGGCTGCGAGATGAGAGAGATTCACCAGTATCAACGGGAGACCCTGCCTGGACTTACACATTGCAAACACGGCGTCCAGGCCAGGTCCCACCTCATGGTCCCGGGTCCGTGAGGGAGAGGATGGGAGGATGAGGATTCAGACCTTCCATCCAGGCTTCCAGATAGAAGAGCCTCTTCTCCGGGCTTCCAGTTCCTGGGGGGCCAGGATTCGAGTTGCCGCGGCCTGGCTGGGGACGGCTGGGGACAAGCCGTGGGCGTCGGTTGGTTCCACGATACAACGCCCCGTTTGGGTAAGGGTACGTAGCGCGCAGGTTGGTGGGTGGACTGGGTGGGTGCTCCCAGTGGCGTCTTTTCTGGAGGGCCGGTTCCGACGATTCGTGCATGCGCCCAGGTTGATTGGCTGGAGCGGAGTGGGCTGGGATCATTGCAGTCCGACCTGCATTTGCTCACCGCTCTTCTTGTCGTCTTGTGCGGGACTTGAGTTGCCCATGATTGCGACGGGACAGGACCACAGACGCAGACGGGGACGCACAACTAGAGACAAGAGAGGATAGGGGAGAATCAGAGTCTTGTCCCGGGTCCGGCATCTCGACTATCACTTTCAGACTTTCACCTTTCTCCCGTCCTGTCAAGCAACCTCGCCATCTTGTCCGTCTTGTCTTGTCTGCCAAGCTGTCTTGTTCTCTCCGACTACGACCCTACCGACTCGAGGACACAAACAGCACATCGCGATAGACTTTCGCCTTGCGTATGTCGACGCTCTTGTCTTGGCCTTGATTAGACGAATATCTTCCCCTTCTTGACCACATACTCCCTCCCATCCAAGGGTCTCCTGAGCTCTTATTCCCTACCTGGCGGGACCGCTCTCCTTTATCTCCTCCCCAGCTCGACCCGTTGCTCGCGCTGCTCATGACCGTTCCCTGACATCTCACCCATCTATTCCCTCGAGATCCTTGTGTGAAAGAGCGGTGTCCTGGACTCCGCCCGCAAGAGACATCTCCATACAACACCATCCGGACTCGCCAATTTCAATATCAATCGGTGCCTTCCTTTTCCGTGGACCCCTGATTCCGGTAGCCATGACATTTGACTTCAACGCCGCCCAGGGAGGACAGGCCGCGTTGATGGAGCAGCTTGGATTTGACCCTCGGGAACGATACGCGACCTTCACAACCAGCGTCGCCCAGAACTCGATACCGACGACGTCCGCCTCGACCGCCATGGTCCAACAGCACACCGGCCAGAGTCCTGCGGGCTCCTGGCACCAGATGCCAATGGAGATGGCCGCCGCTGGCGTCTCTCCGGTCTCGATGCACTCCCCCAATGCCAGCACTGTTCCGCCCACATCACCCAAGGAGCAGCAGGCACAGTCTCCGGTAGGGCATCACAGCTCGACTGCGTCGAGTCCTCACCAACAGCAGCTCTCGCCATATACCGCCGCTATGCCGCAGGCCTCCTCACTCCTCGCAGACTGGACGTACCAGCAGCAACAACTGCAGGCGCCACCGCAGGATCTCTCTCACTTCATCCAGGACTCGTCTGCCCTGATAAGCTTCAACCCCTTTGCCGCCAACCTGCAACCTTCGCCCATGGCGTATCTACCGGCCACCACACAGGCGGCTCAGGCCGCCCTCGAGGCCAGCCTGCACCAGATGGACCCTACCAACTTCAACATGTCTCCCGTCGAAGAGCCTAGTCAACAGATGTCATCCTGGAACATGGGGCCGAACATGAGCACGGGCATGGCCAACTGGCAGGATTTCGAGACGGCTATGCAGCCCCTGGCAGACGGGCTTCCTCGGGCCGTCAGCATGGGAAGCAATTCCCCTACCGGCACCTATCTGGAAGTGCTGTCGATGGGCTCTGGAAGTGACAATGGCTGGGCGATGGTCGACATGTATCACCCTAACTACGACTCGTTTTCTCACACTCCACAGGCGCAAAACGTCTTCAACCCTAGCCAGACACTGCACCTGAGAACCAATTCCGACTCATCCCAGTCCGACGGCAACTCCTTAGAATTGGGCAGCTGGGAGGAGGTGAACTTCCCCATCTCCCCATTCTCGCCTGGTTCCGATTCATTTGTGGACACCGCCAGCAGCCACCGAAACTGCTTCCACGGAGATGGCCATCATCACCACCACTCCCACGAGATCATCAGCCCGAGCGCTGCCGTCGCTCCCATGCCAATCCGCCCAACAGCCAGCAGCCGATCGAGCCCCGCCAGCGGCTCCGGTGTTGGATCTACCACTGGTTCTACTTCTTCCGTGTCACCCCCAGCAAGACGGACCACGGCCCCAAGAAAGAGCCCCATCGCCAAGCCCCCAACCAAGGCCGTCATTCGACGGACATCAAACGGCAAGAAGGACGGCACTGGCGAGAAGAAGGTCGGAAGACGCCGTGGCCCTCTGCTGCCCGAGCAGCGGAAGCAGGCGAGCGAGATCAGGAAGCTGCGTGCCTGTCTCCGGTGCAAGTTCCTCAAGAAGACTTGCGACAAGGGCGAGCCTTGTGCCGGCTGCCAGCCTTCTCACGCTCGTCTCTGGCAGGTTCCTTGCACTCGTATCGACATCAAGGACATTGGGTTCTTCATGAAGGACTGGAAGGCGGATTACGAGAGGCACCTTGACCGTGGTGTGTCGGTCTACAACGTCAAGGGCTTTGCACAGAAGGAGACTCTCATGTGGATCACGCACGGCTACGGCTTCTGCCTGCCTGTCATGGTCCGCGAGGTCTTCGTGGCCGACGAGAGCTGTTTCCAGGTGGACTGGGTCGAGTCTCACCTGACCGACCAGGAGCCGATTGACTTTGAGATCCGCACCGAGAAGTTGGATGTTGGTCGGGAAGGTGTCTCGATGGATGCTCTGTCCGAGTATCTCGACAAGCACATCGACCAGTCGTTTGAGACCTTCATTGACGACCATTTCGAAGGCACCCCTTTTATCACGGAGATCCTCAAGACCGCTCACCGCTTCTACATGAAGGAGAAGATGCCGGTCATCCGCAAAGCACTGAAGCTCGTGCTGGCCTACAACCTGACACTGCACATCACCATGGTCGAGCAGCAAGGCTCCGAGGACCAGCTGGATGGCCAGATCGACGATGAGGACTCCAAGTACTTCGGCAAGGTCGTCGCACCCGTCATGATCAACTTCCAGATCAAGTGTGCGATGGCCGATATGTGGCGTGAGCTGCAGAAGGACATCCTCGAGGAGCTCTCGGCTCTCTACTCGAGCGTCTACAGCGGTGACCGCCTGAAGAACTGGCCCACCATCTTCATGCTGGCCTCCATCCTCCTCGCTGTCTGGGAGGAGATGCAGTTTGACTGCCACTACCGCGTGCCAGACCCTGTCGCGGTCAACAAGTTCTGTGCCGATATGGAGACGATCCCCGTGGGCGTCATCGTCGGCCTCTTCCACGCCATCTCCCAGAAGCTTCCTGCCTTCACCGAGTGGGATACCCGCCGGCACGGTCAGCTCCTCAACAACAACCCCGCCGTCTGTGAGGCCATGACTGAAGTCCGGCAACACGTCCTCAAGCATGGTGAGCATGCCCCCGCCCCTGGTTCACCCGGGTTATCTGATTACTGACAGACTTAACAGAGGCGTACCTGAGGACGAGACCAGACACCAAGTTCGACAGGGATGACTTCGACTCGTTGTCCAACAAGTTCCTGTCGAAATTGGTGATCCGCTCTAACTAGAGTCCCCCCCCCCCCTGCGGGGTCTATCTGGATACATTTCGACAAATTCTGGGGATTCCAGTTCATTTTTCTTGTTTTCTTCGGGAGCGTCCGGTATTTTGTGGGGGGGGGGGCGCGGCTTATCTTTATTCTTTTTTTTTTCTTCAAATTTTCCTAGGTCTTGGGGCATGAGAAGCGAGGGCGTTCTCTGCGAAGTTTATCTTTTGATCTATCAATCCACCTGCGAATCCCTCACTCGGCCGGTCACCGCCACAATCGCGACGACATCCAAACGCTCGAGCGCCGGAAGCACACGCTTACGACCCACTTGACGACCACGACGTGTACGACTGAAACACAAACACCAAATGTCCCCGCTACAGGAGGACGACAAGACATCCTCCCGAGTTGCGGGGCGACATAAAAAAATTTTCCGAGAGGCAAGGACGCGGACCACAGCGTCTTCAATTTGACGGACCCCGCAGGCAACGGCATATAGATTATTATATGCGCAGCAAGCAACAAGCAGCAGCAGCAGCAGCAGCAGCATGGAACCGGCGTTCGTTATGACAGGCGATGAGACTCATGCCTTGAACGACCAATGATAGCAATATCATTACTACAGTGCTTCTGTCCCTCTTTCCTCCCCAGGGGGCGCTCCTCTTCATGGTGGGGGGAAGGTCAGGGAGCATTTCGCTCGACGACAGTTTTTTTTTTTTAGATGCCTGTACCTTAGTTCTGTTCCTTGAAAAGCGCATTGGTTTCTGCTATCAAAGTCAAAAAAAAATCCTGGTGATGGGCGGGTAGCTAGACGGCAAAGTAACAATACGAACCTGGAAAGAAAGAAAGAAAAAAAAAGAACTCAAACCAAGACGCTGCGAGTGCCCGCTCGAAATTACGTGTCTCAAGCCCCGCCCAGCCCTCCGCATCCTGATTTGTATGCTCACCGCTACTGTAGTCTCGATGGGATGACGGCCGTTTTGGGGTGCTTGCAGCAAACCTGCAGGAGGGCTTACGGTTCTCCCACCCTCAAAACATGGCCCGTTCAACGCTCTGGTTGCAATCCAAGAGAGGTAGTGAACTGGCAGACTCGCAGCAGCCATGGTTCACCGCACGGCCTGCTGCCCCTCTTCATCACATCTGACACTGGGATGTAAGACATGTCATGCATAACACTGTTCTCGTCCCGTCTCGAGACCTGCTGCTAATTTGATGAGTGTGCTGGCATCGGGGAATCCATCTCATATCCCGCTCGAGGTGACCAGCATGCCCGATTCAACGTAAGTTGCGACTGATATGGTCGAGGGTCTCCAGACAGGATCCGAGTATCTGATTTCACCCAAGGCTGTGTGTCGACTCCGGATGGTCCCGCATCCCACTCGGGGCGATTAGCCCGCCTTCGAAGGAGATGTTTCAGCTGGGCTCAGGCACGACCTATCTTCGGAAGAAAGCCTCTTGGACAAGGCTGTCCACCACACCGTTCTCCATCGGCTATCGTGGGTGTGGTTCATGAATGACACCTCCTCAGGCTGTGCGCGTTCTCGAGCGATCGGGGCGGGCCTGTGATTGGAAGCAGAGGGCCGTTGGGGGGGGGGGGGTGGGAGAAGGCTGCACCCGTCAGCCCACTTCGCAGGGTCACTCACTGGTCACTGGGTAGGTCTCTCCGCCTGCAGGTTGTCACTGCCAGCCCCGTAGTCTGAGCACTGCCGTATGCATACTATATGATACATACAATGGCACCATCAGTTCTACTATAGTAGTTCGCACCTCCAGGACGTCTCGCCCCGGTCTGGGCCGGGTAATGACGTCGCCCGTACCGGGGCGGGCGATAAGGATGGGCCTGCAAACACCATATATGCACACGAGGGGTGGTAGGGAGTCAGGTTCCAGATGCGTGAGGTAGAGGGGTCGTGATGGGCGCATCAGGGTGTGAGGGTGAAAGACAACTAACTGCCTGCGTTATATCCATCTAGTATAGTATGGTGGTGATCCAGCAGACAAAGGACGTGGTGGATAAATGGGGGACGGTGGGTGGCGGCGGGGTGGTGGCCAGTTGGTCACAGGCCCTCGTGACGTGTGTCCCCAGATAAGGAGAGGGAAGGAATTGGCGCTGGGGCCGCCAACTGCTCTCTCGTCTTCACCCGCGCCTCTGGACACCTGGTCCAACAGACCTTGGCACCCTGGAAGGAATAGATGTTGGTTGGTCTCCCGCGTTGGGACGAGAACCTGCTCCGACACTCTGGAACCCGCCGCCGACTCCAGCTTCGCCCTTTCCAAGGTGTAACCACGGTAGGTGCTGCCTTCCGTCCCCCCAAACCCACCCCCAGCCACGCTTGCTAATCAGGTCACCTACGCCAGCAGCTCACCCGCTGATTGGTCTGCCACCACGCCTCCCCGCCTGGCAGACCCACCTTTCAGGCAGGAAGCGGTGGGTACTGAGCAGGAGTGACAGGGGGGACCCCACCTTCCACGGGCGTCTCTCACATTCACCCACCGCAACCGTGCCTCCTTGGCCTCCCACCTTGCGCCTATTTAACCTGACCCCGGGCCTCCCAGCCTTTTCCTCCTTCGCCGTCTTCGCCCGCTTCGTTCCTACAACCCATCCATCCATCCATCCATCCATCGTCAAAATTCTCCATCCCTCTGTTGTTGAGAAGGGTCATCGCACATCATCATCCAGCCAAAACTCGCATCAACCTCGTTCATCTTCCGAAGTCATTCGAGATGCAGATCTTCGTCAAGACCCTCACCGGCAAGACCATCACCCTCGAGGTCGAGTCCTCCGACACCATCGACAACGTGAAGGCCAAGATCCAGGACAAGGAGGGCATCCCCCCGGACCAACAGCGCCTCATCTTTGCCGGCAAGCAGCTTGAGGACGGCCGCACCCTCTCCGACTACAACATCCAGAAGGAGTCCACCCTCCACCTCGTCCTCCGCCTCCGCGGTGGTATGCAGATCTTTGTCAAGACCCTCACCGGCAAGACCATCACCCTCGAGGTTGAGTCCTCCGACACCATCGACAACGTGAAGGCCAAGATCCAGGACAAGGAGGGCATCCCCCCGGACCAACAGCGCCTCATCTTTGCCGGCAAGCAGCTTGAGGACGGCCGCACCCTCTCCGACTACAACATCCAGAAGGAGTCCACCCTCCACCTCGTCCTCCGCCTCCGCGGTGGTATGCAGATCTTCGTCAAGACCCTCACCGGCAAGACCATCACCCTCGAGGTCGAATCTTCAGATACGATTGACAATGTGAAGGCCAAGATCCAGGACAAGGAGGGCATCCCCCCGGACCAACAGCGTCTTATCTTCGCCGGCAAGCAGTTGGAAGATGGCCGGACGCTTTCCGACTACAACATTCAGAAGGAGTCGACGCTGCACTTGGTGCTGCGTCTGCGTGGAGGACAGTAGGCGATCTCTGAAATCGGCACGAACCCCAGGGCTCAAACCAATGATAGCGCCGACAGCGCTGGCGTAGCAAAGGAACTACTACGAACAGTGGAGGAGGAGCATGATAGCATACCTCATCTGAGAGAACAATAGACTTGGTTGAAGTCTACAACCTTGTGCCAAGTGTGCTGCCTTCGTGACATGCGTTCGATCCTGCGAGGAAGGCGACTGACTCACCGTGATCACCCAAACCCGGCGGGCGGTGGCGAGATGTGCTCCGCGTGTAAGGTGGCAACATCGCTGGTGGAGGACTCCATAGATAAGAGAATTTTTTTTTTTCCAAAAAAAACCCCCAAAAAAAAACCCCCCCCAACCTACGTTGTTGTTATGATTATTATTATCATCATCATAATCATCATCATCATTATCATTATCATTATCATTATACATGTCAAAATATCGGGAGTTGAGGCACGTTGAAAGCGCCATTGAAGGTGCCTTGGGGTGATATGCATCTCACTGTGGTTGCCCAATGGTCAACACGTCACTGAGGGGCTCCGAGACAGGCCGAGACGGGGCCCACTGGGGCCCAGCGCGCTCTCCGCCCCGTCTGACGAGAATCTCAAGACCATGGCCTGCTGGATAGAATTCTGCGCCCGCTACTGGACCAAGCTCGTCCCCAACAGGTTTTGTATTGCTATGATTCACCTTCTACCGCTGCTGGTGACCAGTAGTGGAGCGGAACAGCATTTCTTGCCGCCCTGAGAAAGAGGAACACACGCGGCTCTTGGCCGCCGATCCAGCAAACCCGGACAAAAAGACCCTACCGATAGTGCGCTCCCGCAGACCCCGACAGCCTCACCACTCACCCTCCTTTCTCAGGTTTGAGACTCTGCAAGTACGCGGTCTTCACCTGAGCAGCGACGGCACCCCCCAGCGGCCACGTCACCTGGGCTGAGACTGAGGTCGTCACCGATGGGGGAGAGCCCATCTCCCTCCCTCGAAGTATGCATTCGTACTCCTACCACCTCAAACTAGAGCTCTACCCAAGCCCGTTATCGACTGGTCCCACGGCCGGCGCGGAGATCGCCGGGGCGACCGGCGTCTGGCTGCCAACCCCAGAAAGTGCGATCTTCGACATCCTCCCCTCCCACCCGCGACGAGACGACGACACGGCCTCCAGTCCCTCCACGAAACGGGATAAACAGAAGGGCACATCCCCCCTTGAGGAGTACCTGCCCGCCGAGGACCGCCGGCTCCTACGCCGCAACCCGGCCAGGGTGATCGACTGCGGAGCGTCGAGGTCGTCTCCGGTGGACGAGGGTGAAGGAGGCGACGGCAATACCGTCATTGTCAATACGAGCAAGAGGAGGGAACGGTCCAAGAGCTTTCCGGCGCCGGGCTTCCGTGCCGGTATAGGGCCTCGGACGGCGGTCAGGGACTGGCGCTTCGGGCCCATTCAGATCGAGAGCCTCGACGTCCACTACGGCAAGATGGCCGGCGGTCACCAGCCCAGCCCGGCCGCCTCGCTGGGTCCAAACTTGGGCGGTCCGGGGACCGAGACGAAGGCCCAGTTCATGCCACTAGGCTGCAAGAATACGGAGGCAGGGTGGGGTATTGTACACCTCTACCGCGAGGCACGGGATCTGGAGCCCGCAGGTACTACGGGCGAGGGCTTGAACGGCGAGGACGGCACAATCCTGTGCATACCGGCCGTCCCGAGCTACCTCTCACCCGTCGGATTCCTGAACTTCGTGGGGCAGAGGTGGCTCAGCGACGTGGCGCATTACAGGATGCTCATGACAAGCATGCTGGGCACCTACATGGTGCTGATGAAGCTTCGTGACCGCGAGGCGGCCGAGGCATGGAGGCACGAGTTTGACGGCAAGGCTTTCGGCCCTATGCGGGAGGAGGCGGTCTGCCACGTCACATTCATAAAGTCCATCACCATCGAGACGCCCTCGCAGCCGACCGCCAGCTCTTCCAAAGCCTCCGCGGCCGGGCATATCAACTCGCTGAAGCCCTTCCCGCCACCGACCCCCGACCTCGTCGAACTACCTACGTGTACGGTCTGCCTCGAGCGCATGGACGAGACGTCCGGCCTCATCACCATACCCTGCCAGCACGTCTTCCACTGTACCTGCCTGCAATCGTGGAGGGGCTCCGGCTGTCCAGTCTGCCGCGCGACGAACCCAACACCGACCTCCGCGGACGCGAACGACCCGTATTCCCATCCCTTCGGCCAGGGGATCTCAAATATATGTGGGAGATGTAACACCACCGACGATCTCTGGATCTGCCTGATCTGCGGGAACGTGGGGTGCGGACGCTACAAGGGGGCGCATGCCAAGGAGCACTGGAAGGAGACGGCGCACTGCTTCAGCCTCGAGCTGGAGACGCAGCACGTCTGGGACTATGCAGGCGACATGTGGGTGCACCGGCTGATCCGCGAGAAGGGCGAGGGCAAGGTGGTCGAGTTCCCCAGCACGGACATGGCAGCGCGGGGTGGGGGCAGGAACGGGCGGGCCGGGCCGGAGGACGCCGACGTGGTGCCCCGCGCGAAGCTGGACAACATCGGCATGGAGTACACGCACCTCCTCACGAGCCAGCTGGAGAGCCAGCGGGTGTACTTTGAGGAGATATTCAGCAAGGCCGCCGACAAGGCGGCCAAGGCGTCGGCAGCCGCGGAGGAGGCGCGCTCGCAGGCGGCCGAGGCGATGAGCAAGCTGCGCGTGCTGGAGGCGGAGCACCGGGCCCTCAAGAACGAGACGATCCCACAGCTGGAGCGGGACCTCGGGCGGGAGCGCAGGCGGGCCGACAAGTCGACGGAGCTGGCGCGGAGGATGGGGCAGTCGCTGCAGGAGGAGAAGCAGCTCAACAAGGGCCTCATGGAGAAGGTCACGCACGTCGACAAGGAGGTGGACAGGCTCAAGGCGCAGGCGGAGGCACTGAAGGCGGAGGCGGACGAGCAGAAAGACATCAACCATGACCTGGCCGTGTTCATCTCCGGGCAGGAGAAGCTCAAGGAGATGGAGGAGGAGGGCAAGGTGACGCAGGAGGAGCTCGACGGCGGCGAGACGAGCGTGCCGGAGAAGAAGGGCAAGGGCAAGGGCAAGGGCAAGGGGAAGGGCAAGGCGAAGAGGTGAGACTGTCCGTCCAAGGTACACACGGTGGTCTACAATGATACCCTCAGCGACTTTGTGTGTACATATTTTGGTCTTGGCGTTAAGAGATTACTATACGGGGTAGGGGCCCACGCTCGTCTGTCTCACGGACAATTCCAGCCCGGCGTCTTGCCTATCGGATGGCGACGCCATGGCGACCTGCCAGAAGGGAACATAAGTTGCGCGGAGGAGGCCTATCGGCCGGCCAAAGTGTGAGGGAGCCCCGGCCTGTGCCCTGACGGAAGTGCAAGTTGTAGCCTACAGACCCCTCGAAGGTCGCCTCCCAACCGGTCCTGCGGATGATGCAGGAGGGGGATTTTGTTGGGAGTTGAATGTCTCCTCGAGAGCCTCTGGCATACCTTGGGGGTAGGGGGCTGTTGTTGTTGTACTATTGTATGGTACGTAGCAAGAACCCCAACCCCAAAACCTTGGCAGGGCAGGGCAGACGGCTGCAGGGCCACAGAGCCTGCACGCCAGCTTCTGCTACCAGTATGGTACCATGGTACCCCTCCCTACTGTGGTACCCCGCAGCAGCCCCATCGCTCCGTACCGTCATGACATGACATGACATGACAAGCCCTATCTTGCATTTGTCTTGGCAGGGTCCCGAAGAGGGAACCAGTTCAGAGAGACGACACAGTGGCTACGGAACAAGTTTGGGAGGCACCAGCCACGGTAGAATAGAATAGTCGTCGCTGGGCCGGCGCGACTGGACCTGGGCGAGACCCGGTAGGTGTGTACATCTGTAGTAATGTGACCCAGGTCACGTCACTAGGCCACACCAGAGATACCATAGCACGTGCCTAGTATCTACCATGGCATGCATAGTATAATACAGGCGGGCGAGCCCCCACTGGGATACAAGGAACCCCGTCGACCCCATGAATTTTTTCGAGCTGCCTACCCTCGCCTTCTCCTCTTCCTCCTCCTCCTCCTCCTCCTCCTCCTCCTCCTCCTCCTCCTCCTCCTCATCATCATCATCATCACTTACCTCGGAACAGCAACGCCCAATCTCGCCTTACTTTTTTTGTGTGTGTAACCGTATAGAGAGAGGGCCCAGTCCCACGTCTACTGGTCTTTGGATGCCCTTATGTTCACAATGTCAACCTGAACACCCAGGCCTTCCCCCCTCCCCCCAATCTCTACATCCATCACTCGCCCCCCGTCTGTTCCCGCCCGGTGCTCCCGGGTTGCGGCCGGATGCGATAGCGACACAACCAGCAGACTCACGTCACGCGCCCCCGGAGACCTGCTCCCCCCTGACACCGAGCATCCTCAGGGCCATATATCGGGTCCCTATCCGCCTCGGTCGCTGCGACGCAGAGCCGAGGCCCAAGGCAGGGCAGGCTTCACGATGCCCCCCGGCAAGGGCGCTGATGACGCGCCTCCTCAGAGCGCGAGCTCTCCCAAGTCCCACACCGAGCTCTACCCCATGAGCAACTGGAAGTATGACACCTTCCTGTGGTTCATGTCCATCTTCGTCGACCTCTTCTTCCGCGAGGTCCACCCGCGGGGCTCCTGGAAGGTTCCCAGGCAGGGGCCCGTCCTGTTCGTCGCCGCGCCGCACGCCAACCAGGTAAGCTCTGTCTCCAGCCTAGCAGAGGGGCAATCCTGCGAGGACCAGGCTGACCAGGTCGTTGCCCCAAGTTCGTCGACGCCCTTATCCTCCAGCGGACCCTGAAGAACGAGGCGAGGCGGCGGGTGTCCCTCCTCGTGGCCCAGAAGTCTGTCCACGGCTTTATCGGCTGGGCGTCGCGCCAGACAGGCGCGGTCCCCGTCGGCCGGGCCCAAGATGCCGCCAAGCCCAAGGACGGCCTCGTCTCCCTGCCCGACCCCATCAGGGATCCCACTCTCATCCGGGGTGTCGGTACACACTTCGACAAGGAGGCCGAGGTCGGCGGCATGATCTTCCTGCCCTCGGCCAAGGGCCAGGCGAGCACCAGTGTCGACATCGCGGAGATCCACGGGCCCGAGGAGATCAGGGTCAAGCGCCCTTTCAAGACGAAGCTGGCGCTCTTCCAGCTTACAGGCCGCGAGGACATCGACGAGTCGGGAAACTTTGCGGACGAGGGCCTCGAGGGCGTGAGGGAGGGCTACGAGGGGACCAAATACAAGCTGGCCCCCCATATCGACCAGACCAAGGTGTACGAGGCCGTGTTCGACCGGCTGAGGTCCGGAGGCTGCGTGGGGATCTTCCCAGAGGGTGGTAGCCACGACCGCACCGGACTGCTGCCCATCAAGGCTGGCGTCGCGATCATGGCGCTCGGTGCCCTGGCCGGGTCTCCCGACGTCGACCTCAAGGTCGTGCCGGTAGGCATGAACTACTTTCATGCCCACAAGTTTCGGTCAAGGGCAGTCGTCGAGTTCGGACAGCCGATCGAGATCCCCACGGAACTCGTCGACATGTACAGGCACGGGCAGAGGCGGGACGCCATCGGTCAGCTCCTGGACTCGGTATACCAGGGCCTGGCTGCTGTGACAGTGCAGACCCCCGACTACGACACTCTCATGCTCATCCAGGCTGCCCGTCGCCTCTACAAGCCGACCGGGAAGAAGCTGCCCCTTCCGTATGTCGTGGAGCTGAACCGGAGGCTGGCCATGGGCTACGAGCGGTACAAGGACGACCCGAGGATCGTGCAACTCTCCAAGGATGTCAAGGAATACAACAAGCAGCTTAAGTACCTGAACATCCGCGACCACCAGGTCCAGTATGCCAGGATGCCCATCCACACCGTCGTCCTCACCGCCATCTATAGGGTGGTGAAGCTCCTGGTGCTCCTCATCGGGACGCTTCCCGGCCTCATGCTCTTCACGCCCGTCTTCGTGTTGACAAAGTACATAAGCATAAGGAAGGCCAGGGAGGCACTGGCGGGCTCATCGGTCAAGATACAAGGCCGTGATGTGATGGCGACATGGAAGATAATGACCGCCCTGTTCTTTGCGCCGATCTTGTACAACACCTACATCTGCATATTTGTGTGGAGGGTGTACGCGGACCGCCTCTGGGGCTACTGGGATTATGCCCCCGGCTGGATACCGCTCTGGGTGGCGTTCCCCACCGGCTGGGTCCTGTTCCCGCTGATCACGTTCGCCGCCCTGCGCCTGGGAGAGGTGGGCATGGACATCTTCAAGTCGCTGCGGCCCCTGGTCATGTGCATCAACCCGGCGTCCAGTTTCAACATCCAGCAGCTGAGGGAGCGGCGGGCGGACCTGAGCGAGCGGGTGACGGAGCTCATCAACGAGCTCGGACCCGAGATGTTCTCCGACTTCGACAAGACGCGGATCGTGCCTGATGCGGCGAGGGAGGATGGCCGGCCGAAGACGCCCGGCGCGGTCGAGCCGCCGACTAGGAGACGCGACAGCGACATGTCGAGCGCCGGCGGTGAGGCGGAGAGCCCGGCGCGGCCGCTCGTCCGGCGCGACACCAGCTCGTCGAGCCGGGGGCTGCCCAAGAACGAGTCGTACAGCAACATTGGCAAGGTGGGCATGTTCTCGACGCGGCCGCCGTCGCGGTCACGGAGCCGCAGCAGCAGCAGCGGCGGGGCGTTCGGCTCGGCGGGCTTCCCCATCAGCGCGTTCACGACGCTGGACTCGAAGGAGGGGCTGGACGAGGTGAGCCGCAAGATCCGGGAGGAGATGAAGGGGCGCGGCGAGCTGCGGAGGCGAAAGAGCGAGGGGAAGAAGGCGTTTGAGCTCCAGGGTGATGACAGCGAGGATGAGGACGAGGCATCTGGGAAGAAGGGGACGTAGCCGGGCCGTCGGACCGAGTAGTGACAGATGAATGCACCATTTCCCCGGAGACAGTCGCGGTGTGCGTGTGGGCGCGAGCTGGAGGACCAGGCTGCGGCCTCTGCGGCAGCGCGGTCCCGGATGTATAAAACCGATGGAGCTCGGAGCTATGTAGAGCCAGCCCTGCGCACCGCCTGACAGGACGACGGGATACACGTACAAGGCTGCAAGGCAAGTCGGGGAATGGCGTATTTACGGAAATGGGCTGGGTTGTTGATCGGCCCCGCGCGCGCGCAGCCGCCCCCGCGCCAACCTGGTGGTCCTGTCAGGCCGCTCCGGGAGTCTGACAATGGCCGAGATGTCCTTTAAGTTGTGCTGTAAGTGTGAGCGGGTCTTATATATTGGGCCATGGACACTGGGCGCCGCAGTCACCGACCGGTCCAGGAAGTCAGCCGCTGGTGGGGGGGGGGGGGGGGGGGGGGGGGGGGGGGGGGGGGGGGGGGGGGGGGGGGGGGGGGGGGGGGGGGGGGGGGGGGT
>JALRMH010000068.1:0-155704 GCA_026119935.1 Endothia cerciana
GTTCTTAGTAATAATAGTCGATAAGATTCTTATCTTTCTATAATAGTCGTGCTATAAGTTGCTTAAATTTTACTATATATATTAAGGCTGACTTAGTTTGTTATAGTTCTATTAGCTGTCGAGCTGTAGTACGTTCCTTGTTAGGGTCACTGAAGGTTTCCCTGATAGCTTTCTCGAAGCCTGCGAAGGAGTCGAACATTTCCTTAGTGCCTTTAGCGCGTGTGTCGGGGTTGTCGGCGTGTTCTAGATAGTTGCGAAGGGCAGGTTTGTACTAAACGAGAGCGTCCTTCTCGAAACGTGTTCCGGCAAGGATTACCTTCTCAGGTTCTGTAGTGAACTAAGACGCATTATGCAAGAAGTAGGCCTTGCAGTAGGTGAGGAATCTTTAAAGGAGTTTCTAGGTGCTATTGTATATAACTAGCTTGTTCATCTTATAGCTCTTATAGGTAGAGGCCTAGGAGCTATGCTGAATTTATTCCTGCTAAGCTTAGATAGTGTTTTCCTATTACTGCTAGCTTAGCTGAAGTTCTTTAATGCGTTAAGTAAGGAGACAGATCTGATTAACTAGATCCTCCTGCATAAGCTATTATAAGGATAAAGAGGGGATTCCTAGAGCTATTATATTTCTATATTACCTAAGGGGTAAATACTAAACTGTTCTTGAATAAGAGTTATTAAAATATAATAAGCACTATAGTAATCTGAAGATTCTAAAGTATATAAAGGGTTTATACTAATAAGAGCAGTATCGAGTAAAAAGCTTTAAATATAGAAATACACTAAGTTATCCTATATAAGTATTCACTGCCTTTAAAGCTATTAGAGTATAATGTAATCTAATACTTAGATTAATAACTAAAGAGCTATTTATAAGATCTATCTACTAATAGTAATAACTATAGTTATATATCCAGCTCTTTAGTATGAAATAACCTGACTATATTCTAATTTAATATAGTCGTTCTATAGATATATTGACTATGTTTATAGTTAATATAGTCGCGCTAGTAACCTTAACTCTGGGTTGCGTAATTCTGTTTTCTATCCTGTGAGTGAGTGTTGAACTTCCTGCTCTAAGGGGTCTACTTTAGGTAGTCCTAGTGCTGTGCTATTTCCTTAACCTGCATGTTGGATGGGTTATAACATATATAATGCTGAGAATTTTATAAATTTAAATGAAAAGAATAAATAAATTACTATTTATTAAATTATACTTTAAAGTTACTATACTAATTTATTATTTAAAAAAATTCATTTTACAAAACTTCGAGCAATATAAATATTAATATAATTTTATATAAATTTATTAATATAAAAACTCACTGTTAATACTTAAGTAAGCTTTCTGTAGATTGATAGGCTTGAGGAGTTGAAGGGAGCTGGCAACTAAGTAGCTAGCAGGCTGATTCAGGCCGGGCATTGGCCTGATCAGGCCAGCGCCAAAACCCACAGCCTACATAGACCCAGCCTAGCCAGGCTGGCCTAGATAGCTTCCTTCCTTCTAACAACAACAACAACCACCTGAATCAACGACCTGTACTGTCTGCAGATCTGCTTCTAACGTTTGTGACCTACCAACACTTTCTACTATTTAATTTTCTAAATACAAACGAATCTGCTATTAATTTATATACTCTGATTATATATATATTATTTCAAACTTTAATTAAAGCTTTCTTCTTCGTTAGACCTTGTACTTACTAAAGCGCAATATATATATCATTAAACCTATAACTACTATATGACAGCTATCTTAAGAAATAAGTCTCCCTCAACCTCTCTTGGTAAATATTGTCCCTGAAAGATTTGCCAAAGTCCCGCTTGTTAATAACTGCAACACCTGCAAGTTCACCCCCAACTCTTTGGTGATCCAATTCCTGAGCTCGATGGCGTTCAGGCTGTCAAGACCGTACTTGGTAATAGGCGTCTCGGCGTCCAGTTCTTCTGTAGGCACCATCAGGATGGAACTGAGCTTCCCCGCGAGCCCGGTCGTGATGATCTCCACGGCCTCCTCTGGCGACTTGGCTCGGGACAAGGACGTGCCGATGGAGACCTGAGCTCCGGATGCGGCACCCGCCGCGCCGTGCAGAGAGAGGACGGCCTCGCGCAAATGGTTGAACTTAGCATCTGAAGCATAATAGGGAAGTCTCTGAGGGTCATCACCGAGCTTCAGACCGGTCAGGCAGTGGCCCGGGAAAATGCTCTCGTTGCTGTCCGACCGAGGATCCCTGACGGCGGCGGCTATCAGAGCCAGAACTTCTGCCTCGTTCATGCTCTCGCCTCCGAGGTTCTTCAGGACCTCGTCCTGGCGATCTGCGCCCGTATCGGCCAGGTATCCAACGTCTTTAACGGCGGTGAGATCAATCGAAGCAGCGTGAAGGCCGAGATGTTGTCTATAGCGGCAGAACGCGTCGAGAAAGGTGTTTGCTGCAGCATAGGCGGCTTGGCCACGATTTCCGACTATGCCCGCAGCAGAAGAGAGAGCGATGAAGAAGTCGAGCGTGACAAAGGAGAGGGCGTCGTGAATATTCCATGTACCTGCGACCTTAGAGCCGATGACGGCTTGATAATCCTCAAACGTCATCTTTTCGAACAAAACATCCTAACGACAGAAAGCCAAATGTTAGTCCATGAATCAATATAATGTTTGGGGCACTGATAATCATATATCCTGCCGTAAAGGTAATAAACGGCCACATGGACCTGGTCAACTTACCCGCAACACCATGCCGGCGTGGATGACACCCGCTATCTGTGGAAGCTCCGAGGAGCAAGTCTCAACGAGGTTGGTGACAGCGTCCGCATCGGTAACATCGCAAGCCTTGACGACGATGTTGGCTCCTGCAGACTGCCTCAGGTCTTGCACGAGCTGCGCCAACGCGCCTTCGAGGCGAGCTCGTCGAGAGATCAACACGATACTTCTCGCCCCTTTGGCCACCATCCATTTTGAAAGGGACCTTCCGAGGCCGCCAGTACCACCAATGAGGAGGTAAGTTGCGTCAGCCCGGAAGAGAGCGGTGTTAGTGCTCGTGGGATGCGTTGCCTTGACCTGCTCCCCGGGCTTCGGTACAACGACGAGCTTGCCCGTTGTCTTTCCGCTTTGCAGAAGACGGAAGGCAGTTTCGACCTGTGAGATCCCAAAAACGCTAATAGGCGCAATCGGGTTGACGACCTTATCCTCAAATAGTTTCATGACGTCGCTGAACGTAGCAGCCATCCTGTTTGGTTTCTCATTTGCGAGGACCGTCAAGTCCACGGAGCTGAAGGTCGCATTATGGCTGAACTTGGCCATCTCGAGGCGGGTATTGGAGGTGATGTCCCGCTTGCCGATCTCAATGAAGCGTCCAAAATGGGCAATACATTCCCATGATTCACGCAGCAGGTCGCCGGCCAATGAGTTGATAATTACGTCGACCCCCGCCCCCGCTGTTGCCTCGCGGATGGCCGGCCCGAAGGAGGCATCACGGCTGGAGAAAATGTGGCTTTCGGGGATGCCGTAGCTCTCCATGATGAACTGCTTCTTCTCGGGACTGCCAACCGTGGCGTAGATCTCCGCCCCCAGCATCTGGGCGAGCTGGATGGCGGCCTGCCCGACGCCACCTGCCGCGGCGTGAATAAGGATCTTTTCTCCCTCATCCAGCCTCCCGAGCTCGACGAGGCCGTAGTATGCCGTACAGTAGACCACAGGGATGGACGCCGCGGTCTCGAAGGGCATGTTCGTCGGAATCCGAGCGGCGCTAGTCGCCGGACATCTAGCGACTGTGCTGTACGCGCCGTGGCTCATAGCACACACCCTGTCTCCAACCGCTAGGCTGTCGACCTTGGCACCGATGCGAGACACGATGCCGGCGCATTCGATGCCGATGTATGGCTGGGAGAGTTGGCCCATGGCAACCACAACATCCTTGAAGTTCATGCCCGTGGCTCGGACATCGATCTCTATCTCCTGGTCACCGAGAGCATTGTCAACACCCTGGTCGTCATGGAAATAGAGACTGTCAAGTGCGCCTGCTGTGCCAACAGCCATCTTCAGACGGCGCGATGCTGCGAAGTCCTGGGGGTATGGTGCACAATCGCCTGAGTGGACCTCACGGTGGACGAACAAATTCATGGCGTTATCGTTCATGATTCGAGGAACGAATAGTGCGCCGTCCTTCTCCGTGTACTCCATATCGTTGGCTTCCTCGTCATCAAAGACTCTGGAGAATGCCTCCAAGATGAGGTTCGTCCTGCCCGTGTTCACGAGGCTGGACTCGGGATCCAAATCAAGAGTAGCCACTGCCGCCCCTCCTTCAGACCGAACAGTCCTGCTCAGTCCTACTGCCATATTTCCAGCGGGGTTTGTCGCGTGCAGGTAAGCTCCCTTGGTAATCCACAGCACGCCAGCCGAGTCTGTCAAAACTCTTTGGAGTTGGGAAAACCCTTGGCAAGTCAGTTTCGAGAGAATAGGCTGATCTAGCTCGAAAATTATGACGTGGGATCTTGATAGGTCCAGGCTCCCGCCAACATTCCCAAGTTCGTTGTCAAGAATCGAGTGGATGGCTGCAGCCTTGCCTGATTTCCTCTGGACAGCTTCTGCAAGATCGCTCAAAAGCGGGTCGACACCGTGGTTCCCGGACAGAAAGACTACCGTCTTCTCAGCCCAGGTTTGTTGGAGGGACTCAGTGTGAACAGGGCGTGCTTGAAGCGATTTATCGACAGCCTGCACCTCGGAAACCCCATGAGTGTCTTTCAAGTTCTTGTTGGAAGTCGATTCGTCGTCTGACGAGCCAGCGTACCCAGAATCACTATTGTTCTCGATAGCAGGGGTGCGAGCTCCGTCAGGCTGACAGACAGACTCCCACTGCATCTTGAAGCACAGTTCTCGGGGGGCATCGAGGGTGGAGCCCTCACTTTTCACGGGTGTCATGCAGAGACCAACCACCCTGATCAAGGCGGGGTGACCTCCTTCCTCGGCGCCTCGACGTAACAGAATGGCGTCCATGGAGAAATCGGTGGCTTTGGGGTTTTTGTGATCGGGACATCCATGACCCATAACGCGCAGTTTGTCCCCTGGCAAGGTCGATGTGGTTATATTGCGTTGTACGTGAAGCTCCTGGATGGCTGAGGGCATGTATAGTGTGTTAATACCCACTGATGGTCTTCCGGCACCGAGGATAGGGAATGAGAGCTGGAGGATCTGGTCCAGAAGCGCCGGGTGTACATGGTATGGGGTCTGATACTCCATGGGCATCGTGGCTGTTGTGTCTGTTACCACAGCATCAACATCGGCGACGGAGCAGGCTTCACTGGCTCTAATGGAACTGAGCCTTCGAAATGTTGGACCATAGGTGGCTCCCTTCCCATCCAGGTCCTGGTAAAACGTACAGGCCGATATATCCTCGTTGCATGCTTGCTCGGCAGCCTCGACCCTCCTGCGGGCCACGGCGTCGCTGTGGAGGGCATTGCTGACGGTATTGGCGCCCGCGGCCTTCCTCGCCGAGATCAAACCGCGACAATGTTCAGTCCAGCCCTTGCCATCTTCCCAAGACAAGATGCGGAATTCATCCCATTCATCGGAATAGGAGCGTGTCCCCTCGGCGTAAGGTGAACAAGAAGTCATCACCTCGTACTCCTCGCCGTCCTCCATTAGCAACGGCCTCTTGACCTGGATTTCGCGCAGGCCAAAGCTCTGGAATTCGACGCCGCGTAGGGCCGAGCGTTGGGCCGCAGCTTCGATGGCCATGGAGACGAATCCAGCAAACGGGAATGTAGTCAGTGACTGCATCTTGTGGTCACGCAGCCATGGAAGGTCCTCGGTCCTGAGGACGTTTCTCCAGGTGGGTGACAGGTCGTTGGAGAAATCGGCCATATTGCCCAGGAGATCGTGCCTGGGGAATGGCTTCATGCGATGTTGCCGCGATAGCCGTGACTCGGACCAATACTTCTGGCGGCACCACGGGTACGGCTTCAGATCGTCGACGAGAACGGGTGGTGCGACACTGGGATCCTCCAAATTGATGTTGGCCATATCCAGGGGCTGGCCTTTCATGTAAAGATTTGCCGCTAGCCTCAACGAGGTGTTAACGGCACATTGATTCCGATACAGAGCTGAGAAGTAAACCACCTTGCTCGTTTGCGGTCCTACACCTTTGAGGATTTGCTTGACTGGTCCCTCGAGTGCTGCGTGTGGTCCAATCTCG
Source organism: Endothia cerciana (assembly GCA_026119935.1). Taxonomy (NCBI): domain Eukaryota; kingdom Fungi; phylum Ascomycota; class Sordariomycetes; order Diaporthales; family Cryphonectriaceae; genus Endothia; species Endothia cerciana. The sequence goes on from JALRMH010000068.1 coordinate 6,183, forward strand.
ACTATGACGTCCGGTGGGCTCTCAACGCACAGGTTTTTGACAGATGTAGAGAACCGTACTGGCTTCGTAAGGTTTTCGACCCAGTAAGTCGCGTCGAGGGAAGAGACATCTTCGATCTTGGTCCCCCGCAAAGACGAGAAGAATTCCGCTTGACGTGTGGCGGATGGAGGAGATGCTGTAGACAATGTCTCATGGATGCTTTGGTAGTAGTCGTCCGAGACAAGTCCCATATGCGGCGAGTGATAAGCAACATCGACTCGAAGCTTCCTGTTGAAGAGTTGTTTCGACTCGATCACCGTAGCGAGCTCGTCAATGGCAGCTTCATCACCCGAGATGGTCACGGAGCTCGGCGAGTTCTCACAAGCCACGACCGCAACGCCATCGCGAAGATTCTCCATAAGAGGCCTCATAGGTTCTGGACCAGCACCCACTGCCATCATGGAGCCCCTCAGAGTTGGGTATCGCGCCCTCATCTTCACGACAGCCTGGCCGCGCTGGTAGGCAACGGCCATAGCTGCTTCGAGAGTAAGCGCTCCTGCACCATAAGCTGCGCCAATCTCCCCACTGGAGTGGCCGGTCACGGCGGACGGTGAAATACCCCAGGAACCGAGCAATTCCGTGAGGGCCAGTTGGATGGCCACGCATGCAGGCTGGCTGATATGAGCCTCACCCACTTGAGAGCTTGCCTTGTCCCGGGACAGCTCCTCGATCAGGGAGAATTCGGCACCCAAACTCTTTAAACACCGATCTGCAGCATCCATTATCCTGGCGAAGACAGGATATGCACTCATGAGCTCACGACCCATGGCATGCCATTGGGCACCTTGTCCGGTGTATACGAACGCAATCTTGGGGGGTTGTTGAGAAGCTCGAACTGGCCTAGCGTCAGAAGAGCTGACGGCCTCGGTGAGCTCAGAAGCAGATGACGCGACAAGACCGATACGCCAGGAGAGCTGAGACCGTCTATGGCAGAGCGTGTAAGCCAGGTTCCGAAGGAGCTGCTTCTGAAAGACCTCGGGGTGTTGTTCCAAGAAGATGGAAAGGTTCTTCATCGTGCTTTTGGCAGAGGTCTCGTCGTTAGCCGACAGCACAAACAGCCGCTGTTTCTTAGCGATGAATGTGGCCCTTGTCTGGCCCGGCCTGGTGTGAAGTGGTGGTCTTGCGAGCACGCAATGTGCATTTGACCCACCGAAGCCGAAGTTGTTGACGCTTATGTACAGCTTGTTCGAGGGCCACGGCCTTTGAAGCGTGGGAACCTAGCCGTTGGCATACCTATTAGCTTCTCATAGGCATGTAAGGATACAACGGTTGAAGAAGCACAGTGCTGCTTTACCTTCATATTCCATTCGGATAGTGGAATGTTCTCATTGGGCGTTTCAAAGTTCGTGTTTGGGAGGATGAAGCCCTTTTCCAGCATCATCGCGGCCTTTATGACGGCCACAACTCCGCTGGCGTTCTCGAGATGGCCTACATTGCTTTTGACGGATCCGAGGTAGAGGGGATTCTTTGGTGTTCTTCCCTCAGAGAAGACGTTGTGGATGGCTGTAGCCTCAATTGGATCACCGACTTTGGTGCCTGTTCCATGTGCTTCGACGAAACCGACTTCTTGAGGGCTGATGCTAGCTCGGGCGTAGACCTCACGCATCAGCTGCTCTTGTGCCTCTCCACTCGGTGACGTGATCCCTAGTAATCAATATTGTAAGTATATGGAAGATTTCAGACATTGCTGACGGGCTCCTACGCCGTCCAGGCTACCCTACAGGTTTGGGACGGGGAGATGGGCTGCAATAGATCTGAGTCAGAATGGAGGCACGCATATTCAGAACTTACCGACAGTCCTGCCGTCTTGACCCACGCCTGAATTCACAATGACAGAGCGAATTCTATCATTGTCTTCAACAGCGCGATGTACAGGCTTGAGGACCAAAACGCCGACTCCCTCGCCACGGGCAAATCCGGATTTGGCACGGTTGTCAAAGGCAAAAGTCATGCCCTGATCAGAGAACAGTCTGAACAGTATAGGAAAACTCGTTAGCTCCAAAGTACTGAACGACCCGCCGGTTCCACCATCATGGGGCAATGCCGACTGACCTGGACAAACTCATAGAGATCCAGTCTCCAGGCTGAAGGTTAAGATGACATGCCGCCACAATGGCCTGGTCACATTCTCTATTCCGAATGCTTAGCACTGCCTGATGCAAGGCGTAGAGACTTGAGCTGCAGGCAGTGTCAACGCTGCAGCTCGGTCCTCTGAGATCAAAGTGGTGCGAAATGCGTCCGGCTTGAATAGACTGGTGGTTCCCCGTCGCGTCAAACATGGGCGTTTGCTCGGGGTCTCGCAGTGTACCCAAGCGATAGTCTGCCGCCGCTCCTCCGACGAAAACTCCAACCTTCTGGCCCGGGAGCGACTCCTTGGGGATACCTGCGTTCTCCAGAGCTTCATAGGTACACTCGAGAAGGAACCTTTGCTGTGGGTCTTCATAACACCCTGGAGTCAGCGTTCTGCAATATCACTCGGGGAAATGTCCAGAACATACCCATGGCTTCTGCTTCAGCCCGTGTGATGTTGAAGAAGGGCGCATCAAACAAGGCCGGATCTTGTTTGATGAAGTAGCCACCTCGAGGGTTGAAGGCCCCCTTCTTGGCAGGATTTGGGTGCCAGTACGCATCTTTGCTGAATCGATCCTCAGGGACCTCCGACCACCCATTTCGCCCTCTGCAAATCATCTGCCAGAAGTCTTCCAAAGAAGAGACGTCCCCCGGTAGACGACAAGCCATGCCTATGATAGCTATGGGGGTAAGGGCAGGGGCGGCAAGATCGCCATTGGTATGAGGATTAGCATTATGGTTGTGGGCTTGTACATTGTCATTACAATCCAGTTGAGTGCTAGACAGGGGGTTTGTGTTCCCCATGTTGAGCTTCACAAAAGTTTGTACTGTCGGGCAGTTCAGTACCAGCCTAGAAGCTCAAGATGGGCGGAGGCGGGAACCAAGCTTTGGGATGAAGAAATGATTGGACAAGCTGTGTTGGCTCTACTGGGGTATCGTAAAGTAATAGTGTCATGGTATGCTCTACGCCAGAAGATACCCATCATTCATATAGCCCTCACAAAAGTCCTGTCCTGGACAGAGGCTGTATGATTCACTTCCCCTGTCCAACACATGATTGCCGAATCCGGCACACAAGGGCCTCCTCGGGTTTCATCAGCCTGTCGCCACTTTCTCATGCTCAACTTTGAGTAAGTAGCTAAAGGGGTGATGCGATATCACCTTCCTCGTGGGCTTGGCGCATGTAGCCGCCCTTCCTGCATCCGTGGTCGCAAGGAGGATTCGCCGCCGACCTCCAACCCCACTTTACAAGGCATACAAGCTTTCTGCATAAACACTTTAGGTTTGGCGTGAGCAACTTGCAGCATAGGGCTGCTAGTGGGCCCTGTGTGCTTTCCCCCTGTCCAAACAACGCATTTTCACTATAGTAGATACTGGTCCGAAATTCCAGGGGGATGATAAGCGGTCACCTGTCGGCAGGACATGTCTCAAAAACAGCCCACAAGGCGTCCCTGCTGCCAACACCAACGGGTGCTAGAGTCTCGTAGATTCTGGTCACCCTACGGACGTTCCTTTGAACAGTAACGACCCAGACCTTTCTCTCGGCCCTTAGTCATCAAACTCGATTCATTCTACCAGGTCTAAAGCATATTTCTGTGGGATGTTGTTTCCAAAGGCAGTAACAGTTGAATCGCCTGCGAATAGACCTGTAGGCATAGCGCTCTATGCGCAAATGATCTATAGTCCAATCGCCAAGGATATCCGTCCCCGATGGAGAAGGTCTGTGGGCATATTGTGACCAAGGGAAGGACTCGCATTGGCCTAGTCCGGCCAATCATTCCTGAGATCAACCTCCATAAGGGTACCCGCTTGCATGTGACGCGGGATAAGATCCATCATATGCTCGATTGGGTGCGTCCCGTGTCCAACCATCGTCCTCGACTCACGGCAGCGCGGGTTTCTCCGGTGAATACTTGTCAGTTCTCGGCTGATGATCGACAAGCCACTCGAACCACGGGTCTCAGACGCGGCATGAAAGTGAACAAGAGATATGCATGTAATGTTGCTTTCCGTACGCGGGCGGAACGGACCTAAGCTGACGACGAAAGTATATGTGATAATGACGTGCTGGGTTACATCCGAACAGAGTGTGATTTACAGATCAAGTAATTTGACCCTTAAGATACGCAACAGGTTTCCAACACCCTATCACGATGCTCCATGAAATGATGATCCGTACCTTGATACCAACAATCACCTCTCGGACCCTGGTCGGCCTAGGACCCGTGATTGTGAAAACTAAAAGAAGATCTGGTGTCCGTCGGACGGCGAGAACACAGAAACGAGTACGGGACCGACGCAATCAATAATCATACCCTCTTGCCAAAACCAATCATCCTATCTGCTTAACTATCACCCTTCCAAGTTTCTACTACCATCTACTTGGATATACCGAAAAGACAAATCTCTGGCAACCAATTCGTTTTCAATATGAAGTTTCTTTGCCTCCCCGGAGCGTATGGAAGCGCTAAGGTACTAGCGAACCTCAAGGCAGGATATGTCAGCGGCAGTGCTAATGCATTTTCATTCGATCAGAACTTTCAAGTCCAATTGGGTCCTTTCGTGGGGGTGTCGGAGGTGAGAGGCAATGCGAAATTCACCTGGACCCAGGGAAGCCACAAGGCCATCCCTCCTCCTGGATTTGAAGACTACTTTGGTGCTGGGCCGCTGTGGCGATTTATCGACTATGACGGAAGCAGGGCTTTCGACATATTGGAGGAAATCCGAGACTTTCCCGAGGGCGCCAACGCCGAGGAGACCATGCGGCTCCTGATGGGTGAAGAGCCAGCATACGCAACGTCGATTGTTCAGGAGGCAATCCAAAAACTGCTCGACATGATTGACGCTGATCCTGAAATAGAGGTACACCGTCTCTCCTTCTTTGCAATGCACAACTGCTTACCGACCCTCAGGGTATTTTGGGCTACTCCGAGGGCGCAACGACAGCCGCCACCCTCATCCTGGAGGAGCGCAGGCTGTGGCAACTTAACGGCAGACCGCGAAGGATCAAGGTGAGCTTGGGCCAACTAAACCACGGATGATGTTGTGGCTGACGAAACAACAGCGTGCCATGTTCTTCGCGGGGTGGCCGCCACTGTCCATAGCGAGCGGCAAGGTCCAGGTCTTGCTCGCTGACCAAAGCCAGGATATCATTGACATTCCCACTCTTCACATTGTCGGCTGCAATGACCCTTACATTCTCGGGGCCGTGGCGTTATACAACATGTGCGACCAAGACTCCGCCGAAATGTTCGATCACGGAAAGGGCCATACTGTGCCAAGAGACGCCAGGACCATCCATGAGCTCTGTGATGCTATCGAGCGACTGATTGCCCGAGCGGATAGGCCAGATTTTAACAGCAGTGAGCTGAAGGGCTTGAACACCCTTTAGCCTCTCCGTGACTAATTGTGGGGGTTATCTCTAGTCTCACAAGCAGTGAGCGATACCGAACAGAAAAGAAGAAAAAAGATGGATCCATGGAGCCTTTCTTTTGTTTGTCACAGTTCGCGTTTCAGTTCTGCTCCTGGGTTATATAAAACAGTTCGGCTATCTACCAGAAGGACGTGGCGTTGGGCACAAACCCGATGCCTAGGTGTCATTGGGATGCTACGGAGGTCCAACCCTATATTATAAACATGATCTCGCCCTTCTTATTATCACCGGGTTCCAAGTAAATTCTTCAGACATTGTATCAAAGAATCTGTACAGACCTGCACACTCCGTTGGGGCGTCTGTTCGACCTCGGTAGACCTGATGCTAATTAACACCGGAGGTAAAGCGGAGAGCTATCAGAGACACGGTGGTTAGCTTTCTGCATCTAGTTCTGCCGCCTATTTCCGCCGGGAATAATGCGCAGCCGTTTGGCCAACTCGACCTCATAATCGTTCCAAATTTGCCACGTGCTCTAGGTTTTGAAGACCCTGCCTAGAAGAGCAATTCATTTCTGGGTGAAAGTACGACAATAAGACAACACTAAGGAACTCCTATGATACACAGTCAAGCGTCTTTGAGGAATTAATTTTTACGCCAGGTTCTGAGCCAAATTCTATAGCTACATCAGCACTAAATTTTTTGTCATGGTTCATCTTGAACACTGATACGGTAGCGGCGTCAAGCATACCACATGTCTTTCAGCCGAGGCTTGCAGACGTCAGGGCAGCGGTCCACGCAAGTCAAGTTGTTTCAAGTCGCTTGACAGGTAAAGTTGACGGTTTCGAGGTACCTTTTAAGACAAGCAAGGCATAAATGTAGGCAAGCGGCTTGCAAGTGGACAAGCAGGTCGTCGTCCTTTCCTTGTAGGTCCTTATAGGCTCAGTTTGGTCTATCTTGAGGCCATCGCGGCCCACTCTGGATGCAACCTTGCTATGATTTTAGGTGTTTTGGCCTAGGCTTTTGCTAGGCCCTTGCCCAAGCCCTTGCATTCGACCTGGCTATCTTTCTATAATAGCTATTCCTCCGGCTGGCAGGCAACCTCTTCTGTTATTGCTATATCCTCTTTTATTCTCGCGTCTAGCTTTCTTGCGTTTGCCTTTCCTTTCTATCGCCATTCTGTTCTCGTTCATCATAGCTAATATTGATGCTTTCAAGCAGCTTAACTACTCTTTGAAGCACGCTTTTATTTAAAAGCAGACCGAGGCCTACGATCTGGCTTCCTATTCGGCGTTGCAGCCAAGACTCCATGATCTTCTGGCGACGCATGCTGCTGCATATCCACGGCCTTTGGTGATCTCCAGCGGCCAGGATGGAGAGATCCCGTCGAACAGGCCCAGGATCACCTTCCACACCATTTCAGGACTTTCGATTGCACAATTATGCTATCGCGATGGCGTTGCTACCTCTCTGCCGCACGTGCCGGGGTTGAAGGGGGCCGTTCCCTCATATGCTCGTCTTAAGCAATTTTTCTTTCGGCACACGGTAGACGAGTACATGGAGCAGCAGTGATGTTCCAAAACGGTCATTACCGAGATCCAGCCAGCTCTTATCCTCGCTGAACAGGGCTTTCCTCCTGGTCTTGATGCATGTATTGGGCTTGATCAACCCTTCACCGTCCTATCTCCGAATTCCTTCAAAGATTTTGAGCAGCGATTCCAGCCCTGGCTAGGAATGTTGTGGAAATACCCTGCGTGAGTTGTCATCTTTCTGACCAACATTCATCAAGTTCCATCGACGTCCTGTGAAATGACCGATGAGCCAGGGAGATACTGCCCGCACGATCATGGGGAGCTCTTAGTAGTTGTATCAAATCATTGGACCAAATGACGTCGCTGACCTCAAGGATTGTACATAGTCTCGCGTCTGCGTTTCCGTTTCCGGTTCCCTGGGCACTGATTCCAGCAGGTGTCTATTTATGGGTGAGAATGATGACGACCATTGCGCGCTCTGCAACGTCCCCAAATTCGCGTCTGCATGCACTCAACACAGGAAGGCATGCCAACGGACTGAAAGGACCACCACCAGTAATGAGTGCCTTTAAGACAGCATCATACATACTCTGTCCTTCTCTGCCAGAGCTCGAGTTCCCCATACTCGTACGCCCAACAACCATTGGCTGTGGGTCTATAGTACTACCGGCACGACCCGTCAGTGAGATCGACCTGGAACTAGATAGCTGGCTTCACCGCAGTTCTATGAACACGGTGCGGGTCAATCTTGGGACGCATTACAGCACGGACTCAGCCCTTGCCTTGGAGGTGGCCCGCGCTTTGAAGGCGTGCACTGGACGAGTTCGCCGATGTGCAAATTCTGTGGAAGATGGTCCCACAGGGCGACGGGCAGCAGGAAAGTATTCACAATATGTTCGGCAAGGACCTGCTGCACAATGCAAGAATCCGAATGGAGAAATGGCTGAAGCCTGATCCCGTCGCCCTTCTTGAGACGGGAAAAGTCAATGCTCAAGTCCACCACGGAGGGACAAACACGTACTTTGAATGCTGCAGGTGAGTAATCGTAAAATGTAACCTGTACTTTTCGACATCCCATACGTGAAAGCTAACGTTACTTGTCCTTTTCACCAGATTTGGTGTCCCCCAGGTTATTCTAGGGGCCTGGTGGGATATTTATGAGTACGCCGCAAGGGTCGAGTATCTTGGTGTTGGCGTGTTTGCCAACAAACAGGCCGCTCCCCGAGCCGAAACCATAGAGCTTCAAGAGGCTCTGCTCCGGGTTGTAGGTGATAGTGAGATGCGCGCCAAGGCCAGTGATTTGGGGGCCGTTTGCAAACGGCACGGAGAAGGCAGAGTTCATGTTCGGGATCGTATTCTTGAGTTTATTGGTCAGGTAGACTAGATTAGATTCATAGTGAGATTCCCCTCACTATTCAATTGCAAGATGATAATTGGAGAGATCTGCAACACTATTCCAACGGCCTATGAGATACAGTTCTGTAAGGATACTTAGGCTGTTCAAAAAAAAAAAAAGCCTAACGTTCAAGATGGAGTTCTGAGTTGCGCACAGCCTTAGACAATATTATGACTGACTCCCCAAACATAAATCTTTACCAGGTACAGACCTAAACTGACAATTTCAACTCCCTACCATTCCCCATATCGATTCTTACCGCTGATTCCGTACTCACCTGACAAGTGCATGGGTGTAATGTTACCCTGTGATTTCACATGATGCCCGTGCAAAGTCATATGCTTGTCAAACTTGCAGATCAGACCCTGAAAAACTGCAACAGCGAGGTCACTCGGCCCACAATTTCAAAGACAAGCCTTTGAATCCCGACGTGCCAAGGGCCATTAGGAAGGTGTCACGAGGCATATTTTGTCCATTCGGAGGTTCCCCGGCAGTCTGCACGTTACCGCAATATGTTGTGCAGACCACCCAAATAGGCAGCCCGGAGCAAGTTTCCCAGCCGTAGCTGCATGCATATGGCTCGGTGATATGGTTCTTCTTTGGGTGTCACAACCGATAGATACTGCAGCCATGGAGATCGGACCTCTTCTGTATGATTTCGGTATAGTACGTCCGTACCAAGTTTCGCCTCCGATCCTACTACACAAATCCATGCAATGGCCACCAGACATGTGACAGCAACCCATGATTCAGTTTTACCAACGCGACAAGAATGGTGGCAGGCCTAGTCCATGAGGCTATCTGGAACCTAGATCGCTCGGAATTGGACTTTGCCTACGGGAATCGAGAGCGGGCCGACGCTCGAAGGCGTATTTGTCGTGCATACTCACGCCATGGACACAGCCAACACCATCTCCTGCGCTGTATCTTAGGTGAGTCGAAATGGACTTACTGATCCTTGTTGTAGTCGTACCTGCAAGCTACAGCCTCATTGACTTTCGTATGCGGCGTCCTATCTTTACCATTTTGGTTTTCCTCCTCCTCCGTCTCAGTGCTCCTCTACCGTATCCAGTGCAGTCCATGTATAGTTGTCAACATGGATTTGCTACGCACTTTTGTGGGTCGGAGCGGGAGTCCTATCAAGACCAACCCCGGTTCAGTCGGGCATCAAACAGAAGGCGACGATGTGTACCCCGTTCACATGCTCGACGACACTGAGGGTACTCGTAATTACATGGTAGGTCAGACCTTGAGGTTCAACGACGTACTTGACGCAGAAAAACTTCACGTTTCTCTGTCGAAGTTGTTGGAGATTGGGGACTGGAGAAAGCTTGGGGGCCGGCTAAGATTCAAGGTATGTAACTGGTGTAGGATGTACCACCATCACCGCTCTCAGCTGAAGAATGTCAGCTAATATCCTCTCAATGAAGGACGATGGGAGGCTGGAGATTCACGTTCCTAAGAAGTTCACTCCCGAGCGCCCGGCTGTGCTTTTCTCACACTATGTGTCATCATCCCACATCAGCATTGAAGATCATCCTCTAGGTCGGGGTTTCCCCAGGCCCACACAAAAACCTTCGATTCAGCGTGGTGCGGATGATTTCCGTGACTTTGCGACCAGACCAGACATGCCGATGACCATAGAGGAGATGATCCGTCGGAACTTACCTCAGCTGTCTCTGCATATCACTTCATTTAAAGACGCAACACTTGTTGGGTTGTTATGGCCTCACACCATGATGGATGCAATTGGGGTGAAAGCGCTATTGCAGTCCTGGTCTCTTGTGCTATCCGGGGAGGAGAAAGAGGTTCCGCGCGTGCTTGGCGCTCGCCAGGACGGTAAGCCAGTCTCTGCGTACTTATCTCCCTTCCTTCGGGTATTTGAACAGATTCAAGCAATACGGGCCCCATTGGAGGATGCATCGAGAAGGGGAGTATACCGTTGAGAATGGAGTAGAACGTGAGACATTTGTACAACTGCTGATCGAGTGCTTTAGTACTCTATGAGGTTGCGGGCAAAGAAGAGGGCCACTTAGTAGGACAGAAAGAATTGTTGTTCGAAAAGAATCGCCTCAAGGGCTGGAGACTCGTCATGTTTGTTCTGCGATATGCATGGGGAGGGATCAGGAATCGTGGTATAGAGAAGCGGACGATATATCTCCCTAGGGCAGCACTTCTTCAGCTTCAGCACAGAGCAAAGGTGGAGGCTGCAGAGACTGTCCTCAATCAGGAACATGAGGATTGCTTTATCAGCGAGGGCGATGTGATTATGGCCTGGGCGGCGCGAGTGGTCGCCCTGGCAGAGGCACGCCCGAAGCCAGTGACCATTATGGCAGCTGTCAATGCCCGGTTCCGTCTGGCATCTCTACTCGAAAATCCACCAGGGAACCGAGGTGTTTATCTGCAGAACATGGTCTTGGCATATTTCACATTCCTGTTCGCTGGGCTCACACAGGGCTCTCTTGGGTCGATTGCTTTGGAATGTCGACGTCATATCACGCAGCAAACTACAGAACACCAGATGATAGGGCTACTGCGCCTATTGCGCAGGATGAGAGATGATGGGAATGAAGCGAAAATGCCGGTTTGTGGAGAGCCGGATGCTCTGCTCATTCTCTGGAACGACCTGACGAAGGTCGATCTAGTCAGCGCAGCCAACTTCGGCCCTGCTGTTCTGCATCAGGGGGACAATGGGCAGTCAAGGGTCAACCCACTGGGAACGATGGTATATCATCACCTTCAACGCCTCAAGCCAAACAATTGGGTAGGAAACACTTTCACTATTCTGGGCAAAGACCCTGAAGGGGGTTGCTGGACCATGGGAATACTGCTCCCAAGAGTGTGGGCTACATTCCAAAGAGAGTTGGACAATATGTAATGTTAGACATGACAGATCAACGTCTCGACGTTGATCTGATCATGGCCTAGGTATATCTTTGTTACGGCCCCCGTGCCGAGTTAGCGAACCTGAGCTGTTACAGGGCCCCAAGTTCGTGGTCTTAGAGGCGCGTCCTCCCAGCATATGATACCATATCTATCATGACAATGGAACAGTTTAGAGAAAAATTTAGGCCGCAGTGTCGCCCACATATACGTGGGATATTGTCTGGGTTTATGTATGTCCCCGTCCCGCATTCTGGACACCTTCCTGGCGTAGACATATGTCGGGCTTGTTGAAGCACTTGCCCGCCAATAGAAACGCGCCCAGGAGGGCTGTGTTTCGCCATGGTCAGCTGTGCGGCGAGATTGCGTCGTTTGACAGTCGTGCTAACCGTTTTGATGGCTATTGTGTTAGCCGGGCCTGGTTGTGATGCACCTTGGAGACTTCAAAGTTGCGTGAAGCCTCTTGGGCGGGATATAGGACAATCTGATTGACTGTTCCATGAAAGGGAGAGTTGATCCGGAATACCGCGAAAGCTGGTTTGTCAGGTAGCTTCCGGCTAATAAATCCATAGGCGGCAGGCAGGCCGTTGGCACGTTTCAAGCAGAAAGATTTTGGCCATTCTCTGCCCAGTTCTCGATTTCAAAGGTTGCCCCATCGAAACTTTGCAAGACTGTAATATGAATAGAGAAAGCAGCTTACTTAAATCTAGCCTTAGGTGAAGAGAAAGTGTTGCTAGATAATTATGCAGTTGTAATGCATAATGCTGCTATGAGGGCTATGAACATTCTCATTGCTATAGGTCTGAATATTCGCTCTCCCATCCCTCCTCCGCATGGCTCCCGAGCCCCTCACCCACAGCACCTTTCAACCTTTCTTGAAGTTCCTCAGGGTTATAGATGTCAAGTGTCTTAGCAGACTTCCGTGTTTCTAACGCCTTGCCCTTTTCTAAGCTGCGCAGCCATGGAAACAACTTGGCTAGGTACTCCTGCTCCTCTAGTCTCTCGACTTTAAGTCGTTGAAGGAGGTCCCGAAAGGCTCCCAACAGGGAGGTGTCTGCTGTCTGCAAAGCTCGAACCTCAGTGGCTAGTACATGATTCGCTGCGAGACCTTTAACACCTAGTTTCCGGGATGTATCTAAAAACTCAACAACTCTGTCTTTCTCCACATTACCTAGTGATTGGGTTACGCCTTTAAGTTGCCAAATTGATGACCAATCAGTTGTCGGTCCAGAGCCTGCTAGCGCGAGTCCATTTTCTGGGTAGATCAAATCATTTAGAGTTTGGGTACTGGCACAGGTCGGCACCGAGTAGCTCGCATATATGTTGAGTCCACACAGCATCCCTGACTTTTGAAATCAGCCTCCGAACGGTATGCATCTGTGCTACAATAGTAAGAAGCGAACTTCAATCTCCACACAACGCTGGGTCCGCTATTGGAGTCGCGAATGTGTGAACGTCTCAGCCTGGGTGGCAGCGCGTTGGATCTGGCTATGCGCATCATCACATGTGCCCAGAGGGAATCTCATGTGAGGACGACCGCTGCGCCCTGCTGGACTTGCAATGCGAAGATGGGAGCTGGGAAGCTGGTTGGATGTCAGTATGGGTATACGGACGTCAAGATTGGAAACCGCGGGGTGGCTACAGCAATGGCGATTGCAGCACTTTCGTCTTCAGATATCGCTAGATTGTTTCACTTAGCACCGTATCTTTGATCTCATTCACTATATGAAACTCGTGTGACATCTGGATCATGCCTTGTCGTAACGTCATCTGTAATCAAAGATCTTCTCTTCTACTGTACTGTAATGACAGCCTCCTTTGCTAAAAACTCCTCAGCAATGTTGAGCCCGCCCAAAGAGCTGTATCCCGAATTGTCCAGAGTAGTCGAGATCGTGGAGCTGTTGACGGTGTAATTCTTGATGGTAAATCCTGTGATATTGATAGGAGTTCCGCTGGCGTCTGTCCAGATCGGTAGCTGGCTCCCGAATATACAGTTGCTTCGGTCGCTAAAGTTGCCAAGGCTGACATTCTCGATGACCACATTTTTGTAATTGGCAAGAGGCACGATTCGCATCAAGTTTCCCCCAATGCCCTCTGACCTGATATTGCCAAAGTAGACGTCCTTGACAGTACTGCTGAGATCTGCGGTGTCCGTCTGTGCCTCCGAATACCCGTATACTTGATTCGCTCCAATGATGCTTGGGTGCGACGCGTTCGAACTATATTTGCTGTGAATCACATCAACGCCATCGACGGTGATATTGGTCAGGTTACGGCTTGCCCAGCCGAATTGAATCACGGGTGCCGTCTTGCCCTTCCATACGACAACATCACTGACAGTGATGTTCGAACCATATGTCTTGATAGTATCATCATTTGAATGGTAAAAGGTATCACGGACAGTCGACCCTGTATACAAGGTCGTGCCGTCCGTCTGCCCAAAGAAAGCCCCGACCTGCTTATAGTCTGATTGGTTGATTGAAATACTGTCGATGTCACCAAAAAAGTCAATGCTGTTGAACGGAGGTGCGTTTGTCGTGACTCCGCTTATTACAAAGGTCTGCTGCTGGTTCCCCATGCTATAGCCGCTCCACATACGCAGATCGTCACTGTTAGATGCGTTGTTGGTGTACCCCGATGCGGTGTTCGCTTGGTACACATACTGCTCTCCAGATAGGACGCCAAAGCCAGTTGCCTTGATGATGCTAGAGGTCGTGGTGAACTGAATTGCTCCTTTGACGTATGCGCCGGGAGCAAGATACACCCAACTGACAGAGCTAGAGAGGACGGCATGGTTGGTTGCTGTCATGTAGGAGACCCCGGGAGTGAAGTAGACGATGGTGTTGGTGATATTGCTCAAGTCTGGAACGAGGCCGGGATAGACGACATACGTCTCCGTAGCCGTTTCGGAAGGGACGAGGTCGGACGAGGGGAGAGGGCTGGCGAAGATCAAGAGAGCGTCATGTGGCTCAACCCCCATAACAGGCATGTCTTCTGTAAAACTCGAGACGTAATTTGGTCCATCGGCGTGAAAATCCTGGACAAAATCACACTCCGTGCCAGTACATCCATCACGATAGCTGTACAAGTTATCTTGGAACTCGATGGAAAATCGGTACCCCTGGCTGCGGTAGGGTACCAAGACGTATACATTGCCAAGCCCATCATCACTGATGTTGAACCTGAGATTGGTAGGTCGAATGACGACGTCGCTCGCAGTGGTAAGATTGTTGCCGTAGCGGGAGATCTTCACCCAGGCATCCGAGCCATACAGGAATTGAGTCCAACCCATAGTTATCCAGATGTCTGCTTCTATTGTGATCGAATCACTTTCCGTAGCGACTGAGCTTGCGTTGCCTGGGATGATGATGTTCCCTTGCCCATTCCGCGGTATGGTCTCGTATACGAAGGAGTTGTAACTGCAGTAAACAGACTTTCAGCTTTTGATCGTTGGCTCGCTTTGAAAAATGTGACTTACTATGTCTCATTCACATCGGCCGTTGACTTGACCCATGTTGCATATACGTGCGATTGCCGTACGTTCTGGTCCTGAACGGGGGTTTCGTAATTGATTTCCCCGTTGTCATGCCACCAGGTTTGGAGATCTGAATTCGAACAAGTGGTATTCCTCGCTGCCGTGCTATCACCGAGAACGGCTTCCAGTAGGAGAAAGAAATATAAATAATGGGATTGCATCGTCAAACAGAACATCCAAAACCCCTTGACGATGGAGTCACAACTCTGGGTCAGCTCAGCCGCACACTGAAGAGGAGAAACGGAAAAAGAAAAAAGTGGGAGGAAGACTTGTTCGTATAAAACAGCGTAGGTAAGAAGGAACACTTGAAGAAACAGAAGGCGCAGTGCGACTCAATTGGAGGCGCACAGATGATACGAGCTGCAACGATACGAGCGCACAACGAGGAGCGAAGTAAACGGTGAGCGGTGGGACGAAAGAGAAACATGTATCCGGTCCCTAATCACAAGTCCTTCCCAGAAAATTAAAGGGATTCCTATAGGATGCGCATATCTCACAAGTGCGACAAACCTTGCCCCTGGCTCATTTTCCAAGACATAATTAGCAGATGATGTTGTAGAAGGATTTCCGATTCCCTGTCCATGCTCAGTGCACGTTTACGCCTCTGTGGCAAGAGGCGCTTGACATGAATTTCATGTAGCATCGGAGCACACACGTGACGGCGGGTCTGAGATGTCGCTCCTTTACTGGGGCCACGCACGCTCTCGGTTAATTATGGGCCACCTCTATGTTCTAGGCCATGTGGATTGTTTCAGATACTCGGGCTTGATAGACCACTTGATGAAAAATGTTTGTGACGACGTGGTGTAGTATCGAGCAACAACTTTCCGATGTTGGCTATTGACAATCATCGAGGAAATAACCCTGCCAAGGATGGCAGTATTTGATACCGTTCGGTGTCAGAATTTCTTGTCGTGATGGACATAGAGCCAGGACGAAGTTGATTCAGCGTGCAGCGCGTGGTTATAAGATATGACGTGTCAAGACACAAAAACTGCGAATAAGTCAGCGATGGGATCGCGACCTCAGGTCTAACTGGTTTTGTGGTCAAGCGCTCGTTCTTCCATTCTATCTATGAATGTAGGGTGTGTATGGTGTGTAGGTTGTTTCTTCTCTCTTCATCCGTGGCCTATCCCCAGCTGCAAAGCTGCATCCGAACCCGTCAGCTGAAGTCTAGTCACAGTGGCTCGCTGGCGGCCTGTGGACTCTCCAGAAGCAAGCCCACCCTTGCATCTGACCTGGTGGGTTTTTCAACTTATATACACCTCCGCTGGTTTTAGGTGCAACATTCGAGCCTTTCTATCACGAAGAATGGGACGTAAACACCCTCAATTCATGACGCCCCCAAGGTTCGACTTGATGATATTGGACTTGAAGTTGATGTGCAACTAAGCTACTGCTCGCCCCGCCTTGCCGCAACCACTCATCAAAGCCAAATTCGTTTGAACTCATAACGTAGGCGGCCTCCTTACCAAATCCTCTTGTCTTCCTAGAGGCTCGCGCTCAATTTCAGCACCGGCTTTTTATGCAGCTCAAAGGATCATTGTATTGCTACCTGAATCACCACTGGGTACCCTCTCTGGTGATCCTTCCCCCACGTAAGCCAGTGTAGGATCGTGACCTCTGCTGCCTTGTCTGCCTTCGTTCTCAGCTCATGGACCCCTGGACCGTCGTGGGTGCTCTGGCCAGCACGTCTAAATTGGCGGCCTATACATCCTCGGCTTGCAAAGTGGTTTATCGGTTGATCAGACACACCAAAGCGGGGTCGATGTGCTCGGACTATGCGGAATATAAGACTGCTGCTCAACATCTTCTCGCGGTTCTCAAGCAGGTCTCTGAGCTCCCGCCGATATCCAAAGAACTCAGTGACACCTTCGCCGAGCTTGTGGTGGATATATCTGACCCTGCCCAACGTATCTCGAACAGACCTGAATGATCGACATCGTTGGCCAGGGCTTTGTACCTTGCGACCATACGCAAGGCTGCGCTATCCGAAACCTTTCGAGCCCTTGAGTCCAAGAGGGATATTCTCTCTCTGCAGCTCTTGACCTAAATCACCTCCCAAATGTCGCACAATAAAGAAGCTGGACTGTAGCCAGAGTACCACCTCAGCCGGAGACGTCCCGGGACCTTCTACCGGCGCTGCCGGCGCCAATCCGCAGGACTCAGTGCCGAAGAAGCAAGCTCAAGCCGCTCAGAAGCCAGAGGCTCATCCGGTAAGCCTAGTAACCATAGCTCTTGGAAATGCACGCCCTGACCTTGATTGTGAAGCCAGGAGTCGTGCCCACCACCAAAGGTACCATCAGCATGACAGACAACAACGTCAAAGATTTTGCCACCTTGACAAGCGGCGTTACCACGTCTGCGACAGGCGGAGCTCTCCCCCAGGATGCCCCCATTACTGCGGCTAACAACATCGTCACCAATGGAAGTTCTGCAACCAATGGTCAATACGATCCTGAAGGAATAAAGGAGATCATTGGGGCAATGGCAGAGGCGCGGGTGAAGGTAATCCAGGCGCAGCAGAGTGTGGGATTTCACATGCATCTACATCAAGCCAAGGAATTCAAGGGTGGCAAATAGTGGGCTAGCTGTAATTCACCTAAAGACAAGGTGCTGTGACACGGCCTTCCACTATAAACAAATTCTCCTAAGCCGTCGCGGCCATTATCTTGAGGACGCAAGAGTGCACGACCTCTAAAACATCCCTCCTAATAATACGCCCCGGTGACCTCTCTGAATCTCTTTACATTTTCTTCTCCATGACTATCAAATACTTGGTTGGCCAGGGTACGCGTGATTCACCCATGGACACTCAGCAAGCCGCCAAACCTCCTCAGCCATTTCGTGTTAGCGTTTTGAAGACAAGTTGAGCCGCTTCAGATGCCCGTATGCTCGCTCTAGGCTACAACGTGACTCATCGTGCGCGCAGCTATCTGACCCAAGGACCTACCCGTTGGCAGCGCACAAGGCCCGGGTAGATGTGCGGGATCAGCTGGATAGCTCTTTGCGCGGCGAGCTTCAATTCGAGGGATGACTTGCATGGGCTATACCCCGAGGCTTTCACTTTAGTGTCCTTGTTCTTTTCCTCGATGCCACTGCTGCTGTGGCGGCTGGGCTCGGTGAGCCCTTCCCTTCCACTTTGACCGTTGTAGACACCGTGGCCCTCTTCCTCTTTGATGGCGTGGCTGTAGGCGTCGAGACCGGCGTCGGGAGAGTTTCCGTGGTCTCGATATTGACCGTCTCCAGATTCGAATCCCCTTCCAGCTTCTTAACAAGGCGGTCCGAAAACGTCTTGAGGTCGGCTGTGAAGAGCACCGAGTGGGCCCATCCAGCTTGACTTCCCCACAACCCCCGGAAATGATCCCCTACGGCGTCGTACATGGCCTTAGTGAGGGTCTTGTTCTTGCTCTTTCCGCCGAACTTATAATCGCGCATCGCGATCTGCCATACATGGGTGTCGACCGGAACTGCCTCGCCCCAGCCTAGGCCCATGAGGCAGACGCAATCTGCGACCTTGGGCCCGACTCCGCAGAGCTCAAGGAGCTGCTCGTGAGCGCGCTTGTATGTCGACGGCTCATCGTCCGATGTGGTCGGCAGCAGTGCGGCTCCCCAGGCTTTGCTGTCCGGGTTCCGTAAGTCTTGCAGCCACCCCGCTGGTCTATCCTGGGAGATGTTGCGCGCCGTCTCGGCGATGTATTTTGCTCGGTAGCCAAATCCCAGCTCGCGAAGGTGGGCTTCAACTCCAGGGGAGGTGAGAGACCTCGGTGTTGGAAAATCGTGAAATACCTCGTCGCCAATCGTCCCGATATATGGTCCGTAGTGGAGGCACAGCTTATGTACCATCTGTGATATCCTCGAGATGTTGTTGTTGCTGCTACAGATGAAGCCTACGAGTGTTTCCCAGGCGTCCTGATTCAATATTCTGACGCCCGTAAACCCCGATGCTCTTTTCCGGAAGTTGGGATCAGCCCCTGCCCACTGCTTGTAAAGCTTGGTCAGGTCGTGGTGCAGGTTGAAATAGTGCCTCAAGAGCTCCTCGCTGTCATCGGGCCTAGTCTCACCCGGGGGGTTTCTCTTCACTTTGGAGGAAGCAGGTGGAGTCAAGGGAGCGGCAATAGTCGTGGGCCAAGTGACTCGGTAGTGTAAGTGCTCCGGATCCTGCTTTAGAGACACGATCCTGCCATGAAGTGTGCAGTGCCTGGAGCAACCTTAGCGTGTGTTGATCGGCAGGAGAAGAGAGGCTCGCGGATACCATTCATCATTGAGTTGCCTCCACCTGAAAGACTGTCCACATCTCAAGGTCGTGTCGATGCAAAGTTCCGTGAGGCTCAGGGGCAGCTTACGCCACTCTGGCTTTCTTGGGGCCATTTTGGAGAGCCTGGAGAGACGCTGACGAGACTTTGAAGCGTAGAAGAGGAGTCCGCCTTGGACACCAGCCGAGAGTGAGCCTCGAGAGGGTCGGGCCTTCTGAAACGCAATTAAGAACGCGTCTGAAGGTGGGAAAAGATGGGAGGAATCTAGGTCTAAGGGGGCCTTCACCACGAGAAGGTTGTCGACCTGGGCCCACTGATTCTTTAGGCAGGGGTCTCTGAGGCTAGCCCCGATATGGCTTAGTATCAACTGCCAGGAAAATCAACCTCGACTGCTGGTCGCTGTGCTGTAGGTGCACTTTGGCCGTCGCTGGAGCTTTTTCCACCTCATCATCAACACCACCAGCTCTTTCCTGGGACCAGCCACCACCACCACCCTTCAGCCCCGGATTTCATGGTCTTGCCACAATCCTAGTCGCGCTTTAAGAGGGTCAGTTCCGACATGGATCAGGTCTGGATCGCGATGGAATCTTGCTGACTGCCCACCTCCAGGTTTCTCTCCAACCTCTGGTATTTTGATCGTGGGCAACTCCTGCTGACTATGGATCGAAAAGATGGAGGCCGACATGGCTCTTCCAGGGACCATGGTGTATGTGTCATCCTTTCACCCCTTGTCCCCTTCCTTCCTTGATTGGGACTGACCTGGTGCGGCTTGTAGTCCTCTCGACGCGACCGTGATGACCGACGAGACCGTGACCGCGACCGGCGCCGCCGCTCGCGATCCCCTTACGACAGCTCCCGCCGGCGCGATGCTGGCGGTGAGGTAGACTCGTACTCCTCCAGCCGAAACCATCGCGACCGCGAACGTGAGGACCGCTATTCCGGCCGGCGCGAGAGGGACTGGGACCGCGATCCACGTGGCGGTAGGCGTGAGGGCGGCCGTAGGGACGACGACCGACCCCCGCGCCGCGATCGCGACCTATTCGACGATCGCCGCCGAGGCCCACGAGATGGCGGCGC
Source organism: Endothia cerciana (assembly GCA_026119935.1). Classification (NCBI taxonomy): domain Eukaryota; kingdom Fungi; phylum Ascomycota; class Sordariomycetes; order Diaporthales; family Cryphonectriaceae; genus Endothia; species Endothia cerciana. The sequence continues at coordinate 26,341 of JALRMH010000068.1, forward strand.
CGGTGGCCACTTCGACCGAGAACGCGAGCGGCGCCGAAGCGAATCCCCGCCACCCAAGAAAAGGGAGCCTACGCCGGATCTGACGAATGTCGTCTCCATTCTGGAGCGCAAGAGACGGTTGACGCAGTGGGACATCAAGCCTCCTGGGTACGAGAATGTCACGGCCGAGCAGGCCAAGCTGTCGGGGATGTTTCCGCTGCCCGGCGCGCCCAGACAGCAGGCCATGGACCCCACCAAGCTGCAAGCCTTCATGAAGGAGCCCGGTGGTGCGGTCAACAGCGCTTCCCTGAAGCCCACCAACTCCCGACAGGCCAAGCGCCTCATCGTCTCGAACCTTCCCCCCTCCGCGACCGAGGAGAGCATCCTCGGCTTCTTCAACCTCCAGCTCAACGGCCTCAATGTCATTGAGTCTACCGACCCTTGCTCCCTTGCCCAAATGTCCTCCGACCGGACCTTCGCCCTCCTCGAGTTCAAGACCGCCGAGGATGCTACCGTTGCTCTTGCTCTTGATGGTCAGTCCATGGAGGCAGATGATGCGGACGGCGCAGCGAACAGCTCCTCGCAAGGTCTGCAGATCCGTCGACCAAAGGACTACATCGTGCCTGCCGTCGTCGACGATCCAAATTACGAGCCCGGCCGTATACTGAGCGTCGTGATCGATACACCCAACAAGATCAGTGTAACCAACATTCCTCCCTATCTGAGCTCGGAACAGGTTCTCGAGCTTTTGAACAGCTTCGGCGAGCTGAAGGCCTTCGTCCTGGCGCAGGACCGCGGCACCGAGGAGTCTCGCGGCATCGCCTTCTGTGAATACCTTGATCCGGCCGCCACTGAAGTCGCTATCAAGGGCCTCGACGGCATGGAGCTCGGCGACAGGCATCTGAAGGTGCGCAAGGCAAGCATAGGGATCACCCAGGTCGCTGGTGTGGAGATGGGAGTCAATGCTATGTCCATGCTCGCTGGTACCACGTCCACCGACTCGGAGGTTACCCGCGTGCTGCAGCTGCTCAATATGGTGACCCCGGAGGAGTTGATGGATCCGGACGACTACGAAGGTAAGCGTCCGAAGGACAGATGTGAGATGCGTCATCAATCACTAACGTGCGAGTACAGAAATCTGCGAAGACGTGCGAGACGAGTGTGGCAAGTTTGGCACCATCCTTGAACTCAAGGTGCCTCGACCCAGTGGTGGTAGCAAACAGTCTGCAGGTATTGGCAAGATCTATGTCAAGTTCGACGGCCCTGAGTCGGCCACGAAGGCACTCAAGGCCCTGGCCGGTAGGAAGTTTGCGGACAGAACTGTCGTCACCACATATTTCCCAGAAGTATGTCTCTTTTTCTTCCGAAGTCCACTCCGTCAACAGCAGCGTTCCTAACTCATGTCGCAGGAGAATTTCGAAGTCAACGCTTGGTAGGCGAGACGTTGCCTTCACGACAGGATCGAGGGAGCACTTTGGTCCAAGCACGAAGAGTGACAAGGACCTGGTCATTACTGGAGAAGGCCACCCAAAAATAAAGGATATCATCGCCGTCGTAGTAACCTGCGGCCGATGGCCTAGGCCCGAGGAGGCTACGGGATCAAGTCTATACAAGATTGATCAGGCACTCGGACGGGCATCATGCCGCAATAATAGGAGTAAATCTGGCCCTGTACAACAGAACTAGATAGTCCAGCATGGCTGCAGCAAAATCGTAGGACTTGACAGCATCAACATCGCCGTGAAATTTCATATGGTCAATGTCACTGCGCATAAATAACCGTTGAAGATCGATACCGATCCCGAGAGCGTAGATTGAATCTGCTGTCTAACCTGGCAACCATGCCAACATGAGTTCCTCTTATTGAGGACCCCAGTTCTAGCCCAGCTCACCAGGTCCTGTATCGTGATACCGTGCTTCGCTACGCACCCAAACGATGTCACAATTACCTGGAGATGGAATCAGCAATCGCTCACGTCCATAGAACGAGGTGCAAGGGTACTGCGCAGAGGAAGTGCTGTTCAGAAGTCCATTACATTCATCGGCATCCCCGAGGGGAGCCTAACATAAGAGGTACCAGAATATAAAATTTTCAAAGGTTGTTGATCATCACGATAGCACGGGAGCGAGTGAGGGAGCGAGTGACGCAGGGCAGGTGAGCTTGCTTACCAGCTGCGGTGCGCTGCGAGATTCATTACAGCAGCCACAGGTTTTTGACGATGAGAAACGGACAGAAGTTTTCTTTTGGGGAAGACTTGCGCAGAATTATCAAGGTCGCTGAGAGAAAGCACGGGCAGCTGCAGTTCTTACAGCTGTTGCCGGTCCGGCTACACCTGGCTGGCCGCACGCCCGCGGAACCCACTGACTAGTAACAAACTCCAAAATTCCAGCTACCACTCCACCCTTTCAAGATCTCCGTCGCCTTTTCCAAGTCGACAACCACCAAACGCCAATTGACGATAACCCGGCCATCTTTCCCCCATCACCATCACCGATCACCACCAGACAAAATGGGTCGTCTTCACTCCAACGGAAAGGGTATCTCCGCCTCGGCTCTGCCCTACAGCCGCACACCCCCTTCGTGGCTCAAGACCACCCCCGAGCAGGTTGTCGAGCAGATCTGCAAGCTGGCCAAGAAGGGTGCCACGCCCTCCCAGATCGGTGTTGTCCTGCGTGACAGCCACGGTATCGCTCAGGTCAAGGTCGTCACTGGTATGCTCCCTCACTGCTCTAGAAGATGCCGGGGGAGATGGAAAGACGAGTCGAGGTTTTTCGTGACGAGGTTGGCTGACAGCGCGGGCAATAGGTAACAAGATCCTGCGCATCCTCAAGTCCAGCGGTACGATCCACCCCAACTCCCCCCGACAACTTCGCCGAAACCACCCAAGAAATAATCGATGAGCGAACACATTCCCCGTCTACGCAGCGCGCTACAGCGTGATACCCTGCTCTGCGACGCAGACACACCTAGGTCTCTATGCGAAAGCTCGATCTCGGGTTGTGAAAGGGCTACATTGCTTGCGCGCGCACCTCGCACACACAAAAAAAAAAAAAAAAACCACCATATATGCCTCTGCTCGGTCATGTGCTGACAGAGAGACTGAAATAGGCCTCGCCCCCGATATCCCTGAGGACCTTTACATGTTGATCAAGAAGGTATGTTCCCTTCTCATTCTCAGACCTCCTGAGCCCAGGCCTGTCCATGTCTTACCAGCCTGTTCCCTTTTGCATTCTGGTAGTGGAAGCTGACCGGCATTCCTCTATTCCTAGGCCGTCGCCGTCCGCAAGCACCTCGAGCGCAACCGCAAGGACAAGGACTCCAAGTTCCGTCTCATTCTGATCGAGTCCCGTATCCACCGTCTGGCCCGCTACTACAAGACCGTCGGTGTCCTGCCTCCCACCTGGCGCTACGAGGCTGCCACCGCTTCTACCATGGTCTCCTAAGCATCATGTGCTCCATGATCGACAGGTTGTGGAAGGAAGGGAACTTGGCTGCCGGTATTCATCATGCGATGATCATGATGGAGAACTACTCGGGTATGGAGTTGGGGCGGACTGGTAAAAACTTGATACAGCATGACAATGCATTTCACAAAGGTCACTTGCGCAGATGCCTGAGGAATCCAAGGCAGATCAACCCTTCAATTGGTATCCGAGTATTGCAGAGATCGAGACAAAAGTGTATTTGGTATCATTCCGTTCCATTTCATTCCGCCAGACCGCGACGCCGTGCACCCATGCTGCCATTCCATAGATAGGGAACTTCGTCGCCATTCCCTTTCCCGCCTTCCATACTCATCAACGGATGCGTCACCTATTGAGACGAGTAGTTGTCAGTGCTTGGGACAGTATATCTAGACAGGAAGCCGGGTCGCAAACTGGACTCACCCAAAGCTGAGAAGCTAAGCTCCTGTGCCCATCATGCAGACGCGGGATTAAGGCAACCCACGGCCACCGTATCACCGCAGGAGGAAACAAGCACCAGACTTCGTCGTCACATCTACTGCTCGACGCCATTCATCTCCTTGTCCTCACCGGCAGCAGGGACAGCAGTCTCGCCAGCCGGTGCAGCCTCGTACTCGGCGCTACGCTTGAGGAGGAACTCGCCGAGCACGCGCAGGGGATCAGCGGGCCTTTCGCAAAGTATACCATTAGCATCTCTTCCCCTCCAGACTGGTCACAGATGACCAGCACGGCAGGTCCAGACTCACTTCTTGACAGCCAGCATCTTCATACCATCCAGCACATGCTGCGTGACCTTCTGGTTGAGGTAGACACGGGTCGGTGCACCGTTCTCAGCGGCCTCGGCGGGCATGGCGGAGCGCTCGGTGGGGACGGCAGAGGGGGCGCGAGAGGCGCTGCCGGCTTGCTGCTGGTCGTCCTTGACGCGGCCGGGGATGTTGGGGGTCGCGGTGCGGGCGGGAGAGCTCGCGTTGCCGGCGCCATCGTAGTTGGTCGCCGGGGCGGCAGAGGGCACTTGGGTGCTAGCATTCTTGAAGATGTGCGTAACGCGGTTAGCATTGTATTTCAGAACAACAATGCGAGAGGGCCGAGGGGAGGAGGAAGTAGAAGGGGTGGGCTGCTGAAGAGCCATGGTGGGAAAGTGTGGTGGCTGCGAGAGTAGGTTTGTCTACTTGGTGCAATGGTGTTGTTGATCTCAGAACCTGCCCCAGGAAGTAGAGAGAACAGCTGTTTGGGTCCGAACAAACAATTTAGAATTGTCCCGATCGTCAGGAAGGAAGAAATGGCGGCGCGTGCAGAAGGTATGGCATCCAGGAGGTTAGGTGACCAAGGTGACCTGCATGAAAGGGTGGCTCACAGGTGGTAGTTCTGCCGTCTTTGCCGCCTTTCCAGCTTCTTCCTGGCCGCTCATTGAAACGTCTTGTACACTATCATTGTTCTGCCCACTTTCCGCGCCGGCAAAGCTGGCTGCATCCTCGAATGGAAGGCTGCCAGAGCCGTCCGGGGCGGCAGTGGGATTGAACACTGCAGTGTCTGCCATCTGGAAGACACTACTGGATGTTGACAACGGCTGCCGTGTTACAACAAGCAGCGCGGTCCGGGGTCAGAAGGTGGTGAGTTGACCTTCAGGTTGTGTCAGTCGCGTCGGAGTCGGCGTTGGAAGGGTGAAGAGGTAAGGATATAGGTGAAGGTGGTCGAGGAATGCGTGCTGGAGGTTGAGACTCTACGACCCTTGCCTGACGTTGCTTGAGGGTTGTGGCCGGGGTTTAGTAGGGGGGGAAAATACGACAGGGGCTACTGCAGGGGTGATGAGTTGCTCGGCCAGGGACTGACACGCTAAAGCGCGTCTGCCAAATGACATCAACGCGTGAAAATCTGCCGTCTGCCAAAAGGGAAACACCTCTTTGTAGTAAGCGGGCAACTTTTTAGGCCGCGGCTTTGACTTGTTTGGCAAGTCATGCTGGGTCCCGTCGGGCGGCGCTCCTCTGCATCGCCAATGAAGACGCCCGCTTTTCGCAATGGATGCCTTCATGCGCAGATCTGCGCCGTCGAGGTCACGAGAAGCCCTGGCTGATATCTCAAACTCCGGTGACGCGACCACGAGCTCTTCTGGACGACCTGCGAAAAGACCGAGGCTAGATGACTCCAGAGAAGAAGACGCTGACTATGAGGCTGAATATGTCGATGTAGACGACAGGTCGTCTGACACGTCATCTACCGAGCCTATCAGGCAACCTTCTAAACCACTACCAAGGCGGAGGCGGGAGGTGATACCTGATTCCGAGGACGAGGATCAAGATCAGCATGACTTGTTGTTTCATCACCATGGAACAGCTATGGAGAGCGCCTTACCTCCGGTGACGGCTGACGAGGGGGCCATCGAGGAGTACGAGGCCATGCGAGCCTCTCAAGCGAGCACGGAAGAGAAGGACGGCCCTGGTTCAGATATCGATCGGAGGAGGTGGGTCAGAGGAAAGAGCTCCATCTATGTCGATGCGTTCAACCTCGCATTGGACACGGTGCTGGAGGAAGAATCTCACCTCTTTGATGAGAAAGAAATGACCGTGTTTCAACGGTGGCGTGACCTTGACTACGAGGCCCAATACCTCTACGTTCGTCTGTTCCTGCGGAAGACCTCTGCTTGGCACCGTCAAGATCGTTTGGGATACTACAGCGACATCTCTCATCCCAATGTTGCCATCACAGCACTGCAGCAGGCTCACGACTTCCCAGACGAAGCAACGAAGACCGCTGCTAATGACCAAGGTGACATAGACGGTGTCGCTCTGCAGGACTGGTCGCTTAGCGACACCTTCACCTTTGCGGACGCGTCAGAAGACTGCATCACTTCAGTCGATGGAGCTGCCGCGCTGTTGAGCCTGGATGAGCTGAAGGGACTTGCCAAGGAGGCTAAGTTGCAGGGTAAGAACAAGGCCGATATCCTTAAAAAGCTGCTTCGCATGTCCTCACGGCAGAGCGGTCTCATGGCCGTAGGTTTAAGACGAGAGGGCACCAACGGATCTACCGGCTCACGTGAACGTGATGAGGGCAGCAAAACGCCAGACCCGGATCGCAGCCTGGACTCAAATCGCAACCAGCACTTCCTGACCAAGATGCTGGCAATCACTGGACCCTGCATCCGAATATCACCGCCGATCTTCAAGCTCTTTGAGCGTGTCCATCTTGTCTTTTACCGGTCGACAGAATGGACTGAGAAATCTCTCACAGCCATTATCCTCGCCAAGATCTCCAGATGGAACTTCCCGCCCTACATTGTGGACAGAACAACCAACATCTTTCCAGACCGGCAGGCTCTGTTGGAGTTCGAGCATGCCATGAGGCTGGAATTCGAGATTGACCAGATACTCGAGTTCAACGGCCCGCCCGGCGAAGAGGGTTACCGCCGTACCTTAGAGATTTTCGACGGCATAAGAGACCGCTGGCGAAAGCTTCTGGAAGAGGAGCGCCGCAAAGAAGAACAGGTGTACGAATTTGGCGAGGGAGCATACCTGCGTCGCTTTAACGCCGCTCATGCCTACACCAGGGTAGCACACAAGGCAGCTTACGTCTACGGCCGTCTGCACGAGTACTGCAAAGAACACACGCTCCTCGCTGAGTGCCTAGCTCAGCGTCTCTTTCAAATGGCTCGCCGTGGATCATGGTACCAGCGCAAGGCTCTTCTTGAAGAGCACTACATGTTCGAGGCAGATCCCAGCCCCAAGTTCACGGATCCCGAGCAGCAGAAAAAGCACTGGCGCCGTGTTGCTGTCGCAACATGCGAAGCCGCGCTTGAAGATCGAGACTGCCACCTCATCTACCACTACGATCTGCAGAAACGCCTTAACAAACTCGAGAAGCGGCTACGGATTCCCAAACGCCTCCAGCACGATTTCGGCCACGTCCGACTCCAGAAGCCCGAAGAGCACTCTGTGACCGGCGTCCAGATCAAACGTGATGATCCGATGGCGGGCAAGCGCGGCGGAACATCTACCAAGACAGTCTGGGTGGACGAGGCCGAGGGTGGTGGCGAATGCAGTGTCGAGGCCATGTGCCTATCTCACTACCGCAGGAAGGGCTGGAAGGGCTATCATTCCGAGGGCGGCATCCTAAGGGCTCTATTCGCCTATCTCTTCTACGACATCCTCTTCCTCTACATCCCCAACGTCTTCCAGACGGCCTATCAGACCTGTCCTCTCGACCTGCACACCGATGCGTTCTATCCCACGCGAGCGAGCGAGATCAACCACCGCCTCGTGTCGATCGCCAACGGCGATGCTCCCCGCATCATTCGCGAGGTGGACGCCGCGCACCGGGAACGGAGAACATGCGTCGTTGGGCTGAACTGGGACTACGAGCTGGAAGACCTCGTTGAACTCGCAGGCTGTTTCCGCGGCGAGGCGCTGGCTGCCGTATGCAAGGTCATGGCGCAGGAGTATCGCCAGCGCGGCGGCGGGGTGCCGGATTTGGTGCTCTGGCGGATGGAGCCGGAGCCGGAGTGTATGTTCGGCGAGGTGAAGAGCGCAAATGATCGTCTGAGTGACACTCAGCGGTTGTGGATTCATGTCCTGACTGGCGCGGGAGTTAGGGTTGCACTGGTGAATGCTGTTGCGGGAGAGGTCAGGCACGTGGGCTGACCTGTGGCGTAACCTTTGGGATGAGGTCGTCGCATCCGCCCAATCATTGCATAGCGTGTCCCATCACATCCGGATAACTGCATCCAAACTGTTGCCTCGGTGGCATGCCGACCTTGCCAGATTTTTCAAAGTTACTACCGCTTATGTATCCTTGTTAGGCCCTATTAAGTAGACACCTAGGGTACCTGCTACTTAGTGAGTGCCCGTGCTTGATGATCAGATACTATGTAGTGCGCAATACCTATATGAGCAGCAACGACATCGGGTGAAACCGCCCACTGAAACATCATGGCCCTTTACCAGCTCCCTAGCTCAATTGCGCGATGGAGACTACCATAGTACCTTGAAAATGACACTCTTCCTAGTCATTCAACCTAGATGTAGTATTCTCCGCACCCTGCTAGGAATAAGCGTGTCGGCCTCCTTTTAACTTGAAGTTGACAACGTCGCTCAACACGAAAATGCTCATCAGTCTTCTTTTCGTCACAGCATTGGCTGGCTCGGCCGTCTCAGGTGCTAGTGACATTCGCGTCTCGAAGACGGCCACCTCGCAATCAGATTTCTGTCTCTCTAATCCTATCCTCGCTGCCCAGATCCCCCTGGGAGCATGGCAGTGCTCCAGCAGCAGAACAGCTGCAAACGCCACAGATCAGGCGCATGGTGAAGGTGCACAGCCAGATGGAGGCTCCTCAGCGGGCTGGACTGGCCCTCATGCCTGTGAGGGAATATACTGCGTCTATACCAATTCAATATTCGCCGGCGGCCGGGGGGTCGCCATTATAAGCGACGGTCACACGGCCAATGTCCTCGCCAACTTGCCCATATTCATTGACCTGGCCAGTCCCACGGCAGGGATATTGCTGAGGACCGCAGAAATAAACACCCAAAGCCAGAGTGTCGAGACGCGAGATGTCCCCGGCAAAGGCCGCGGGTTCGTGGCCTCCCGGCCGATCCACCGCGGCAAGCAGATCTTGGCATACTCGCCGGCCCTGGTCATCCACCGGTCGCTCGTGGACGACCTATCCAGGCAGGAACAGCTGCGCCTCTTGCGCGATGCAGTGGGCCGGTTACCCGCGGCGACGCGCATGGCATTCTGGAAGCAATTGGGCCAAACACATGAGGCGGGCGACGATGACATACTGGAGATTATTATGAACAACTCGTTCAACCTCCCGCTCGTGCCTCCTGGAGACATGAGCGGTGCGAGCTTCATCGGGAACTTTCCAGAGGTCTCCATGTACAATCATGACTGTCGACCGAACGTGGCTTTCCACCTCGACAGCGGTCTGATCCACCGCACACATGCCGTGAGGAAGTCTGTCCCTGTCCAGCCCGGGGAAGAGCTTGCCATCTCATACGTGGACCCGTTCCGTGCCAGGAATGTGAGGAGGGCAAGGACGAAGCAGAATTGGGGCTTCGAGTGCACCTGCGCGCAGTGTATGCTGCCCGGGCCGCTGATGAACGCGAGTGATCACCGGCTGTGGCGGGTTTACGAGGTCGAGAACGCGCTCAGGCTGGATAAGAGTGCCGATAACCCCAATCACGAGAAAAGCAGTGGTGTCATGGATGGTCTGGATGCGGTGGAGCTGCTGCTCTCGTTGTACGAGCAGGAACGCCTGCTTGATTCCCACGGTTCCCCTGCATATAGAGTGGCGGCGCTGAGTTATAATGCTCTTCGAAGGAGGGAGCTGGCGGTCAAGTATGCGCTTTTGGCGCTAGAGGCGGGCATTGTGGAAGATGGGGCAAGCTCTGGCAGTGTAGCAGAGATGGTATCGTTGCTGGAAGAACCGGAGAGGCATTGGAGCTGGGGACGGAGGTTATAGAGAGGTTACCTCTCAACCCTTCCCACCAGCCTCCCCAGCAATATTTGATAATCCACAGCCCGACTCGTGAGTTATTGTAGCTGAGAACAGGATCACGGCTTTGTGGTTTAAGTATGGCGGTACATATCACGCCACAGGTAGAGTCCTAAGTGTAGTTGATTCCATGCACCTTGCTTTGATCCTCCATCGTCCCACTCCTCCCACAGGCCTATGATTGTGTCTCAAGCACGGTAAAGGTTTACACAGCGATCAAAGGAAAAAAACACGCCTAAACAAGCAAAGATCTAGAGGTGTCATGCCGGCTGGGAGGAAGCAACATTTCCCAAGCTACCTCAGTGTCTGTACAGCATTCAACGTGAAAAGGTGGAGAACTGCCCACGGCTGATCAACCAGTGTGATCAAAACATGTAGGCACAATATGGCATGTGCGATACTTCCCTGGTGGAGGAGCGGGAGGCTGTGTTTCCTGCCGGGCGGCATTAGGAGCGAATCAGGATAAGTCACTGGCTGGAGAAGCAGTGGGATTCCTGGAGCCAAATATATTCCGTGGGCGAGACTGTAGCATGGGCTCAGATTCTGCAATTGCAGAGGACCAGCACACTGCTTGATGTGATGAGGTTCAATATCGAAAGAATGCAGGGCAGAGGATGAGGCGAGGATTGAGCTTCAGCACGCTAAGGTCTATTAGGCCTGGCCTTGTTCATGCAGCCATGGATGGAACCAACCACCCCCCCCCCCCCTCTTTGGAGACCCACACCCTCTGCATAGATCATTCACAGTGCCCTGGGCGTGCCTGGTAAACACCTCTACAGTACCATCTATCATCCAGCCCCAGGGGCCTCCAACACCAAATCCAAGAGGCAGCCACCGTTGCAAGCCGCTTGAACGTAACTCATCCCCATCTTCATTACTACTTCAGACTCTTCAGCAACTCAAAGACGGATCTTTCTAACTTTCTACCACAGTAGCTTCAGCCTTCCCCCTCGTCGTCCCCCGCCCCGCTTGTGGGCCTGCCGACCCACCCGCTGTTCTCTACCTCAGTCGTGTTTTGAACGTTCAATATGGAGCGAACCATAACGATGAGCAGCCAAGCATACGAGCAATACATCCCAATCGGATGTCTTGTCTACCCCCTGGGTGATCGCGAAAGGGTATCGCGCCCGTTTCAAGAACTGTCCAGAAATGAGTGGGCTCGCTTCGAGTCTCTCATCAGCAGGGACGATGCTGACGTCGGCATAACCCGAGTCCACCTTCTGGCCGACGACGCTGAAAATGGCCGTATCAGTCGCTCGAATCAGGCGTTGAGACGAAGAAAGATGGAGCTGCTTTCCACACTCGACTTCTCACCAGCAACATGGAATGGGCTCTCCAAGCACGATGGACCGGCCAGCTTCCCATCACTCCCACCTCGCACTCAACACGCAGCCGCCGACGATGGAGGCGACATGTCCCTTCTCAAGATGTTCAATACTATACCATCGCCACGTCCAGACATCCAATCAATTCGAGGTGATCTTCCCCGAGATTTTATGTCCGACCTTCTGGCTAGCGCTGTTGACGGCCTCACCACTGAAATGTATCCCTATCAGTGTCGTTCAGCGGCATTGATGCATCAGAGGGAGGTGGAACCTGGCCGGATCCTTGATCCCAGGCTTGTTGAGGTTCTCGACCAGAGCGGGATACCATTTTACTATAATGCCGTCACCGGCGATGCTTACAGAGAGCCTAGGTACTATGATGCGGTTCCTGGTGGTATCCTGGCCGAGGAGATGGGCGCCGGAAAGACACTAATCTGCCTGGCTCTCATCGCTGCAACGAGACACCAACCCGCGGCTGGGCCTGACCTCTACCAGGGCAACAATATCACGATCCGTCCTCAAGTCGCGTCCCTGATCGATATGGCGGCTGCGGTAGCCACCAAGCATGCCTGCCCGTGGAAGAGCTACGTTGATCCACGACACGGGAACTGCGTCGCAGCGATCAAGCGGAATCCTGGTTGGTACTATCTACCACGGCCAGAACCTAGAAGGATGTCTCGGGTGCCCGAGAAGAGCCTTCCGCCTTTCAAGGTGTACTTGAGCCACGCCACCCTCGTCGTTGTCCCGGCGAACCTGCTCAAGCAATGGATCCAGGAGATCTCAAAGCACACACGAGGTCTTCAAGTGCACGTCATCGATACAAAATCTACACCACAAACCCCCAGCGCTACAGAGCTTATCCGCTACGATATCATTCTCTGCTCGGTGCAGTGTCTGGAGAGGCTTTGGCAGGACTATCGGCATCCGGAGCGTGATGGGTCGTGGAGTTTCAACTGCTCGCTTGGCCTTGTCCACTTCAAGCGCTGCATCGTTGACGAAGGTCACAGGCTCGGCAACGTCAAGCTCAGCGGCGCCAAGACTGCTCTGCTCCAAGCTCTTGACTCTCTCCAGATCAGCTGTCGCTGGATTGTGACGGGTACTCCATCAAAGGGTTTGTTTGGGGTGGAAGAGGGAAGTCAGAGCAACACGAACCTTGCCGCGTCGTCAGGCGAACAGGAGCGTAGGGACCTAGAACGCATCGGATCGATTGCAACATTCTACCTGAAAGCTCGACCTTGGTCCAACACGATCCACGATTACGGAGATACGCCTGCCGAGTGGAAGGTCTATGTAATGCAGCCGAAGCACAGCTCCCAAAGCAGCGGCCGGAGGGACTGCCTTCGGTCTACCTTCAACTCCTTGATCATCCGACATCAGCTTTCCGAGGTCAGCCATATGCTGCCGGCCGTCGACGCCAGAATCGTAAGGTTGGAGGGTTCGTACCAGGACAAGCTGTCTGTCAACCTATTCTCCATGATGATCATCTTCAATGCCGTCCAATCCCAGCGAACTGATCAGGATTACTTCTTTCACCCACGAAATCGCAAGAGCCTACTTCAGTTGGTGTACAACCTGCGCCAAGCCAGTTTTTTTGGAGGTTCATTTTTCTCTGTGAAGGAAATACAGAAATCCTTGCAGACGGCGAAGGAGTTCTTAGATAAGAAAGACGTGGCAGTTGACGAGGCCGATCGTGAGCTGCTAGGAGCAGCGATCGACTGTGGCACAGTCGCCGCGCAGAACAAGATCAAGGAGGTTGCTAACCTTTTCCATGAGATGCCGATCTCCGTCCGTCACTTTCCTGGGGCGACGGGGTCTTCATGGTCGATGGATGGGGATGACAATACGGACCTGGTCTGCACCAACCGGAAACTTATGATCGCAGCGCAAAAGCTTCTGCGCCCCTTTCTTGACTCATCGGAGGAACTGAACACGTATCTGAACGGCGGCTCGTTCGCCACGATGGGAAATATCGAACGCGAGAGAGAGATTCAACAGGCACCGGCGGCGGGTAAGTCAAAGGCCGGCACGACGCTCGCCGGTAATACGAAGCTAGGCGAAGACCACGTCAGTCCCCGAAAACGTCACTCGGCACCCATCAAGGCCAAGGTTGCAGACGAGAGCATTCCGACACTTCCACAGACACCAGAGGAACCTGTCGAGATCGCAGCGCCGCTAGCACTAACCCAACTAGTCTCGACCGCCTCCGCCAAGCTCTCCTACCTCGTTGATGCAATCATTGCGCACCAAAAGGAAGAACAGATTATCGTCTTCTACGAGAATGATAACGTGGCATGGTACCTAGCGGGCATCCTCGAGATGCTGCAGGTCCACCACCTCATCTACGCCAAGGGCATCACGGCGGAGAGGCGCGCGCAGTACGTGTCTACATTCAACCACAGTACCAAGTTTCGCGTGCTGCTCATGGACATTTCTCAGGCCGCATTCGGCCTTGACATGCGCTCCGCCAGTCGCGTGTACTTCATTAGTCCCGTATTGAACCCTCAGGTTGAGGCGCAGGCTGTTGGGCGTGTCCGTCGCATTAGCCAGCAGAAGCGTGTCACGGTCGAGACGCTTGTGCTGAAAGACAGCCTGGAGGAGATGATCGTCGAACGCAAGGGAAGCATGACGCAAGCTGAGCATAGGAACTGCAAAACGATTCTGGATGACCGGCCGATTTATGAGTGGATTCTGAACGCAAAGATCATACCTCTCCCGGATGTTAATGTGGAAGACGGCCCGGCTCAGATGGCACCACTGAGGTCTCCGCAATATATTTTCGGTCGAGAATTTGGACGTGAACAGTCGAGTCCAGATGAAGATATTCTGCTTGACGAGCCGTCCGCTGCCACTCCGTCTGCAATGGCGAAGACCCTTACCGAAGACACGGACGTCAGCGCTGTGGATGTCCATACGACATCGAGGACGAAATTCGGTCGCAAGTTGAAGGTGCGCATTCAGTCGCCCAGGGGCGGGGCGAATTCACCTGTGTCAAGCCCGCGGCTGCAACCTGGGAAGAGGGCTCGCTTTGCAGTCGACGAGGTTGGGGAGAGCTCAAGCGCCACGTCCACCCCTACTCCCCAACGTGGGTCTCCTGCGCCACCGGGACCCCGAACTGCCAAGCGAGCTCGCTTTGCAGCTGATGGCGATGTTGCTGAAACCTCGGAGAAATCAAGCAACGCACCCGGAGCGACGGACTCGACGAGACAAAAGCAGATGGACTCCCATCAACTGACGGTCCCTCTACGAGACCACTTGCTTAGCCAGCGGTATGGGCCATGAGCCCGCCGAGGTGTCATTTGGTCCGTCGACGACAGGAAGATCCACCAGAAGCAGCACAGAGGCCGAGGCTGCCCCCGTCTTCGCAGCCTAGGGTTCGCTTTACTGGTGAGACCTGAGTCGTGCGTCGGTCCATGAATTTTGCCTGAGCTGTTTCTTGTCGAGTCCAGCATTCATATGGCAAGGATCAATAATGTTCTTCGAAAGTATTGCGGAACCGATCCTATGAAAGCAGGAGGTAATGGAGATGCGCGTCTGGAGACCTCCGCGCTATCTGGAGAGGATAAGGAGGACATACGGTTATGGGTCGCATGTAGGACGGGCTTTCTGATTCGATTCATCAGCATGGGCGGTCATACACCTATTTCGGCGTCGGGTGGATACTTGGGCATAGAAGAGATCGGACTTCGGCTCACTGATACACTGTGAGTTCAGTTTCTCAGAAACAGTAGTGCTCAGCATCCCGAGAAGTATCAGGCGAACATATTTGGGTTTGTGCGGGCTGTAGCCCGGGTAGGGTCCAGCTATGAGTATAGCATTACCTCTGGCAAGGCTCCTGAGGCAGCAAACCGAAGGAAGGCTGTTATCGGTTCGCCGCGCTCTGTGTCCGAGGCAATCCATCAGAAGCATTATGGAAGGCCATCTCTCTCGGGGGGTGGGGAGAGGCTTTGCCCTGTGCTGCGGGGAGATAGGATGCGTGCAAGAACCGTCCCCTCGATTCTTGGCATCCTCCGGGAGGGGCCCTCCCGAAGCCTTTCGTCTATTCGAGGCGGTATCAACAGTCGCGCGGTGGGCATCACAGCATTCTCGTGCCGTGCGGTGTGGCTGACACGAGAGTCGAGAGTCCTCTGCAGGAGGCATACCAGCCTAGCACGTGCCTAGTAGGCGCGCGCCAAAGATCGACAAAGCCAAGGAGGATCGACCGGGAGAGGAACAGGGCAGAGAAATGCTTGTAGTTCGAGGTCGTATGCAGAAAGCAGCCAGGTCCCTGACCGTGTTGTGGCTCAGCTTAGGAGTCGAGACATGCAGTCCTCCCTTGCGATCCTGCATGGAAGCGAACGAAGAACACGGACCGCCAGCTCAGGCGCGTGCTAGCTGGCCACCTAGGCATCCCCGGTGATCCAGCCCTCGATTATCCACCTATCCTCCGAGATAGGACCAGGTCTAGACCCCATCGTTGGTCAGTCCCAAGTGCTGGAGGAAAGATGGCAAGGAGCCAAGCACGGACTCGTGGACACAACGACGGAAATAAGATGCAATGCCCCCCCAAAGAACCGGGAGGGTTCCCATCTGGCCAACCGAACCCCCTTGTCTTTCCCCGCCGGCGCATCCCTGAGACGTCTCACAGCTGTCGCGCAGAGCCTCAAAACTTAAAACTTTATCCCCTCCCCTTGTAGTCGTGTTTTCGTCTTGCCGCGGGCCTGGCACAGCAGCCCAGCCCGTTGCCCCATCCAACTTGGGGGTGGGATGTTGATTGAACCGGCCGCCGCGGCCCTCTCTTCCCATGTCTTGACTGGACAAGCCGCCGGGGCTGGACGACAAAGATACCCTGACGGCGACCGCGGTGGACCTTGGGTACTTGCCGGATGAAGCCCGCCCCCTACTTTGTCCACCAGGGTCCTTGTTCTTGACTATGGGCTTGGCACCTCGCCTCTCCCCCACGGACAGCCTGATGGAACAGTGGAGCTGCAGAGTCAGGAGCCAGGAGCCAGGAGCCAGGAGCCAGGAGCCTCGGGATGTCGCCGAATAGATCTGCGCCGCTCTGGCGCTGGAGCAATGAAGCTTACGCCTTAGGATATATCAGCCCGGCCGAGATAATTGACCAGGGGCCGCAACTATCACGATGCGGCCGAGTGGTGTCTGGTGGTCTCCATCGTGAGACTGTTGACACATCGTCGGAGATCCTCGAGACGAGATGCCTAGCTGTCATCGGAACTCCCGGCCGTCTTGACTGAATTCGCTGATCCGAGCTGATGATGACAGGGCGATGTTTCTGTAGGCGGGACCGTCTTCCTGGTAATGTCAATCCCCCGGGGGGTGGGAGGTTTTGTTCAGCACAAGCCTCGCACGGAAGATTCACAAGACCCTGGGGGATCATCAGTGATCCCCCGATGATCACCAGAACGATCCTCGGCAATCAGCTGCACGGGTGATCAAAACAAGGATCCCAACCGCCCGCCAGGCTCTTTTACCACCATCTTCTTCCCGCACCCCTTTCTCCTTCAAGCTAGTTGTCGTACTGCAGGGCCGCGCTCCTGTCTGGCTCTGAAATCCAACCTTTACCGCATCGTGGTCTTGGCACCGCGCCCTGGTTTCGTCAGTCGCTGGGCCTAGCATGGCAGTTTCACGCCAAGTGTCATCCCGTGTCTCTGCGCCGTCGTCTTCGTGAGGGAACACACGAGGTCGTCGTCATGTCTCCGCTGCTTGGGAGCAGCCCTTTTCCTTTTTTGCTCGCAGCGCCCGTTTCGTCTGGTCTTCTACTTCGTCGCAACATCCTCCATGGGGTGACACCGAACAGAGACCCATGGGTACTAGGCCTCGCCATGTCTCTCATGGACCCCTAGCACGTTCGCCCAATGTGCGCCTGGCCGCCGGTAGCGATGTCTTGTAACCCCGGTCGCGGCTCCACCTGATCCTCACCAGGGCCTGTCACCAACCTCCACATTCGGCACAAACCCGTCGTGGGCAACGGTCTAGGGTTGTCTCTGTGTTTGACTACCCTGTCGGCGGTCCTTGCGGGCACCATTCACGCTCGATGTGAAGCCGTCACGAAGTCTGCATGCATGGCTGCATGGCTGCTGCGAGACAAGAAACCGTGTCTGGCCGGGGTTGTAGGTCTTGGCGCGAGGCTTGAAAGGGGTTGATGGTGCTTGTACCGCGATGTTCCTGACCCTGAAGCATGTCAGCCCGCCGGCATGGTCCCATCATCACCACCGGGAGTATCGCCGGTCGCCAAGTATTAAAGAGCGCCGACGTTCCCGCCCATCTTCAGATATTCCATCTCATCATCATCATCATCATCATCATCAACAACATCTTCTCATCAACAATCCCCTCTTCACTTCTTTTTGACTCTCAAGGCTGTGCCTTTTCCATTCTAATCAACACCCTTTTTTCAACCCTCTTTTTTTTTAAAAAAAACAAAAAAACAACACTATCTTTTCTCCACCTCCTCCCACCATCAGTCAAAATGTTCGCCAAGATCCTCCTCGTCGCCCTCGCTGCCTCCCCCCTCGTTGCTGCCCACGGTAACATCGCTGTGGCTGTCGGCGACCAGGGTGGCAACACAACCGGCCTGGGTATCAAGGGCGCTGTCGTCCCTGCCACCGGCCCCAACTCCAAGACAGAGGTCGACACGACTACGTTCAACGGCAAGGGCCTCAAGACCGACTCCCTCGGCGAGACCACGGACACCGGCAAGCTCAAGACCTCCGACCTGGCCCAGGCCATGGAGCTGTCCGGCAGCACCCTGCCCCAGGTCGCCAACACCATCAACGCCACCTTCCACGTCGTGACCTCCGACGGCTGCGGCCCGGTCAAGGCCGTCCTCGACACCACCGGCACGGGCACCTACTCCCAGGGCACCGAGCTCGAGAGCCTGGCTGACGTCCCCGGCGACAACGGCGACTGCCCCAAGAGCATCACCAAGAAGTCCTACGTGCGCGACCTGCTCGAGCGCTCCGGGGTCATCAGCAAGCGTGCCACCAACGTCAACAAGGACTTCAACGTTGCCTTCTCCGTCCCCGCCGGCACCACCTGCACGGGCACCGTCAACGGCCAGAGCAACGTCTGCCTCGTCAAGATGGCCAACAACAACAACAACGGTCCCTTCGGCGGCAACATCGCCATCCAGATGGCCGGTGCGGCTACCAACACCACTGCCAAGCGCTCCGTCGCTCAGCCCTTCTCCGCTTAAGTGGAGCGGGCGAGCCCTGGATGAGATATTGAGACGATGACGGGAATGGGGGGGGGGGGGGTGTTGTTGTTGATCACCGTACCTGTCTTCCTTTCCTATCTCATGTGGTATTTTTATTTTTTTGAATCGGTCGTCCGGGCGAGGGAAGTGGGAGGCAGGGGCTGGAGGGGGAACTCATGGACGAAGGGACAGGGTATGAACGACCGGGTCGATTCTCCTCTCACTTGGCACGACCTTGACTGGTTGCGCCATTTGGGCTGGGTCCCGGAGGCCGATTGGATTCCTTAAGGGGGATGGATCGGACGCAGAGCTTGTAGATAGACAGGACGACCTTGTCTATATAATCCGTACCAGCGCGGGCCCGAGAGTTGTAAATGGGGAGATCGAATACCAATCTTGAGATTTTGCTTTGAAAAGCTTGGTTTACTATCTGTCTTGTTTGTGAAATATCCCCTCGGACTGCTTCCGTCTTACGATATACCACCTCCTCCCCTCCACGCTCCTCCCTGCTACTAATATCTAGTGTAGGCGATAAGAAGCATGTCATGGTGAGTCACCTGGAAGTTGACAACGAATCCCTGGACAAGGATCCTGGGGAAGGGAGATGGCAGTCTGTGTCCAATCCGGGTATTCGTCCTTGGTCGTGACTTATTGGGTGCTGCTGATCGAGCGCTCCGCTGCCCTTGGGGTCTTGTTCCTCCACCAACACCTTCGTAACATGCACACATCCCCATCTCGCGTCCTCAGTGCCGCAGCAGGATCGGCTTTCCCTCCTCCCAGTTCTGCACGCTCTCCCTGATGTTCTCCCAGTACCTCAGCCTGACCGTCTCCCGCACCGCGGCGTGCACGTCCTCCTCCGCGAAGGCCCGCACCAGGGCCCCGAGGCACCTCCCGACCCTCTCCTCGTTCTCGGCCCTCACGCCCTCGAGGTCCTTCTCGCTCCCCGCGTCCTCGATCGTCTCCCGCGCGTACAGCACCTCGGTCAGTAGGTCCGGGTCCGGCGGGCCCGTGAGCGCCGAGGCCTCGTCGCCCGCCAGGTCGATCCCGTACCGCCCGGATAGGATGTACTGCGCGCGCAGGAGGGGCGAGGAGAGGGTCTTGTATGCGGCGTTGATGTGGCTGGACAGGGCCTCGGCCCTGCGCCGCGAGGCGGAGTGCGCCGTAGGGGCCGTGTCTGAGGAGGAGGTGGAGGAGGAGGAGGAGGAGGAGGAGGAGGAGCTCTGGGAGGCGGCGTGGTGGAAGTCGGGATGGGAGGCGGCCTGGAGCTGGAGGAACTCGCGACGCAGGGTGCGCAGGTCGATCTCGAAGGGCCCGGCGGGCGGTGGCCCGTCGGGCAGGGTCTGCGGGAAGAGTGCATAGTAGGGGAGCGGCTTGTGGGTGATCTTGGGCTGTGGTGAGGTCTGCCCTTCCAGGTTGGGGGCACCACCACCGCCTTGCTGCCCGCGTGGCGGCGCCGAGGCACAGAACCACCGCCGAGGAGAAGCAGCGGCCTCCGCCGTGACCTGCCGGGGAGAAGGGGTGTCTCTCCTCGTCGAACACGACCTCGCGGCGAGTGAGACTGTCGGGGCTGCAGACGTGGCAAGCTTCTTGCGCGCGCACGAGGCGCACAGCCCCGAGAGCTCGCGGCTTCTGGCCGCGACGAGAGAGGCTCGCATGGCAGGCCGCGGTGGTGAGGTTGATACAGCGGCTTCTCCAGGGGGGGATCGATGGCAGTCGAGTGCTATTACCAGGCAACCCGGGGTTCAGCGCAGTAATGCGATTTACTGCGTTGTTTGCCACTAGAAGAAAAGAGGCCAGTGGTTGGTTGGTCCTCGACGCGGAGCACTTTTGGTATGCGATAATTTCTGACGACCTGCTCCAAATGCTGCGCGGCTCAAGTGTTCCAAGGGTCATGACGTACTTTTTCAGTGGGGAGTGGCAACTCCCGCCCCTCAGGGTTTAGGGCTCCTGTGGTGTCCTCCCCCCCCCCCCCGCCCCCAAAAAAAAGGGTAAAAAGAAAAGAAAGGACAAGGAAGGGGAACAGTGCCCCCCCCCCCCAAAGGCCTCCCTTTGTCTACCTCAAGCGGACCTGTCTGGAAGTTCTGTCTTTTCCCATGCCGCGTTCCCACCCTCACTCCATGTTCTAATTTCCGTTGGCAGTCGAGGAATATTAAACTTGGCGACCAGATATGCCACCTCCTTTCAGGAATAGACTCTAAATGATGGGCAGTTCGGACGGTAACGCGAGTAGGCCCCAGAAGGTCTGCAGGCGTATTTTGCTGCAGCATAGACAATATGAGTGAGATAGACGGTGATCCACGAGAGGAAGTAGGGGGGGCTGGGCAGCTGGGAAGGCGAGCCGGGTCCTCAGCCCCAGGAGTTGATCAGGGAGGTGCGAGACCTCGGGGAGTGTTATCGTCCAAAAATGTATTATGGAGGGTATGGCTTGTTATATATTTTGGTTTTGATTGTGGTACACGATACACGATACACAGTGCCGTAGGCTCATCCCGCCTCTCATCATGTCCCTGCCCTCAAGGCCCGACACCGACCACCCTCCCAGCCCCGTCCAGCCCGATCTTGACCTTCTTGGTGCTCTCCTTCCGCGGATCCCTGGCCCCGAAGATCCCGCCCAGCTCCTCCAGCGTCTTGCCCGCCGTCTCCACGAAGAAGAAGTAGATGACCACCATCTCGATGGCGATCCACACGCAGTAGACGACGTACAGCCTCCACGCGATCGCGTCGATGCCGACGCTGATGCCGTACGTGTTGACCACCATGGCGATGTTGAGGAAGAGGAAGTTCAGCCCGGAGCCCTTGGCCCTGGTCCGGTTCTCCAGGCACTCGACGCTGTACAGCGTCTGCAGCGGCGTGAAGCCCCAGGCGAAGCAGATGCCGAAGCAGTAGATCGCCACGATGACGCCGTACCCGAGGTTCGGGTGCGCGCCCGCGCTGGCCGTGAACGCCGTCAGGAGGACGTAGAAGAACAGGCTCCCCGCCAGGCCCGCCAGCATCATCCTCCGCCGGCCCAGCCTGTCGAGCAGGCTGGCGCCGTACACGGCGCCCAGCATCGAGAAGATGGGGTTGATCGCGTTCAGCAGCAGCTGCGTGTCCGTGTCCGTGATCCCCGCCGTCGCGAACATCTCCGGCATGAAGTAGTTCACCACGTTGTTGCCGGACCACTGCCCGATGAAGGCCATGCAGACCACCATGGCGAGCCGGTACCGCGCCGCCCGCGTGTTGACCAGCTCGGAGAAGTCCCACCACGGGTTCTCGCCGCGCGTGAGCCGGTTCTCCTCCGCGATCTCGTGGTACTGCAGCTGCGGGATCGCCGAGTTCGGGTCCCCGTCGCCGTGGTACTCGGCCAGGACCGCGAGGGCCTCCTCGGGCCGGTCGTGCGCGATCAGCCACCGCGGCGTCTCGGGGAAGAACAGGATCAGGCACATCACCACGGCCGGCAGGCCCGCCTGCACGAGCGTCGGGGACGCGCCAGGCCCACGAGCTGTCGAGGTGCAGGTTCGTCCCGTACGTGGTCCAGCCCGCGAGGATATTGCCCACCCACCAGAGGTTGTTGTACATGCCCGCCATGAAGCCCCGGCACGCGGGGTGCGCCAGCTCGACGGTGTAGGCCGGGCCGGCGGCGGACGCGATGCTCGCGCCGAAGCCCAGCACGAAGCGCCCGCCGACGGACTGGCCGAGGTGGTGCGCGGAGGCCTGTATGGCGGTGCCGACGAGTACGAGGAGGCACCCGATGAAGATGCACACGCGGCGGCCGTAGCCGTCCGCGATCAGGCCGCAGAAGGGGAACGCGGCGACCTGCCCGAGGTTGTACACGATGAAGACAATGCCGGTGGAGGAGCCCGCGCCGTTGAGACCCATGTCGTGCTGGTAGGGCTTCATGGCGTTGATGGAGGACATGAGGGAGCTATCTATGGGCTGGTCAGCGGTCTGGGCTCCGGCCCTGGGCGAAATCTGGGGCATCGAGTGTTCATACCGAACCCGTTCATCGTCGAGACGAGGTACCCCACCGACATGATCATGTACAGCTTGAGCATGTTCGGGCCCCACGGCTTCGGCTTCTGCGCGGCGACGGCAGCCGCGAGGGCCACGGAGTTGGTGTTGACCTCCTTCACATGGCCAACCGGCTTTTCATCGCCCACGGCCGCTGTCTCGAAGACATCCACATCTTCCTTGGGATGGGAAGCCATGGTGTTGTTGTTGTTGGACCCCCGGTGCCGGTCTCGGAGAAAGAAGAGCTACCTTTACCTCCTGCAGGGCCGTGAGCAGATCCACCCACCATCCAAGACCACCCAAGGCCGAACAGGATGGTGATGGTCCCCCGCCTTATGTATCAAGACTCTGCTACCCGGTGTGGCCTAAGCTGGACCCTGCGGTGGGAGTATTCTCTGCTGCCCAGATCGAGTGCCCGCCCACGCCGGCCTCCTTTTAAGTTCGTTGTCCGCACGATAGACCCACGCGCGCCCATTGCGAGAAGAGACCAACGGCTTTGGGCGGCCAAAACCCCTCCTTGGCCAGATATGCCCCCGCCATAGTGGCCATTCTGATCCGGGTTGTCGGGCCTCGTGTCAGACTGGAGATGCGCCGTGCCAAGCTAGGTGCGGAATCTCCGATCTGGGGGTCTCGTCGGGCGAGTCTAGCCCTGAAGCCGCATGGTTGAGTGACCCTCGTGACCCTCCGCAGCGGCCCGAGTCAGATCCTCTGTGGAGGTGGAGGAAGAAGAAAAAAAAAAAGGGGGGGGGGGGGGCGGGGTTGGTTAGGATCTGGGGGGAAGTGATTATAGTAGCCTCGACCGAGTCCAGACTTCCCCAGAAAATCCTCATCCCCGTAGGCGGGGCGCCTCACCCGAGGCTGTGGCTACCGCCCGCCGATGGCCAAGTCTGGATCTACTGAGGGTCAACGCGGATTGAGCAGGATCAGGAGCCAAGGCGCTTGCACATTGCTGCCCAGGTCTCTCGGAGCTGGTGTATCGGGGGCGAACGTCCTGACGGGGCAGTGCCCAAGGAGAATATGCTCATCGGGACTGGGACCCGGAGTCGGCCTCAAGCCCAGACCTTGAACCGATGGCGTCCAAGACTGCGCCGTCTGGAGGATCTCATCGGGCCTTTGAGGCTTGAGGATCCCGGTGAAGGCGCCGAGAGAAGGGCAAAATCCCATGCCGGAGGCGGAGTTCGCAACGCGGCCGGGGCTTCCGGGCCGGGTCTCTTCTTTTGTGGCAGGACACCTTGTCAAGCAGCACCTGTTACTGGGACACCATCCAAGACGGAAGAGGTAAAGAGATGAGGAAGGGAAGAATAAGTAATGGAAAAGGAAAAGGGATCTCTCCCGCGCTGGGCACACCACGGACGCCTCGCAAGCTAGGTGCAAGACAAGATCAGGAGGCGAGTCGGTGCACACAGTATCCATGGAGGTTTCCCGCGGTAAAGCCAGGTTGGCCAGGACCAGGACCAGGACCAGGACCAGATTATGTTCAAACTCGGGTCCAGCGCGCCTGGATGGACACGTCCATACATAATGTAGTAGATGGCTAAATGCGAACAGTACGGCTAACGGGCGCCGGCCTCCAGTGGCTGGAGAGCTCAGCTGAGATCCAGGTCCTTCTCTTTCTGTCCTGTCCCCCTCCGTCTTTTTTCCGAATAGCTTCAGCATCCTGTGACACGCCGGAGTCAACAAGGGCCACCACACAGCCAGTAATTGGAGAGAGTCAGCCGCCCTACTGGTATCCGTGCGCCTTTCCAGTATCGGGTTACCCTGCTTCAGGTTTGGTGGGATGGCAGGTTGAAGAGATGATCGTCAAGCCCTCTTAGCTTTCTCTTAGCTTCTGTCCCCAGAAGCTCACATGGCCCCGCCATTGGCAGATCACGCGGAGATTTCCTTTGTGCGATGGGGACACCTGGCCGGCCCGAGAGGGTAAGGATTCGCGAGGGCATCTTCATACTATATAGTACCATAGTGAAAGTAAAAAAAATTTCACAAGCTGCCTCGGAAGATTGCCGAGGCCAAATCTGTCGCAGCGCGCCCAATAGACTCCTCCCGTTTGACTCGGGTCGGCGGCCGGTGACGTGCCCATGGCACACGCATGGCCAGGGTCAGTGCCTGAGCAGCACCGAGGAGCGGGGGGGGGGAGGCCGACGATGAGCCCGCCGACGCCCTCGAAATGGAAACATGAGCCGAGAGTCCCCTCTCGGCCGGCCGCACAAGCCAGCGAGCCCTCCCCCCCCCCCCCATGGGGTAGATGGTCCGTCCTGTGAGCCGGATGTGGATACGCTAGATGCGCCACAGCTTCCCGTCGTGGCCTTACGGCTGTCCTTTTAGATTACTGAGTATCTAGTACGTTAGCACCGCGGGACTGGGGAGCAGGTGGGGAAGCAGGTGGTGGTGAGACATAGGTCTTGACGTCCAGAGAGTGAGGCGTCTCCAGGGGGTAAACCACTCGTCCGTTCGGAGAGGAGAGCAGATGCAGAGCGACGTCGAGAGAACCAGAATGCCCATGTGGGTCCCGGCATGATTGGCTCTGAGTTTCAAGAAAAAGAGTATCAGACGGCAGCAGGACATGGCCAGGGATACTGACTACCGAAAGTCAATTTCCTCCTTCTTTTGACGTGGTTTCCACTCGGTCGGCCGAGTACAGCCTTGGCACTACCCCGGAAGACGTGAAGGCGTCCCTGGCCTGCCCAGATCTGCCTGGTTTCGACGGGGCCATTCGACGATCTACCTCGCGAGCACCCCTCACCCTCACCCTCACCCTCACCCTCCCCCTCACCGAGCGCGCAGAATCCGGCAGGTCGACTCCTTTTTCCTGCTGCCTTTCCCCTCCACCCCCTCTCTCAGTCCGACCATGACGCGCCAGCCAGCCAACCAGCCAGCCGGTCGTCTGGAGTCGCCAGGGAACTAACTGACTATCATGACCAGCCGTTGGCATAGTCCAGCCACCGGCAGCCAGCGAACAATCATTGCGAATTCCTTTCTCATGACCTACCCCCTCGGGCATGGGCATAGTTCAGGCAATGATCGACGCCAGCGACTTGCTGACAAGGGGGCTGGTCCCACATCTTCCCCCCCCCCCCTCCCCTCCCGCCTCACTTGGACGATGAGTTCCTCTCTTCCAGGCCTTGCTTGGTCCGCGGGAAGAGGCCATAACACGAAATGGCATGTGATGAGCAGATGTCGGGCGCAGTGGCCGCCCCCTGAAGATACTTACAAGACAAGATGCTCTCGGGCCTAGGACAAGCTGTCCCGTGTCTCGGTCAGGGAAACGGTCTTGTCTACGTCGTACCATGACGAATCCGTCGCCTTCGTCCGTCCAAGGGTTCATTTCGTCACTATAACTAGCTTGTAATTTCAGATTACCGCTGTCAGGTCACGAAGGCTCGGGACGTGGTAGATTTGAGGATCCGCACCCCAGGTTTCAAAGGTCCTCGGTCCACCAGAGAGGAGATAGTCCCCGATTTTACCTCCGCAGAACAACAATGCCCTGGGCATGAGAGACTACTCCAGCCTCCTCGACTCCCAGATCACACTGACACGCGACACCAACATCTATACACCACACGCCGCGCCCTCCGCTGAAATCCGCCACTTACTGAGGCGGCCAGGAGACCCGGGGGGAAGAAAAGAAAAAAAAAAGGATCGGTGCGGACTGAGAACGTCAACGGCCCCGCTGTAGAAGAGGGCTATCCCGATCCAAAGGATCAGGCGGAACGGGCCCGGCTGCGAGACACCGGCTGCGAGACACCAGCTGCGACGGTTGGTATCAGGCCGACCAGCCCTGCTAAAGGCTAACGGCTCAGGCTTCGTGGAAGAGAAGTCGCCCACGGACGATACCTTTTGACAGACTCGTGTGCAGAATCAACACGCAGACACCAAGACCGAACCTGATAAGAAGCGGATATTACCAGATCCGTACTCCAATATGTCGGACAAGGACTCAAAGATCGAATTCGAGGAGGGCGGCGGCGGCGGCATCATAAATGGGGCCGGCGCCGGCACCGGCGCCGGGGCTGGTGCTGCGTACCGACTGACGGGGAGGCAGAAGGCTTCCAGGCATTGTAAGAGGTGGTGGTGGGTGTACCTGTTGGTCTTTATTTGCATCGTCGTCTTGGTGGTGTGTTTGATGTAAGCGTCCATCTCCCCCACCCCGGGCTGCTTCTCCACAGGCCTTGAGAGGCGGGGCGAGGCGCCGGAGAGGCAGGATTAACAGGTCGTCTCACTGACATGCCACAGAATCTTCGTCGCCGTCCCTAGGATGGCCCAGTCCCGCGTCGACGGTGCCAAGCTCAGCATCCAGGGCATCTCCGTAACGCAGACGCAGAGCACCAACTTCACGATGTCCATCAACAGCACCATCGAGGCGGATGACTCCATCCACGCAGTCATCTCGGCCTTCGAGGGTGACATGTACCTGGAGGACTGGGCCCCTCAGACCCCCTTCGCACGCGTTTCGTTCCCGCAGACGACATCTGCGGCGATGACTGTAGTGAACATCACGCAGTTCACCCAGATCTTGGACATGAATGCCTTCACCGTGTTTAACGAGTGGCTGTTGGTCAACGAGACGCTCAACGTGAGTGTCGAGGGCGACACGCATGTCAAGGTCAGCGGCATCAGCAAGAAGTACCCCATCCACTTCAAGAAGACGCTGGCCATGCCGGGGCTGTCGAATTTCAACGGCACGACGGTGCCGAACTCGACAGTCAGCTTGACGGCTGATGCGCAGGGGGACAACTTCTTCGGAACCGTGGTCATCCCCAACCGGTCATACGTCAGCTTTGAGATAGTAAGCGTTCCTTGCCCGCATGGTCTCACCCGGGCCAGTCCTCGAGCATTCAGCCTGCTGACTTCCCCTCACCTTCACAGGGCAATGCCTCCTTCATCAACTACCTCCTCGGGGCGAACGTCGGCACTGTCTACATTGACAACATGGTCCTCTACCCGGGGAACAACACCTTCTCTCTTCGCGGCAACGTCACCCAATCGCCCGTGCTGACGGACATCCAGGAGCGGCCGTACTGCGAGGACGGCATACTGCCCTTCCAGCTGCAGGGACTGGATGTCACCAACCATGGCCAGTACCTGAGTTACTACGCCAACAGTCTCGCGAGCACCAACCAGAGCGTGTCAATTGACGTCGGAGCGGATCTGGAGGCGCTCGGGCTGACGATCACCTGTTCCAACACCACCACGAAGAGGGAGATGGACGCGGGTTCGGTGCTGCTCGTGTAGGATTCGATTAAGCATTTCGGACGCCGGCGGCTTGTGAAGCAACAAGAAGCGGAATGTACTTGATGGAGGCAATGGCGTCTTCTAGCCAGATACTTTGTCATTCCTTAGAACGAGTGTACGACCATGATGTTCGGCGACAGGAAAGGCGGTAGCTATTGGCGTGGCAGGTCTGCAACCGTGTTCGGGTGTGCCCTAACGAGGCCGAATCTCTTGATGGAAAGGTTGCGGTGCGCAGGCCGCCCCCAGTGAGATGGCAAGGCAGAGTCGTGTGGGTAGAGAAACATGTTTTATAGTCGTGTAGAGAAGATCGCATGCATTCATAACGCTGACTTGACATGTGAAAGTCGCATGTTCCAGCCCGTGGGGCTCCGATTAATGACGCTGTTGTTGATAACCGCACCGCAACCGGTCACCAATGCAACGGCAGTCTGCCATTCTGCCCAGAGCAGTCCTTTCTTCTGGCAGACACGGCGTGGCGCGCTCGGCATCCCCGAAGATTCCAAACGCGTCGTGCCTCGGCTCAGAAGGCGACCGGGAGTTTCCGTCGTTGATTGTGGCTCATGGTGCCTCTATGCAAAACTGACTCATGTGAGTCTCTGATATCGTGCTCTGGAGCTTATACTGGCATCCATCTGTAACGTAGTAGGAGTGTTCGGTGGGATTATCTCCTCCGGCTCCGGCACCCAAAAGCAACCCATCCAACACTCTACCGCCGCACTCGGAACGCGAGCCGAGCCTCGTCCAGGACTGTGATAGACGTATTAATGCTAGGCAACATGTCCCTGACACAGATATCGGACTAGCCGAGGCTGTCAGCCACTCCAGAGGTCGGAGCGAAAGACGAGTGGTCGTTGACTCAAACTCTTGAAATGCCGAGGTCGCCGGAACCTTCGAACGCAGATCATCGATGAAGAGAATTTCACAACTCCATCTCGTGACAGGGCATCTCTGCTCTGACGTTGCCTGCTCGATCATCATTACTCTACCCTCGGAGGGCGTCTTTCCTGGCAGGGCCTTGTCGATGGCGACCTCTCTCTCTCTCTCTCTCTCTCCCTGTCGAGGCGACTCATATTCATCAAAAACGTATCAAGTGACGCATTACATTGATGACGGTATTCCAACGGTAGCAGGGATCTTTCAGAAGGCCCCTACCAAGCATGCTCAGCGCAGCATCGGCATCTGCGAGTAGACATCCTAGGAACTCGCCGGGATGAACTGCACCGCCTCACCCTTCTCCCTGCCCCTCTCTTTCTGCACCCTCTCCTGGGCCTTCCTCAGCTGTCCCCGGTACGCCCACTCCGGGAAGCAGGCCGGATCCCACAACTCGGCGGGTATTGTCGTGGCATACTGCTCTGTCCCATGGGCCGTACCATCCTCGAAGACGGTACCCACGCCGACGAACCCAAGCAGCTTGTCCATCAGTGGTGGGTTCTTGAGGGCATGGGAGTCGGCTATCTTGGCGTTGAAGTGTGTTCCCTTGTTGCGCTTGAGCTCGAGGAACTTGTCGAACTTCGCAGTCAGCGCTGCCTGTGCCGAGGCCGAGGAAGGAGAGCCCGGCGGCGAGGGCGGAATATCTAGATTAGGCACCGTTGGTAGGGTGAGATTGTGGATTAGACCGCGGTTGGTCGTATAGGGCGATGCTGGGGCAGGCTGGTCTCGTTGGTCGTTGTCCAGGCCTTCGTCCATCTCCTCTGGGTAGGCTGATGCTTCCGTTCCGTCCGCTGGGGGGAGACTCGGCCCTATAGCGGCTGCTTCCCCTGGTAATGACGGCCCAGGCGGCGGCCCAGCTACTGGTTGCGGCGGTTGTGATGCTGAAGATGCCGCCTTGGCTTGGCCATCCTCCGGCTCATCTGCAGGCCGAGGCAGTTCCTCATCCTGGTCATCTTGGGGAGCTTGGGTCGTCTGAAGGCCATGTTTAGCGAGTATCAGTGCGAAAGAACGTCAAAGTCTCGACATACCTGTATCAGAGTCTCAGTCTGCTGGACCTCGTCGTCGTCGTCACTGCTGTCATAGCCGACCAAAGGCGCCATCTCCGGGTATCTGCTGCCGAAACTTGATCGATTCTACCCCCGACCCCCACAGGCAGAGAGGGCCAATCCACGAAAAATGTTAAAATGACGAGATGTCGGCCAGCGTTGAACAGGAGTTTTGAACAGGAGTTTTGAACAGGAGTTTTGATCGGAGAGCCAGGTTGGCGCAGTGTTGAGTCGTGAGGTAAATTAGATAAGCAGGCCAGATCCAGCAAAGGCCACTCTTGTCTTGGTACTACTGTGTATGTACTGCGTATGTACCGCGTACAGGCTCAGCTTTTAGCGTTGGTCAGTGCGCCAGGCTGAGCTGAGCCGGCGGGCAGCGGGCCGCGGGCCACTGGGAGGCAGCACAGGACGCGACAGCTGTTGGAGCTTTCAACGTCCCAGCATCACCCAGCCTTCCTCCCACCGCACTCACTGCCCTCCCAGGAGCACCTTTCCCAACAACCACGCCAGCCTCTTGAGGATCAGCACCTTCACCTGCCCTCAAGACTCCCCCGTTCTCGTCACTAGGGTAGTGTCTATCAAGGTAAGCCCCCGTCAAGCTCCTCGGCCCGTGCAGGACCGCATAGTACGACGAAGCTGACTGACGTCGTCCCAAACAGACCCTCATCCACACCCACGCACTTATCCACATTCCACCTCGTCAACGACGGCGGTAATCATCCTCGACGAGTCACCACCTGACCTCGTCTTCATCCCGTCTTACCACCTCCTACCCGGCCTCCCACCAACCCCCCAACATCACAAAGATGGACCACCGTCCACAAGCCTGGGGCCGTCCCCGTGACGACATCTACGGCGCCTACGACCCCTCCTACCTCTCCTCCCACGGCCCCAAGACCGCCACCCAGTCCCCCGCGGTGACGGGTACCTCCGTGCTGGGCCTCAAGTTCCGCGACGGCGTCGTCCTGGCTGCCGACAACCTCGCCTCCTACGGGTCCCTCGCCCGCTTCAACGACGTCAAGCGCCTGCGGCCCTTCGCGGGCACCTCCGCCGTCGGCTTCTCGGGTGACGTCTCCGACATGCAGTACCTGGACCGCCACCTGAACGAGCTCGAGATCGACGAGGCCTACGAGGGTAACTTCAGCGCCGCCCAGGCCGCCGGCCAGGCCGAGACCGACGAGGACAAGAAGGCCGCCAGCAAGGGCGGCCTGAGCGCCTCCAACCTGCACAAGTACCTCGCCAAGCTGCTGTATGCCCGCCGCAACAAGTTCGACCCCCTCTGGAATCAGCTGCTCGTCGCCGGCTTCGATGACGAGCACAAGCCCTTCCTGGCCGCCGCCGACCTGCGCGGTACCGTCTTCAGCTCGCCCAGCCTGGCCACGGGCTTCGGGGCCATGTTGGCCCAGCCGATCATGCGCAAGTACGCCGCGACCGAGGAGGACGCCGCGAGTCTGACCAAGGAGGAGGCCGTCAAGGTGGTCAGGGAGTGCATGAAGGTCTTGTACTACCGTGACGCGAGGAGCTGGGACGGATACTCGCTGGCGGTAGTGACCAAGGAGGGCGTTGAGGTGAGCTTCGATGAGAAGCTGGAGGATCAGAGCTGGGCCTTTGCGGACAGGATCAAGGGTTATGGCACGCAGACTGTGTAGTCGTCTATAGCAGAGGAGAGCGACTAGAAGGGGGGACGGGGGCAGATGTGTGAGGACGGAAGCACCAGCAACGCGCGATGGCGCAAGAGACATGTTGGGAGGGGTTTCCATCTAGGTCTCCTCGTGGGAGCGCGTCTGCTCAAGCGGTGGACGGCTCAAACCTCCTCCCCGGACTTGTTTGCACCACTCTATGGGCGTGTCGTCCTCCTGCGACCCCGCTCTGAGCATGCACGGGACGACGCAACGGGCCCATTCAGAATTGTACCATTAGATGACGAGCACATCGATTGAGATTTCTAGACCATCATAGCCGCGTCCCGTTGCTTCACACTGAATCAATGGTGTTCTGTGTACGACAATTGCCCCGGGAAAGGGGGGGGCGGGGGGGGCGGGAGTGGCAACTGATGGGCTCAGATCCCTTGACGTGACGAGGGCTAAGAACGTGCCGCGAGCAACAGGCGAAAGAGACGGGGACCAACATGGGTACAGCCTTCATTATTGATCTTATGTCTTATTGATCGTCATCACGTCTAAAGTGCATACTATAGTCGCACTCTGCTAGTCTGTGGCACTTGTCCACCTACAATACCAGCTCCGTCGGGGCCGAGCTTGGTATCCCCGCCAATCCCGTTCCCTTCATCTTTTATGCAGAAAACACTGCCCATCCAAAGATCCCCAAGATGCACGCAGCCCTGCACGCATCTAACCCATGTGATACAAAGCACTCCCTGGCCGAGATTACAGTCTGCTTCTTGCGCACCGTCACCTCCCCTTACTCGACGGTGACGGACTTGGCAAGGTTGCGAGGGAAGTCAACATTAAGACCTTCCAACACGGCGAGCCAGTAGGCGATGAGCTGCAGAGGGATGACGTTCAGGAGACCCTGTAGGACGTCGACGGTCTTGGGGATCTCAATGGTCTGGGCCTGGCTGCTTTGGAACTCGGCATCGCCGGGATTGCAGATGACGATGGGCTTGCCTCCGCGAGAGACGACTGTAACGACGTTAGTACTCGATCGGAGGGAGGGTTACGAAACAAAATCAGGAACAGAAACATACCCTGCTGGTACGCATTCAGACTCTTGGTGAAGATGTCGTCGCGCGTCAGGATCATGATGATGGGCAGGTTCTCGTCGACCAGCGCCAAGACACCGTGCTTGAGCTCACCCGACATGACGGCCTCGCAGTGGAGATAACTAATCTCCTTGATCTTGAGGGCGCCCTCGAGGGCCGTGCTGAATTGGGATCCACGTCCCAGCAGGAGCAATGACTTCTGGTCCTTGAAGACCTTCGTGCAGAGCTCCTTGATGGCCGCATCCTGGGTCAGGACCTCGGAGATCTGCGAGCTGATCCTGCCCAGGCCCTCCATGATCTCGATCCGCCGCTGCTGCTTGCTGGCCCGGTCCTCGCTCAGGCTCAGAGCGAACATGACCATGGCGATGAACTGCGAGGTGTAGGCCTTGGTGGAGGCGACACCGATCTCGGGACCAGCGTTGACGTGCACACCGCAGTGGGTCAGCAGGCTGATGGAGCTGCCGACCACGTTCACGATACCGACCGTCAACGCACCGCGCTCCAGGCAGTACCGCAGCGCCATCAGGGAATCAGCCGTCTCACCGGACTGGGATACGAACACGCAGGTGTCGTCACGGAAGACCGGAGCCTGTCGGTCCAGGAAGTCCGAGGCAAGCTCGACGGCGATGGGGATCTCCGCGAGCTCCTCGAACACACCACGGACCGCCATACAGCTGTGGTACGAGGTGCCGCAGGCGATGAATATGATGCGCCTGCACCGCCTGATGGTGCTGATGTAGGAACGGAGACCACCGAGCGTGACGGTCTTGTTCTCGACGTCCAGACGACCACGCATGGTGTTGACGACGGACTCGGGCTGCTCAAAGATCTCCTTCTGCATGAAGTGGTCGAACTTGCCCTTCATGATCTCCTGCAGCTCCAACTCGATGGTCTGGATGGTGCGGACGTTGCTGCTGCCGTCAGCCTTCTTCAGGCGGTGGATGTTGAGGGAGCCCTCGTGGATGTGGGCAATATCGTCGTCCTCCAGGTACATAACCTTCTTGGTGTGCTCGATAATAGCTGAAGGGTCGGAGGACAGGAAGAACTCGGTGGGCATGGGCATGCCGTCGTCGGTCATGAAGGCACGGGACTGGGAGCGGTGGAGGAGGGACTTGTCGGCGGCGCCCAGCAGGCCAGGGGCCAGGAGGCCATCGGCACCCTTGCTAGCGGTAGCCTTCTTGATGGCGACATTCTGGGCGGCGGTCTCTGCGGGGAGGGCACCACCGTGCTCGTCGGCGTACTCGACGTCGACAAAGTCGACCTTCATGCGCTTCTGGGTCTTGACACCGATGACGAGGGGCGAACCCTTGCGGGCAGCCACGATCTCGTGCGGGTAGTGGACGGACTTGATCAGGAGACCATAGGCGCCCTCGAGCTCGGTGATGACGGCCTTGGCCAGGTCGACGAAGTCGAGGTTGGGGTGCTGGTCGTAGAGGTACTTTGCGAGCTTGGCGATGCACTCTGTGTCGGTCTCCGTCTCGAACTTGTAGCCCTTGGCCTGGAGGAGAGTCTTAAGCTCCTTGTAGTTTGTGATGATCCCGTTGTGGACGACTGCGAACTCCCAGTTGGGGTCGGACCTGCAGGGGAGGAAGAAAAATAGCCCAGTCAGCGCATGTGTCTTCCTTCGCGATCCTCCGTGTTCCCTCGGCGTTCCTTCCATACAGCAAACTATTCTGGGATATGGGGTGTTTTTTTGGGGGGGGGGGGGGTTTTCTTCTCTCTTTTCTGTCTGGGTAGCTTACCGGTGGGGGTGGCAGTTCAGGCGGGAGGGAGGGCCGTGGGTGGCCCATCGGGTGTGGGCAATGCCGGCGTGTGAGTCGAAGACCTTTGTCTCGTCGAGCTTGGCCTCGCTGACAAGCTGCTTCAGCTTCGCGACCTTGCCGACCTCCTTGAAGGCAAAGACCTCGTTCTTCTTGTCCCCATCGACGGCGAAACCAGCCGAGTCGTAGCCTCGGTACTCTAGACGGGCCAGGCCTGCAGGAAAGAAGGGGAATCCCAGGGTCAGTCTCGAGATTGGAAGCAGTGCGCGTGCCGTACCCAGGATTTCTGAGTTGATAGTCTCGTTTCCGTCCGTGGGCGGGTGACGGGGGCCGGATTCAGGGGTAAGACAGAAGGGGGGCGCCATGGGGCTCAGGGACGGGATGGAGGGGTTGGTGTGCCCTTTGGGGGATGACAAGGCTAAGCTGTGCGCTTCCGCAACAGGCGACAGCCAACTGAGCTGGTTGCTGCACAACACAGAAGCAGCCGGCCAGCTCCGCCGACACCACATCAACAGCCAAGGTCGCAATGCCAACCCCAGCTGAAATTGGAGGATGAATCGTGATTCAGGTATAACTTACCATTGGTCAGGGTGTCAATGATGAACTTCCTGTCCTTCTCCACCAGGTAATTCACATAACCAAAGATGCCACTATAGCAGAGACGGGAGTGTCAGCTTCTCGTGTCCCCAGAGTTGCCCTGCGAGGCATGTCGAAAGCTCCTTCGTGTCTCGCCGACGGGACAAGCTCCCCAGCAGTCCCCCACAGCCCTGAGGACGCATCCACCCCCGCCACAGCTGGCCGCCTTTGTGGGGGGGTTCAAGCTGGCAGGGAATGGGACATCCCAGGCCTGGCCGCACCAACTGGGGCTCTGGTTGTCTCCGTCCCTCCTCTTGCTGTATGTGCTGTGCTGTGCCGTGCTGTGCCGTGCTGTGCCGTGCTGTGCCTGGCCTGATCTCTTCGTGCAAGGTGGTCCGGAGGATGTTGTTTATACGTACCACATTGTCAAGGTTAAGCAGAGTTACTCCTGTGCTCTGTACTATACCAGACAAGCCGACACGGTGTGGGGGTTGGGGGGGGGGGGTGTGGGCTGCTCCTTGGCTGTTGTCGTCGTACAGTTGCGGCGGAGGGGTATCAAGGATGGGTGCACGTCGAGCTTTGGGTTTGGCTTGAGCGGTTGGCAGTTGGCAGTTGGCAGGAGGGAAAGGGAAGCCGACGTGAGGTTAGGAAGGTATGGAAGATAAAGGTAAGAAGCCAGCTGGACGGAGCAGGACAACAAAAAGACGGACAGCTTGATGGTCCCAGGGGGTTGAGCTGTTCTTTAGTACTCGCTCGAGCAAGACCGGACTGGACTGATGGGGCTGACAATTGGGCCTTCTTCTTGGTCTGCCACATGCGCCACTCCATGCACGGCCTACCATCAGCGAACACGGCGTCAGACCTGGCTGGTCCTTTGTTGCCAGGGGGCCCCGCCTGAGCTCAGGGGAGCATGGGGGGATCTACAGATCCAACCTTGGTGGACAGGGGACCTGATAGGCGGAGACCAGGTCAGAGCCAGGTCAGCGTTTGCTTTGGTGTCAGGGTTCCTTGCAACCCGGGGGGGATGACTGTTAGCCTGCGGTGTTAGTGGCAGCCGGGTGGTCTGGCTGCAACGCCTTAACACGTAGTCCGGCTTGCTACTGTCATGCCGTGAACATCCATGCACCCCCAGGTCTCCCTGTTCTCTTTGTTGTCATCTATTCCTTTGTGATGTGATGTGATGCGGGATGCAGGCTGGGAGGATCAGAGGAGGCAGGCAGGTGAAAGGCCAACATAGATCCGCCGTCACCTAGGCTGACTGCCGGATGCATCCCTGGCTGATGTTGTTGTGTAGACCGCATGACAGCTGTCAGCCTACCCCGGCGACATCCTCTGCCCTTTTTCTTCTTCTAAACATCTATCTCGACAGGTCGTGTCCAGTTGCGTTCATCATCTGGCCAGCATCGCAGCTCTCGCCGGTTCATCTAGGTGGTCTGTGTTGAAAGTCCCAAGGCATATTGTGATATACGTACGAAACATGTGATACCACACTAAATGCAAGAGCTGCCTTACCGCTTCGCTACCTCACGCCTCACAACTCGGATTTGAAACAAGACATGTAGAGCTGTTTCTGATGGGCTGGTATGGTCCCCTCTCGCCGTATAGACGCGTATATCACATACACAAACATCCCAATAAGCACCCATGAATCATATCAGGGTATCTGAGGGCACAAGTCTCTCGTGCTTGATACCGTTTCTGTGTCCTCTCTGCCAGTCTCTGGTTCTGCTTGTATCTGTCTTGACCCTGGATAGGCGCCATCCCACCTTCTTCCTCTCTTGCGCCCTCGAATGACGACATTAGCCTGGCATTTCTTCCGAGACCCATCCATCTTGCTGCAACACATCGTACGGCATCCAACGTGCAGGTGCATATCGATTGTCCCAAACTTCCCGAGAACGAATCACCCTCCCGAGCCAATTTTCTCTCTCTCTCTCTCTCTCTCTCTCTCTCTCTCTCTCTCTCTCTCTTTGCGGCCAGGCCAGGCAAGGCAGCCCAGAGGCCGAGGAAGCACAGCAATGCCTGATGCGACCCCTCCCGCCTGGGTCTCGAAAAAGCAGTGACGAAAGGTGGTCTGAGAAAATTCCTGCCACTAGTATGGAAGCGCCCCTTTTTCCCGACCGCTACCTACCGTAGGGCCCTAAAACTATTAGTACCGATTGGGTGAGGCTGTGAGACGCGGCTGTCAACTTGAGGCAAATGCAAGTGCTAAGAGATGGCGGGGTCGACTCATGGCCACTGGGAGGCCAACTGAGAGGGGGAGGCGGAGAGGGAGACCCACTAAGGTCTTGCCAAAGGCTAAAAGAGTTGCAGGGCCGGGGCTGGTGATCTTTGCCAGGTTCGACTCTAGCGGGCCCCTAAGAATAGGACCCCACGTTGTCCCTCCAGCTGAGTGGCCAGGCTTCCCGGTATGGGATATTTTCTTCCCTTCACCACAGTACTAATATTTTGGGGGGGGGGGGGTGTATAACCAAACCGAGTACCCAATATTTACGACAGTCACCCCAGGGCCTAGTAGGCTCGATGCTTCGAGGACCTCTAGATGCCTTTAGGTTTTCACCTTCTACCATAGTACATGCCTATCTGCACGGCTGTGGCCGGGACCTGCAGTATCCACATCCCACATCCACACCCACACCCACACCCACACCCACACACCGCACGGGGAGATACTGAACACAAACCTGTGCATCCCATCCCCATCCCCCATCCAAGCTCGTCAACCAGGAAAGCTGAGCTATTCTCAGGACCCCTGCCAAGCTCTCGTATTCCGGCCCCCCCTCTCTGTTGCCCGCCGTCGCAGCCGCCCACTCGGCTCTTCACAAGCGCCGTTGCGCTCGTTGATGACATCCTCGTATAGGGAGCGCCACTCTCAGCACCCTGATCCTCGGGGTTCCGGTCTATCGTGTCAATCCCTCGTGCTGCGCCACCAGCTGTCTCGAGCCGTTCCACCGCGCCCTCTATTAGGTCGTAAACCCCCATCCCGTGCTGACCTCCCGTCGTGCATGCGTCGCGGATTTGTACACCGTGTCATGTCGGACGGGGAGGCTGGATCTAAAAGTAGAGGGCGAGCTGGAGCGACGTGCCAGCCTCGATCTCGACCATCCATCTCGGCGGGCTACTATAACGGCAACCCCGTCGGGCTTAGGTAATAAGGTCCGAACCGTTGGTGTTTGGTGTCGCGCCTTTGCCTGCTTGCACGCCTTTGCGGCCTGCCCTCAAGCCCCAGGAACATCACCGGGTGCGGGCAGTTTCCTCCACAACCACAACCCAATGCGAATCCCATCCCCTTCTTCTATTTCTCCTGCCAACACCCACCTCATCGTCCCTGGGGGGTATGTATAAGGTGGGATGGGACAGACTGGCTCGTATGTTAGTCTCCGGCCCTCTCCGAAGCTTTCAAGCTAGGTCGATCTACACGGTGGCAGGCGCATATAATGTTGTCGACAGAGCCACGAGATCGTCCCGCCGAAGACGCCCAAAGGCCCAAAGGTCTCCTGGGAGCCAGCCTTATGGCATTCTTTCCTTCGTGCAGGGCTCGATGGTATTGAGCATCGATAGGTCGGGGGAGATATTATGTATCCTCATGCGTCGCTTGATCAGGATATCACGGCGCCCGAAGGCGCCATATCTCATCGCATGTCATCGGCCGTTAGACCCTACTCCCGGTGATCAAAGTGAGGAGCCGCGTTCTATAGGCGAGAGCGCAGGCCAGGAGGGCTGGTTTAGAGCTGCTACCAATAAGAGGCTCGAGTATTCCAGTCGGAATTTCCGGCGATAGCTACCTAGGTAAGTCATGCCGGTCTATGAGCTTCAGGCCCGCGGCGCGTGTGTCCTATTTATAGTATCCAGATTCCGTCAAGAGAATCAAGAATGACTATTGTATATAAAGGTGAGATGAGAGGGCTCGAAGGGGAAGACGATGACCCTGGAAAATCGGAAGACACCGAGAGCGATTCCCAGTGGTTGGACATGCTATTCCCGATACCTCTAGAAACATGAGCGATTTGCGGCTCAGATAGCGATAAAGAAGTTTTGGTGCTGTATGTTCCTCAGTTCACTGTAGCCAGAGGTCTGCCATGGCTGACTTGATAGCGTCCCTACCGTGAAGGCTGCGATGTTTGGAATACGCACGCTGCTGCATCACTCCTATGGCGGAACGCTTGGGGGGTGGGAATGTGGTCCTGCCCTCGTTTGGAAAAAGCAGTGTGTGAAGCTTAATACGCTTCATCTGTCGAACTACGCATAGGAACGGTCTATCTATATGTAATTGTCGTGGGATTTCTGGTCGAGACTCGAGTCCTAGCCTGTTGCGAGTTAGTGAAGAGAAGCCATCATAAACCAGGCTGGCGCCACTTATCGGCCTGACCGTTGTGGGTCCCTATAACCAAACTTGCAGCTGGTCACTACCGTGCTCTTCTTCGAATATGACATGTGGATCTACTCAAATGGTGGCCTCGAAGTCCCGAGACCTCTAAAAAGGAACCTGGGCAGTCTGGGATGGGTCGTTGCACATACGACCTTGACATGCCTAGGCCCGCACGCCTAGGGACATGAACAGCTTGTATATGAACAGCTTGAAATCTATCCTGGTGCAAAAACAGGCTGTCTTTTTCATAACCACACCACCCCACGATCTCATGGCGCAGAGTACATGTTCCGTCGTCTACTCCCACTCGCCACCAACATCAACAAGTCGTTCATCCAACGCATATGTCCGTTATGAAAGAATCGCAGGATACTTTCGTGACCTGGCTGATGGCCACTATCCAAGGGTGCAGTGGGACCTCGTCCCTTGCTCGCATTGCTCAATCTTGACTGTCAGATCTCCTTTGATATTTGGCATATGCTGAATGGAAAGCTGGTAGTAGGTATTTCCATTTTACGACTCGTGAAAGACACTCATACAAAAAGGATATAACGATACTTCCACTACAAGCGGACCATTCGCGGACCCAAAGAGACCTGGCTCAGGGAGATGGATCCTTCGGTGGCTGGTTATCTCGCAACTCCTGGAGTTGGAGATGCCTGCTGGGCATGTTTCACTCGTGGAGAAGCTGCTTGACATGGCGCCTCCGAGAGGTCTATTCACCGCCAAAGGGGGGGGGAGGGGGGCGTTGAAGAAGGCTAAATACCTATTACTGGTAAACACTGTAAGGCTCGAAGAGGGGAAGAAGGCTGTGAAAGATCACGCCTGCGGCACGGCGACTACGGTGCCTCGCGAGGATGGCGGTGTAATTGACGCTGTCTGGAAGGACTAACTCAAGTACTGAGGACGCGGGCTTTTGATTGTTCCTGCTCGGGGGAATCATTCACATCCATGGAGACCTAGGTGGGTGTATTCGCTGTTGCGGAACGGGCTGCCGACATTACACTGAGATACAACACGGGTAGTGTGACATTTAGAAAGGGCCATATTGCACATTCACGTCCTGTAACTTTTCATATCAAGCAGTATTATGGAAAGTGTGCAGAGGTGGGGCTAAGACTAAAAACAAGTGATGAGACTGTCCAGATGCTGCTTGGCTCTCAGGCGTTTAGGCCTTCTAACCCGTAAGAAAGGGCATGTGCTGCATCAAATAAGCAGAAAGTCAGTACGGAAGAGGAGATTTTGACGAAGTCGGAACCAGAGCACTGCCTAGGGACTCACAGAAAACGAAAAACTCTGAGAGACCCCGTCGTGATTAAGTTATCCCTTTTCCTTCAGGTTTTGATGAATCACAATCTTTCTCTCGTTTCTGGCAGAGGCTCAACTTTTTTCCTGAACCCCTGAATCACTCCTGGCCATTGCGACCTCGTCACTGATATCAGTCCTCTGCTTTGGTATTCAGCAGAGACCACAACAGCCTCGACCTGTCTATGGCAATTTCTAGCTATTCCTGAAACCCGCATTTATGCACACCACGCAGTCATATTTCCTGACAAGACGGCAATATCCAATCCAAACCACGAGACCAGCAGACCACGATGAAGATCACCACCACTATCAGCATTGTCAGTATCTTCGCCGGCACCGCCATGGCCGGCATTAGCGAGTCCTGCAGCAGGCTGAAGCTGACCAGCACCGACGCCGGTGCCCATGTCTGGTTCACTGCCAACTGCTCGGGCCTCCACGAGTGGTCGTGCTCCATCATCAACCTCAACCTCTGCTACGGCTGGGTCATCGGGACCCAGACCACCACCGAGACCATCGTCGCCGAGGCTTTGTAAGGGACACTCACCCCTAGTTCTACAGAGCCTGATCCTTGTTTTCCTTCTTTCCTTGTTTTTCTCCCTCCCTTCTACAAAGATCCGCAGTGCTCTGACCTGTTGTCGTGACCGTAGTGGTAACTTTGGCACCAACTGCACCTCCTGCCGACAGGAGGTCCCCCTCGATCCCGCGATCCTCACCTGCAACTGCTTGGCCTACTACGATGGGCAGGTGGGCCCCGTCTACGAGGACACGCAGTTCAGCCTTGGTAAGTCTCAAAAGTTTCAACCTTGCCCCTCTCACGCTTTTTCCATAGCAAAAGCTGCAAGGTCCATTACTGACCATGGTTTGGTGGAGACATGGGCATGGAGAATGCCAACGGCTTCCTGCAGTGTTTCGAGCAGCAAGGCCGCTTTCAGAGTTTCTGCTGAGGGCAGGGTCTGCCTCTGGTGGAGGAGGACATGCCCTGCGATCGGTTGCTTCTCTGCGAGCGATAGCTAGATGAAGCAGGTGAGGAGGAGCTGCTTAAGCCATAGCATGTGGAGGAGGTATGGCTTTTCGGTAGGTAGATGAATAGCTGGTCGCCCGCAGTGGCGCCAGGTTGAAAAATGAGGTGACATGAAAAATCATCCAAATCTCTGACAAGGTAACGTGTGAGTGATATTACCTAGTCCTCTCTCGTGACAAGAATACCAAGTCTGCTGTTTTCTGACGTTGCTCCACTGCTGAAAGTGTAAGAGGCTACCCTCTGAGCAACTATATAGCCAACATCATTCCTGATTAGCACTGGGGATGGCCATCCTTCTCGAGCTGTTACAGAAAATCTTGTCCTAACATTCACGTCCTGCGTTTGTTGGTGGGCGATGCATGCCATGCCCCTTCTCTACAACATTACATGTTTTTTGTGCCAGCGTTTGTAATGTGTGGTCTATGTTATTGATACAGTATACACCGACAGGGGCTGGTATTTGTATCGTACCGAGCCGTCTCACGCCCATTCCTCTCGCCGTAATTCCGCCACAAACCCCCGAGATATGGACGCCTGCAATCTACCACCATCCATACCCACGGCCTTTCACCATCCGAGCAGCCACCGAACTATGTAGCTAGCTTTCTTCAGCGCAGACGTCTTCACGTCCTCGGCCTCCTGAAAATTATAGACGCTTGTACTCAATTTTCCCCTCGAGTTTCTTTGACTCAGCTACCTTGCGTACAGCCTTGTTGAAGTCGTCTTGATTGACCGCCTCCCGATAGTCCTTGATCGCAAACAAGCCGGCTTCCGTGATCACGTTTCGCAAGTCTGCACCGTTGAGCCCATCGCTCATCTTGACCACGCTCTCGAAATCGATATCACCCTCCGTGACCACGCTGGCGGCGTGGATCTTGAGAACCTCTAGGCGGCCGACCTCGTTGGGTAGCGGAATCTCGATCTTGCGGTCGAGACGTCCGGCACGCAGCAGCGCAGGGTCAAGCGTGTCGGGTCGGTTCGTTGCCATGATGATCTTGGTTTTTCCGAGGTAGTCGAAACCGTCGAGCTGGTTCAACAGCTCCATGAGCGTTCTCTGGATCTCTCGGTCTGCAGATGTGCCCTCGGAGAATCTTCGGCCGCCGATGGCATCGATCTCGTCCATGAAGATGATGCACGGCTCGTGCTCCTTGGCGTAACCGAACATTTCGCGGATGAGACGGGCAGACTCCCCTATGTACTTGTCGACGATGGCGGAGGAGACAACTACGCGGCACACGCAATGTTAGATTCGTGGTCGAGCCAGTGTAGCATCTGGGCCCGTCCGTACCTTTCAAGAAGTTGGTCTCCAGACTGCTCGCCACAGCACGCGCCAGCAGGGTCTTGCCTGTCCCTGGAGGCCCATACAGCAGCACACCCTTTGGTGGCTTGATGCCGACCCGCAGGAAGAGTTCTGGGTTCTTGAGGGGCAGCTCGATGACCTCACGCAGCTCCCTGATCTGGTCGTTCAGACCACCGATACCGCCGAAGCTGACCTGACCGGGATCCTCCAGAGACATGTTGTAGACGAGGGGGTCGACCTCCCGGGGGAGCATGCGCATGATCGTGAGGGTGGTCATATCCAGAGCGACACGGGTTCCCTGCTTCATCTTGGCCTTGTCGACCTTGGAACGGCAGCCGACGACATATCGAGGGCCGGAGGATGCCTTGACGATAACTATGCCGGATGCGTCAGTGGGTTCTCGCCTTGCAAGATCGCGAGAA
Source organism: Endothia cerciana (assembly GCA_026119935.1). Taxonomy (NCBI): domain Eukaryota; kingdom Fungi; phylum Ascomycota; class Sordariomycetes; order Diaporthales; family Cryphonectriaceae; genus Endothia; species Endothia cerciana. The sequence continues at coordinate 69,462 of JALRMH010000068.1, forward strand.
ATAGCAGCAGCAGCACCGGGAAGGAGCAAGCGAAACACCGGGGGGAGGGAAGGGGGGGGGGGGTTTGTGTGGGCGGTAGCGTACATCTCTCCTCATCGAGCTGCTTGAGGACCTCGCCGATGATCTGGCCGACACTTTGCAATGCCTTGATGTTCTCCTCTGTCTGGTTGAACTCCTTCTCTAGGTCCTTGATCTCCAGCCGCAGGTTCTTGAGCTTGACCTCCCAGTTCCTCGACTCCAGCAGCGACTCGGTGTAGCGCGTGATGGCGTCGCTTCTCTCTGGATCAGACATGCTGGGCCTGGCTGCTTCGGTTATGGGATGTGGGGATTCGTATTGCGCAGATGAGATGGCCGCGCAGGTTCCTGCCTCGGCTGGCAATGTGTATGAGGTCGGTCGGAGTAGGTGGACGGGGTGGTCGGGGGTGGCTTTCTGATGTGGACGGTTGTTTGATGCCAGAGGATGTGAAGCGTTGGGGGAGTTGACGCAGTTGACGTTGTCGCAGGGCCGCCTAGTCCAGCGAGCTTACCCAAGCTTCTGGCTGCCTTGCTGCTCCCGGCCGGCAAGGTGACATGGCTGCCATAGTACGACAGGGATGCCACGCCTAGCTCAAGGTACGCACGGTACGTACCTAACGGGGCTCGACCTCAAAAGCAAGACTCGACCTCAAAAGCAAGACTCAACCTCAAAAGCAAGACTCAACCTCAAAAGCAAGACTCAACCTACACCCTACCGGGACTTGACAGCGTATCTGTGATGCTCGCAACCATCATGTCGTCGTTATTATGCAGGTATACTATATTACGCGCAGGATGTCTTCTTCAGCTTCGTCTGCCAACATGACCAGATGCTGTATCACGGAGGCTCTTTGGTCGTGGGCAATCCCGAGCTGCTTCTTCTCCTTTCGAGTTCTTCAACCCTTTACGTTCGCTCGTGGGTCCAGAACTTCTAGGTAGTCTCCTTGGCTGTACCCTGGATGGTTTCCTGGGGGGCCCCATCGCCGAGGACACGGAGGGCCGTTGTAATCACACGGCAGGGGCCCGAGAGAAAGCTGCAAACTGCGTTACGACTAGGAAGAAGGGTGCGAGGATCTATCAGTCCTTGCTATGAACAAAAAGACATTATCGATTATTGCTAATCCAAAGTAATCTACCCAAGTTTATACGCCATTGTGCCCTCCAGGCGTTGTGGCCATCCCCCGCGAACTCCATTTGTGCTGCTACGCTATACATGTATGGCATCCTTTCCCCTCAACCACGGCCCGGGAGCAGTCACGCATCACGTCCACTCCGGAACCCTTCTTGGTCTTTGCTCGTCTTGGGTGATCGGCCACTGGCAACGGCCGTTTGTCGTCCGTCGGGGGCCCTGTTCAGAATCCTCTCGGTCAAGAAAGCGGAACCGGACTCCTCCACCGGCCCCTCTCCGTGTGCCACCATCGATCCTCGCCGTTCTTGTCCGCCGCGGGCCTGTCGTGGTCATACGAGTTCCACCGGCCCGTGCATCCATCCGTGACCCTTGTCGCCTCGCCCGCGCCGCCCTCTTTGGTGCTCTTGCTGGTCTTTCTCACCTTGTCTTTGCCCCTCGTGGAGTCCTTATCCTCCGGCCCAGGAGCGCCCGCGACACAGCCCGTCCCGAAGCCCGCCCCGCTTCGTGACGCCACGTCGCCTTTCCTGTACAGGTCCTCCCCGCCATCAGAGAGCAGCTCCGAGATGCCGGCCAGCCCACCATGCTCGTCCGTTCCTCCGGCATCCGGCGAGAGCAGGTAGGTGATCTTGCTCGTGACGTCGCCGATGTATGCCGCCAGCCCGGAAGATTCTATCAGGACTCCATCCTCGTCCTCGACGTTCACCTCGATCCGCGGGAACCGGCGTGCGGCCTCCAGCCTCGCCTGAGCTGCGAGTCGCGCCTGGTGCAGATCGCTGCCCGCCTCGCGGGCAGGACCGAAGGCCTTGCCGCTATCCTTCGTGTCGGACGACAATCGGCCGTCTAGATCGTGCACGCTGCCGGTCTCATTCGCGTTGCTGATACTGGAGGACTTGGCGGCGGGGCCCTTACTGGAGGATCGCGCGCGGCCCGCTGTCGACGCTTGGTTCACCAGGCCGTTCCGGTACCTGTCGCCAGGAAGCTCGATCCGCTCCTTGGGCCGGCAGAGGGCCTGAAATACGCCAGCCGTATCGCAGGGCGTGCGTAAGAAGCGCAGGCTGGGGAAGCCGTTGGCGGCGATGCTCCGCGCGAGGAGGTCGTCCGTCCTGGTGGCACCGCCCTCCCCGGCCCGCTCGGTAGGTGCGCTCTCGAAGACGTCCCAGTGAAGCATCTTCAGGGATTGGGACGCAACATACGGCATGAAACAGAAGAAGTCGTCATCCGGTACGGGCGCCATGGCCTGCACGATGCTGAACGTGGTGAGCTTGGAGAGCTTGGAGAGCATTCGGACGACGGCAGGGAGAGAGTCGATGTTCTGGTGGATTAGCGTCAGGGTCTCGAGATCCTTGGCCGAGTCGTGCGTCGCAAATGAAGCCAGACCGGCGGTAGTCACGCCGGGACAACGTGAAATGCCAAGCTTCTTGAGGGGCCTTGGCAGGGCTGGCAGATAATTGTCATCGAAAGATGTCGCAGGCACGTCTGACAGGTACAGTGACCGTAGCGAGGGTAGATAGGTCAGGATAACGCTGATGAGGCCGTTGGGAGTGCGGAGGTTTGCACCAGGAAGACAGTGAATAGTCAGGTGAGATAATTCGCTCCATTCCATATGCTGCCGGACAAAATTATTGGCGAGCTGCACCGGCAGGTAGCTGTATGGATGTGAGACACGTCCCTGCGACGATGCATTTTTGGACTGGCTGTTCTTGGCCTTGGAGACGCGTGCTTGCTGACCAGAACCCTCCGACTCAGCTGGTGTCGCGTCAACGACCCAGGTCATATCCTTGAGCTTTTGTCTCGTTGACAAGGCGTGGGATAGTCTGCTGTCGCCGTGGTTGTAGGTAGGGTAGAAGCCCTTCAGCCGCTCTAAATTCGGGCAAGCCATCACTACCGAGGCGACAATGTCGTGGTATGCTTCTGGTTCTAGTGGAGCCTCGTCTGGAAGGGCTGGCACCTTGACAGAGCGGACCAATGCAGCGATCTTGGGGTCAGACCGGAGACTCCTTCGAAGAAGAACTAGCCTTGTGAAGTAAACGCCTCGATACTTCTTCCTCTGCGCAGCGCTGTCCGGGCCTATCAGCTGAATGTCCTCGTACAGCGCAAGTCTGGCAGCGTGGAGCCACCGCCTGTTGCACGCAGCGATCGAGCAGCAATCTCGCATCCAGCATGTCGCGCAGCTACTGCTCTGCTCCTCCAGATGGAGCCTTTTCAGATCATCCAAGATCATCCGCAGCACCTCGTCGGGCAGCCTTGTGAAGGTCTCGTTGGGCCCCGCCCTCGGCACACGAGTCTGTTTGATCAAGTCTGGTCGTCGCCGCTGCCACGGGGCTCCCGACTGACGATTTGGCATAGTCGGCTGTGGGAAGGTTGAGAAAGTCATGCTCTCCTGGTCTGCTGACGTGGGACCCCAACTCATAGCTCGCATCCGCCCCTGGTTATTCATAACTGAGTCAGAGGATTGAAAGGGTTCAGATCGACGGTTCTCGCTCATCTCGGCCATCTTAGCGGGTCCGGTTAAGCGTTGGGGCCTGGCATACATCTGTGGCCGCGTCGGGGGCTCTTTCTCAGCCTGTGGATTGTTGATGCTGTAGCTGTTGTTTCCGTCGGAGGACGCCCTACGTGCGCTGATCTCGGGCAATGAATCGCTGGATCTGACAGTCCTGACCGTCCTGAGTGGTGAGGGGGTTCTGTTCAAAGAGGCGACCTGAGCCGCAAAGGCCTGTGACGTTCGCTGGTCGGGTTGGTGCATCATGGTGCGAGGTATTATGGGTGTGGCAGTGCCAGTCACGGGACCGCTTGCTGTGTCTCTCCTGGCAAAGTCTCCCCCACTGCTCTGGGGTCTCTCGTTGGCACGGCCGTTTGCACGCCCTGTAGTGGTGGAGTCGCTACCGCTGCTTTGGAGCCGCCGTCTTGCATCATTTTCGGAGTGAACTCCCTGGCCCATGCTGTCCCTTCGACTGCGGTTGCGTTTCATAAGATCATCCCAGGACCCCATCGTCGGCGGTCTCTGCGCCATTGAAGCCGGCCGCGACCTGTCAACGGCTGCCATCTCCCCCGCAGCGATTTCTCTCCGTGTGTCTTCTGGAATTGGCGAGAGTCCTCACAGAGGCCTAGACGGCTGGAGATCTGCTGTCGCATGTGGGTCATGGACCTCTCTGGCTGTGAGGCCCCCGGGCTCCCGGTTTCAATGTCTGCATCAGAGTCCCCAGCACCTCGGTGGCCGTTTGGCTGACAGCTGCGCGTTGTTGGAGCTGGAGAGATTGGTGGGCCGGCTGTTGCGGCCCTGCCTACCCAAGTCGAGAGCTGCAGTGGTGGGCCTTAGGCCAGCAGGGCCGGCGGCGTCAGCTTTTGAGGGACGTGCTGATAAGGCTGAGGCCGGGGCGGCTGGGCTCTTGTTGATCTCAAAAGCTAGAGATTGGCATGGCGAGGTTAGCTGAGCAACTAGATCCGGACTGCCACCTAAGCCTGGGCACGGCCTCGCGCCGTCAAAATGGTCGGTAGGGTTATTGGCGGGTGGTTGCCAAGAGCTGCGAGTTCTCCGTGGTCAGCTACAGCCACAGCTACAGCCACAGCACGCCCATCAAGCCCGTCAGAAGCACAACAGATCAGCCATATACCGGTGGTCCGAGGCGGAAGAAGAAAGGAAAAGAAAGAAAATGGTGAGGTTGCGGAAATAGGCCCCGGACATCAAAGAGGGATAAAAGAGGTCAGGCGTTGGAACTAGCATCGATATGTCGGCGAGACGCGCGACACCCACTCCGAGGGACTAAAACTGCATGCCACGGTGGGGACTCCATGGGGGAACGCAGATGCTAATAAGATGAACAGTGAGTGAACAGTGAGTGGACTGCCTATGAAAATCACTACTCCTTCTCCTCTAATCATCTCTGCACTGTCCTTGGACTTCTCGTATAGTTTCGACCATAGACTTCGTGCACGTATCTACCATGATATACCGCAACGGCAGTCGTGCTAGTGATGCCCAGACGTATGGGTTGTGTCGACAGCGGCTGGTGCTGGTCTTCGTCTTGATATATCCTCACGAGTGTGAGCTGCACTTGCGTGGCCCCGGGGAGGCTTCCAGGTCGGCACCCGGCAGCCTGGCGACGACATTAGTCTCCTATTAGTGGCCCTGCCACCCACTTGGGATGAGGGCCTGATGGGTGCCTCTTCCGTTCAAGCTTTTTGGCCTACTAAGGCGTACAGTGATGTGCGTCTTTAGTATTGCCGCTAACATTCGGTTCATCTCCTCCAGCCGCTCACACGAGAGAAGAAAGGGGCCAGGTCGTAAAACTGGGTCAGATGCAGGAAATTCGCCGACGCATCCGCTGATGACGGCTGTGGTAATGGTGAGACGCCACGTGCTGAAAGGAGCCATCCGCTGGGGGTTGAATTTGGGAAATTACCGCTTGAGCTCCGGAGCCCTTAAAGAACGACCCGTCCGACCGCGGACGATAACATTTCTACGCTGCTGCATGTGCCTGCCAAGAGGGGATTTCTGGATCGTCTCTGCAGAGCTGTTGAAACGCATCGAACAAGCTCGATCTCGGTGAGGCTTGGCTGTGAAGATTGCAAGGTCGTAATGGGTAAAGCTGTTCCAACCTTGAAAAGAGCGCGCCAACAGCCCTGCCAATCAGGCGTCATCCTCAGCCTGCAGCCGCGAAGCCGGAGCCCTGGCCCTGAGTGAAGCTAGGCGCAGACGGCGGTCCTGGCTGTCGATCAGGGGTACAGAGTCGTATTGCAACTGGGACCCAGAAACGACGACTTCACATCATCACTTAATGGAACGGACTTGTGTCTTCAGTCCAGATGTCATACATGAAGTCGAGTGTCCCATCCTGGAGCCAAGCAAGGAGTGTATAGGAACACCAACACAAAATTTGTGCCCGTGGCAAGGACAACAAGGTCGCAGCACATGAGAGAAGGGCTTGACAATGGGACTCAACTCTTGGTCTCGTCAGGATCCCGCCTATCGCCTTCTGAACCACCATTTCTCTTACGCTTCCTGCGCACCCTGTCTTCGACATGTGTGTTTTGCAACTCTATCTTGCAAGTTCTTCTGTGAATCTGCTCGGACCCGGGCGTACCATGATACTTGTACAGCCTTGACACGGTCTCTGACAGCCCAGACAGGAGCCTGTCTGATAATTCGGCGGTTGGCTCTGGTCTCGCCGTCGGCAAAGATGCTTGGAGATTTGGCTTGGTATCCTGAGAGAAACGCCATACAGGCAGGATACCGTCCAATAAGGCTTGCAAGCGCGTCGTCTCGAGATGAGATCCCTTCTTGGCCCCCAAAGACTTCCATTCGGTCGATGGAGAGGGTAATGACGCGCGAGGTGTGGTCTGGACGTCGTCTTCTGCTTCTGACACCGGATCGCGAACGCGGATCCTCTGACCGACACTCCGCCGTGCGTCATGTTCATCGAGGAGCCTCTCGTCGGCCTGCTTCTGTTTCTTTTGTCCTGGGAACGAGATCGAGGACGTTGATTAGATGACTTTGGCTGTCGTGTGGTCATCATCGCCTCTGCGGCGATTGGTCTTGGTGTCTGCGGGTTCCACTCTGTGTACGTGCACCTCCTTGGCAATGTCCCCAATGTGACTTCGGCTTCTTCTCTTCTTGACGTAGGATGTGTTGGGTAGGTATGCACCCTTGCTGGCGGCTGGCCCTTCAGCCACGCTCCATGCTGCAAGCATCGGTTGACTTTGTTGGAACGTGACGGCGTGGGATGAAAGGTCCTGGGTCGGTGACAACCGTGCCAGCAAGTGTCGCCCGGAAAGACGGTCTGTCGTCTAGCGCGTGCGGTCCGAGAGGTCCATCTCACTGAGGCCGCCTTTCCACGTCTCGATGGCCAGGACTGAACCCAATTTTCCATGCGCTCCTTGAAGACTGGAGTTTGAACTTGAGGGATCGCACCACTGTGACTGGTCAGAGATGAGGACGGGCCCAAATACCACGCAATAATGACCATGAGATGGTCGCTCAGGGGAATAGGTCAAAAACACATGCCAAAGCTCTGTAAGCCTGTGGGAACTACCGGCCCGGCGTGTCAGGCCCAGGCCGCAACACAGCTCTTGCTTTCTGAGAAGAAAGCCAAATGGGCAATACGCGTCACTGTGGCAAGAACAGATACTCCTGAGCCGTGGAAGTAAGGGCGGATGAGAAGAGGTGATACCAGGTAAGTAGGTGCTTCTCTCTTTGCGAGGCTGAGGTGTTCTAGCTAAGGGTCAATGTAGACAAGTCTTGCCGATCCACAGCAGCTACCCAGATAGGTACTAAGAGCAGACCATCCTGTGAAGGTCAACCTCAGTCTTCTCCTTCCTCGGATGAGACTCTCGTAAGGCGCAATCTACATGCAGGCTCGATTCTTCTTGAAGTGCTGCTTTGACATTGATAGATGCCTCAGCCATATACGCTAGTCGACCAAGGGCCAAGACTACCTAATGATACCTATTATAGAACTTGCTATTTATTTCTGTTTGTGAAATATTCTTCTAAAGCCTTCCCAGCTTGAAATCTTGCTGAAGATCGTACATGCATTCCCTCTTAAGCGGCCTGCCGGCTCTATCACAACCCTACAGCCCAAGTCGTTTCCAGACCTCGGGATCATTACTCGATGATGATTTGGAAAAGAAAGGTTTCTTGAAATGTATCTCTCTGGGGCCTACCTCAAGTGTTAGATAGCCAGGACTCTGTTGTACGCGTACATCTTCAATCGGGACCCCCTGACGCGCGTCTCCGACATCGGTCGCCAAGACACACCTCGCGGCTCTGCCGATGTGCGTTAGGGCTGTCGTAGTACGTGCACAGGGTCTTCAAGGTTTTCCCTACTAGAGCTTGATGTGCTCGACTTTATGTCACCAGAGATTGATGTAGCCATTAGAGGCACCTTCGAGGTTCTCATTGTGTGTTATTCGAGATACCTAGGTATATGAGATGACTACTTGCAATAATCTGAGAGCCACAGTCTCTAGTTATGTAGGATGATACAGATAGAACGGCCGATGACCAGATCGATCAAAAAGCCCACGTCTAGCTATGGAAGGGGGTCTCATGTGTAACATCTCCGGCGGTGTGCCATTTATAGTTCTAGCTTGAGTGGTCTTGATCAAGATACTGAATGATGCGTCACTACTCCTCAGATGATGTCCTTCAAGGCTTTTGGAAGGGCGACACCGCTTGCGCCCTGCCGATAAAAGATCAGACAATCTCTTGAGATTAGAGCGTGGCACAAGGCGCGATGTTCTCGAGGGCTTTGATCGACCACCCTATCAGAGTGACGAATCAGAGAGCCCAGCTTTAAGATCTGGTAGAGCCCATTAGCTAATCACTCGTATCTCGACGGATGTCTTATTCCCAACACTATACAGACTCAGGCTGATTAGACACGGGGTCAACCCACACTACCATGGTACAAGAAACGAGCGCCATCCTTGGTGATGGACGCAAGGCAACGTCAGCCCTACCTGTATACCTTGTGACATATGCAAGACATCGGGAACGGTACGAGTCATCTTGCTGCAGTCGCAAGGGTTCTGGGTGTTCACGAACGCCGTGTCCTTGTTGTCAAGCTAGCAACGGGTATAATAAACTTAGTTGCAGCTCGGAACCACGGGAAATCAAAAACATGCAGGAAATATTCCCGGTACCTGACACGACACACGCCGGAAATAGCCAAGCTCGGGGGGGACCATCAGGAATCTGTCAAAAGGCCCGACTTAAATAGCTATAGATCGATGCATGAAGATGGCGCATAGTAAAGATTGAAGACTGCAATGCTGTTCCTGAGGAGATGGCATTGTGGCGACCGTGACGTCTTTTGATTGTTGGTCTAGTCCGAATGTTGTCTGCTTCTTTTAGTATGAATGGTATGAATGTGTGGCTGCTTCCATTGACTTGTCGACATGCTGGACGTAGAACAAATAATCCGTTCAATTGAGCATCTGCCCACCATCTTGATCCTCCGGACCCGCACCGATCTCACCGGGCCACTATCCTCTCCTCCGCGAATCAGTCAAGCAAATACCTTTTTTTTGGGGGGGGGGGTGTTTTTTTTTTTTTTTGTGAAGTCTAGAACGCCTAATTCCCAGGCCCCACTCCCAAAACTCCACGCCGAATATGAAAACAAAGCTGATATCCGTCCAGGCCATGTGCCGGAATGTTCTAACCAGATGAATCAGGTCAAGAGGGAAGGGCTGTAGGCAGTAGTGTTAGAGAAGGCGACGAGCCGTTGCAATCAGACACTGAGTCACCGTAACCGATGGCCATTGTTCGAAGAATCGTCCGTGTTGGTGAAGAATGTGATGTCGTTCCCATAGAGTCTGGCCATGCAGAACACCACAGCATCGTGTGCTCCCCAACCATGGACGGCCCGGCATATATAGCCTTCCAAGATGTCTATAGCCATAACACAGAGGTCCTGTGTCTCGTCGGGTAATTCGGGCCACCCATATCTTAGCCGACAACGTTTCTGATCCTGCGACGTTCTCCAAGTCGAGGGGCATCGCCAGATGTGAGAAAGAGTCGTGAAGTGCAAGCGGTTGTCGTCAAGCGGATGTTGCAGTCGTTAACCATTTTCTCCGGAGATGATATGTCGGTTTCGTAATCCGCATGTGCCAGCGAAGATTTCTCTCGGCAGGTGAATTGCGAGGCCCTTGACCACTCTGAACCTCAAGAATGGCACAACGGACATTTGCCCGGCTGCACTATAAACCTCTCATGAGGTCCCTGAGAGCACTTCCGTGACTTGTCGCCGTCCATGGATGTGCGGATGAAATGCAAGCCGGGGTCGTTGCAATGCTCGTATATGTAGTAGTTCTTGGTAACATTGCACATGATGAAGGTTTCGCAGGCCGAGTGTCGAGGGTGGTGGAGCGTGTGGATGGCGGAGGAGGGGGAGCGAGGATGATGCAAGCCGGAAAGAACAGGCAGGGCCAATATTTGCAACCGGGCATACAGATTTCTCGCGCGTATATAGAGCGAGAACTGCTCATCGCCAAGTGCGGCGTGAAGATGCTCAACATATATGAGCTGGAGGTTGGGTTGACATGGGATGGCGAATTAGCCCTGGGCTCTGCTGAGGCGGGGTGTACGACAGTGGTGTCAAATTATAATAGGGCTCGGTGGGTCTTGCAAATGGGATGAGGGAGAAGGGGGACTCCCGGGTATGTACCCTGGCTAGTCTGTAGGTGTCTCCTGATATCATTACGACCAGGCATCATGACTTGGAAGTGGCTCCTGGAGTCAATCTGCTAGTCTGTAGGCAGACTGTGGCACGCGCTGATGATGCTGGACCGGGTATTCCCCCTCGCTCAAGAGCTCAGAGGTTTTGTGTTTGAGCGCAGCCTAGCCCTTAGAGACGCGGGAGCTTCTCTCACGAGGACTTGAGGATTTTGAGAGTGTAACATGCCAGGCGGGTCGAAATGAACGGCTGATTGTGCCTCAATGGAGTGCCAGGATGTATTCAGCCACCTCGAACGCGGCCCACGAGACGGGGATGCCACCCACGGGAATTCTGTGCGCCTCAGCCTCATCTGCGAGTCGTACTATAGACAACGGTTCCGTGGACACGGCACGAGCGGACGAGTGGAGGGTGGTGTACTATGTAGTGGAGGAGGCAATGTCACTAATGTGGGGGTGTGGCATGTCCGAGCCTAAACTTCCTAGACGAGAGCGTGAATCGCACGAGCTCTATCAAGTACTACCGCAGGTGGACACGGGTCAATTGCGTAGGCATAACAGGGAAGCCGACTTGTGGTAAAATTTAATTACCACTTACAATTTCATAGACAGCGGCCAAGGTTATCCAACGTCGGAGAACAGCGCTAGTGGACTTCAGGGCATGGATCAGAAGACCTTTCACGGGATTTGAAACATTACTCAGTACATAGACCCGCGCAAGAAACAAAATACCAGGATGAAGTCGGAAGCGCAGGCCAGAACATGGCCAAATTTTGAGATGGCCCAGCATCAGGCCTGAAATCCCAGCTCAGACGTGCGGGTAAGGTCCAAGCCACACGCACGCCTTGTATTGTTGACAGTGGGCGCCTGGGAGATGGCTGTTCATCAGACGCTGGCGGCGAGGAGCACTGACAGCCGCCGGCTCCAACGAGGCACGGAAGACTAAAACCGAGCATGACGAGAACAAACACCTGATGGGCCGTGCCTTGCTTATACAGTTTAGCTTCGTCTCCGGTGGTACGGAGCAGAGGGGGGGAGGAGACTCACCGCAGGGCGCGCAGAGAGAGCACTGTCGGTTTGTTCACGGCCGAAATCTTTCGAGATGTGCGTGGAGGTTAAATCAACCTCGTCAGACAGGCGCCAAGGCTTGAAGCTAGAGGTTGGCTGGTGGGGGTGGCATAGGTGGCGGCAATACTTCGGGCCTCGCTGTGCGTACACAGTACCTTAGTTTTCATACCGACACCCGAGGCGAACTATATTAGTCTTCCTATAGTGGTGCCGTTTGCCGATGTGAGAAGGACTGCATGCCTAGAGAGACCGCCTACCTACCACTATGGTATGCTTCGGGGTGAATGCAGGCGCACTGTGCCTGTGCCTGTGCCTGTGCCTGTGCCTGTGCCTGTGCCTGTGCCTGTGCCTGTGCCTGTGCCTGTGCCTATGACACTTGGGTAACTTTCAGGATCCAGGATTCTCCCTCAACCTTGTGACTGCACAGATGCCAAAGTTGCTTTCTAAAGAATCAGCCATCAACTTGTACGCCATACTGGGATGATGGCCTCAGATGATGATACACGGGTGTGTGTTAGTAAACGTCGAAGGGTCTTTAGCCTTTCGGCAAAGGTCGACAACTGCCCGTTGTAATGGAGGGATGGAGACAGGGGAACTACAAAGGAACAACCTGTAAGTACTGATCACCTTGCCTTCACGTTACCTGCAGTAACGCCCGGGCAGCGTGTTTGACAGCCCACGACAGCCTTCCCCTGAAAAGCAAACGCACAGACGCGCACTTAAAGCGGGTGATAATGAAACCGGGAACCAAGCTTCGACGGCTCAGACGCCGATCTTGCTGCATCGACAGGTCTCGGCTTGATATTTTGAGATATAAATTCAGACTCTGTTTCTATCTTAACTTGACTTGGGCAAGGTGATAGCCGCGCTCGTGAATATCGCGCGACGTGAGGCGGCTGATCGGTATTCGACATCTGCAGCTCTGGTGCCGCGCTGATAAATGTTTTTCCAGCCCCTGCTCTCAGACTTCCCGTCACCCCTAGCAAGACAACCCTTTGAGTTCAAAATAGTCGCCCTCCGTGTCCATGCCCAACCCATGCTCGGCAGGAGGCGCACAGTTCAGTGGTGGTCTAGATGAGCTGCGCAGAGGTGAGCCGCGCAGAGATGTGCTGTGTGGGACTGTTCTCAAGTCAGGATTTTCCAGTGAACCCTCCGACGATGCTAATCCTAATCAGACGCCCAAATCCTAAATTCGGCGTGTAGCCGACGAACCCTAGCCATCCGGCCCCGTGGACCCCCTCCGGGAGTCACAAATAGCTCTCGTATCCATGGTTTCGCCGGGCTCTCTAACACCCCGTGCTGATCATATTGCGGCCCGCCCGGCTGTGTCGCTGTCGCTGATGTGGGATTCCACGGTCCACGGCAGGGGGGGCCGTTCACGGCGAACCCACAAAATTTGAGAAGTGACAGATCGAAACGGCCCCATGTCCGGGCTGTTCCGAAGATTCTTCTGGTACACTTTGGTACACGGGAGCCGGGACGGGGCAGCGATATTCGAGGGTGTCGCACTGACCTCGCATCTTGTGGATAAGCCAACACTCTGAGACAGGAGGCTTTAGCCTTTCGCTATCGGATCAAGATGGGCGGTGAGGCAGTGCCTTTTACCGGAGTGACGATGGCGAAGATGGTCTACTATGGTGATTCCATGGGTCCTACCAGGCCAGCATCGCAGGATCTTCTATTCGGTCGGCGACGCTGCGCCTCAGGACTTAAGCTGAAAGTCACGGGCCAAAGCCCTCGGCAGCTTTTCTGAGACAATCTTTCCGAGAGTTTATTTAGTCTTTCGGGCGCGAAAGTCTGTCCCCGCTCTGGACCGGTACTTGGGTCTCTCCAGGCTTTGTCCTCCCATGTTCGCGAGGGTTTTATGCAGGGACATTAGTGTCATCGAGCTCGGCCCCTCATCCGGATGACCCCGACGTCAGACCACCGGGTCCGGAGCCGATGTCCAGACGGAGCTTTCCCCGGGCACCTGTTCTTCCGAGGGACGTTACAGTCGCAGTTGCAGGAAACCATGCTCCAAGCATGCCAGTGTGCTGTATTTCCTCGTGCGACTTCTCCATCCTCCAATTTGATATTGGGGCCAGGCCGCGCGCCCTTCACGTCCGCGCCACAAAAAAACCTCCGCTCGGGCTTATTTCCCTGGCAGCCTCCAGGTTTCCAAAGGCCCGTGGTAGTCAACGCCATAACGTCAAATACCATGGTGTCACACGTGTCATTCAAACCCTCGATTGGCTATACGATATAAAATGGAGCCAGGCCCGCTGTAATTGTGTGTAGCGCTGCCACTAGAAGTGGACAAACTCTAGACCACCGCCCTGTCTCGGGATCGAGATCATAAGCAGATCATCAGATGAATTGTAGATTCTGGAACATTGATCAGACAATCGGAATCTCATCAAAGGAGCGGCCTTGAGCAGATATGCAGATTTATGATTGGTGACGAGATATTGAGCGTAGGTGAGCATCGAGCATCTTCCCATCCACTTTGCCCGAGTTACGACTTTTTGCGTTACAAAGTTGGGTATCAGCGGCCTTGCAGGATGTGGCAATCCCCTTTTATTGAAGTCTCACAGATTCTTTAATGCCGTGGAACTGGCAAATGAAGAGTATGTATAGAAAATAGGGCCCGGGCGCAAGCATCTAGGGGCGGACACGGGCTTCTAACTTTAGTAAAACGTCCTGCCCGATGCATTTCCTCACTGAAAGAAGGGGGTCAAGTCAGATTCTACCTTTACCCGGAGGGAAACTTTCCAGTGCACGGTTTCGTGCTTGGAAGACAGACCGGATAGTGCTCACCAATGAGTTCGGACAGATCAGGGCCTAGTCAGATATTAGGAAGTTATCGCTCTCTCTGCTCCGCTGGCAGCTCTCAGCGAGGCAATATGAATGAAGTTGCGAGGTTGATCTGGATATATGTCATAGTGAACGAGATCGTTGGAACAACACGCCACAGTGTGTTATGCCCTAAATCTAGTAATCTTGGGACATTCGGACCGGAACCTACTGAATGAACCTAAACTATCATCCAAATTTTATGTGTAGCTCTACAAGGGATAGATGGTCGATCAGTGCTTGCCGTCACCTCGCGAACTACGGCTTCTGTGCAGGGCAGGGGCTGAAGGGGCCGAGACTCACCTATAAGAGAGAGGCCCAGTTAATGTGTAATCACGTTGATAGCAGCATAGCTGTCAGGAGTGGTTCATGTCAATAAAGGAACGGTGTCTCGGATTCTTATGTCTCATAGTTTCACACTGCATATGATTTTGACCCAGTTTGTCTTGCATATAGGTAAGCCCTTAACGCTGGTACATTAGATGGTTTCAGGAGGCATCTTCACTAACGAACTTAGTGCAGGAACGAGGTGCCGTGATACGGTTATTTTCTGCACGCCAGGATATGAGCAGACAATGTTTGGCAACAGGTGTTCGAAAGTGCAGCAACTCATAATCAGAATATATCTACTTAGAGCCTCTCTCAATGCCGTTGTTGTCCACAGTTGGTTCGCATTCAGGAAATTGCCTATAGAGATTCACAATCGTGTATATCTCAACACTTCTTCTACCCAGAACTCTCTCCTCTCCTCGTCTAACTACCAACATCTTATCATCACTCATGAACTATAGGAACCACTCTGTTAGCACTGTGTCAGTCAAGATTGGGTTTCTACCCTAGTGTGATTATGGCAGAGCGCCACAGACTCTTTGTGTGGCCGGGGCATCAGAACCCACTTGGACCATGGGCGTCAAGTAGGTAGGATTCCCAAGGTTCTTTGCAGCATGAAAATTCTCGGAGCCGAGCCAAGTTCTGGATTCCTCTGCCTCCTTAACCCCACTAAGGTTAAATACGAATGGATCTATTAAGTATTCCTGATTCCCCGGCGGGGTAGGTAATGCATCCTTCCCAGGGTCGAGAGGTGGGCCGTGCTCCCACAGGTGACATATCAGAAATGCGACGACTAGGCATAGATAGCGCGTTTCTCAAACCTATCAGTCTGCCTGCGTTACTGACTGGGGAGAAACAGCAGAGGTACGTCTTGCTCCACATGCGTCGGGGGTCACAGCGGATACCGTACCGTGTGTGTACTAGGTGCAAAGTCGTGCAAGGGCTCAACAGCAGCGAGGGAGCACAAGGTGGGTATGCCTAGGCTGAGAAGCGCGCCAAGATATAAAGGATGTTGTTCCTGTCAAGATGCCCGCTAACAACAGCGCGCACCTGATGAGGCGAGGACCGTTGTTTTGATAAGCTTTCAGAGTGGGTTTTGTAATTCTACGTACATGAACACACATCCTCTTCCCTTATAGCAGCTACTATCAGCAAGGTATACTTACCGGCCCTAAATCTAGAACAAGAAGTGTAGCTACCCTATAGCGCAGATATTATGGAACGTGGGAGGATATTTCTCGATGTTGGGATACGTCTGCTAGTTGTTGAAGGATGCAGGGTGATCTCCCAAGCGGAGAGTGACCTGTGCAAGATTGGTGCAAGGAGCGCTCATTTGAACCTACATGCTCTAAAATGGACAGTGAACCAGCTGTTCAGTGTCAGAACCCATCCTCTTCACCACCGCATAATCAAGTTGGTCCGGACAATGGCATCGACGTCTCGTCTGGCAGTCTGGCAGGCCTCCTGGGTGGCGCGCTCCTCGCGCCGTCCCAATTCAACATGAACCCCATACTGCCTGCCATCCTCACTATCATGCTGCTGGTGGCCATAATTCCGGTGCATCAGACGACCAAGGCCAGGGACAACAGGCACGTCTTTCCGCTGCTAAATCCGAGGCTGCCGGGCGAGTTCTTAGACAGACACACCAAGCAGAGGTACAACATGAACAGCTGGGCGATGACCCGTGAGGGCAACAGGAAGTTTTGCGGTCCAGCCGTTCCGGCTGCTAGCGTTCGATTTTGGTGTATCGCTCATCCTGATCCTGCCGCCGATGTATGCGAACGAAATCAGGAATGATGAGCGGTTTAGCTTCGTATGGGCTGAGGCGAAGGTATGTGATCTCGAGGACTGGTCGGAATCCTTGAACCTCCTCCTGTTATCTGGCGGATCTTCATGGCAGGGTTTCATAGTTCTCGAGCAAAATATAGCTGAGATTGACCACGAACAGCGAGTGCATAGTCACCTGCCCGGATTTGGCGTGGTAGAAGTTCTCAAAGCAAAGAACAGTATTGTTCCAACAATTATACAGAGAAATTTCACACAGTCACTATGTGAGTTTGAGTCTCAAGGGTCACTCTTTTAGTTCGGACTTAGGGCCTCTGGTTGACATTGATTGAAAATGCAGCCAGACTAATCCCAGTATTGTCAAAGGAATGCGGCGAGAGTCTCGAGGGACTCATCACTCCACAGCCCAGGTCTGTCGCCCATTTGCTATCGGCACCTGCATCGACCCACATCGCCTTCGAGAACTGATGATTAAGTATCAGAATGGCACGACCTGTCCGTAACACCGGTCACACCCTCGCGGCGGTCGCGCGTCTCAGCACGCTTGCCTTCCTCGGGCCGGAACGGTGCCGCGACCACGAGTGGATCGAGCTCAGTACCGGCTTCACGGTGGCGGAGGTTACTGCGGCGTTCAAGCTCAGCCAGTACCCTGCTTATCTTCGCCGTCTCGTCAACATGTTCCTGCCCGAGACACGTGCCGTGCGCGCGATGGAGAAGCGGGCACTTGAGATCATCGAGGGACAGCTTACCAGCCGGAAGAGGCAGATCGAGGCGGGCGAGGCTGACGAAGATGATTTCCACGACGCATTAGCATGGTACCAGAGTCAGTATAAGAAGTTGGGCGGGTTGTATGATCCCACGGCTGCCCAATTTATCCTGTCGCATGTTACAGTCCACACTACCAGTGATCTGCTGTCAGAGGTGATCCTGGACATTGCGAGGCATCTTGAACTCGTTGAGCCGCTGAGGAAGGAGATCGTGGAGGTGCTGGCGGGCGGACAGGGTCTGACCAAGACAGCACTGCACAACATGAAATTGCTTGACAGTGTGATCAAGGAGACACAGAGAACGAAGCCATCTCAAGTCTGTAAGTACCCCACGGGGCCATTTGAGATGATCGCCGCAACGAAGTGTGACGTGCACGAGCCCAGTGCTGTCCGGGCTGTTCTCAACTGACGGGTTTTGTCTAGTCTTCTTGGAACGCATCAACCCGAGGATGTGACTCTCTCGGGCGGCATCCACCTGCCCAAGGGCAGCAGCGAATTTGGTTCAGGGTAAAATGATGGACCCAGAGGTCTACGAGAACCCAGATGTATACGATCCGTACCGGTTCCACCACATGCGCCAACAATCTGGAAAGGAGACTATGAGTCGCTCCACACTGCCGCCAAAGACACGTGTGAGGGCTGACCGAGACGCAGATGGCTCAACTTGTCAACACATCTGCAGACCTTCTTGCCTTCAGCTATGGGAAACACGCCTGCCCGGGTCGCTTCTTCGCGGCAGCCGAGATTAAAATTGCGATATGCCACCTGCTTCTCGAGTAAGATTGCAAGCTGGCGCAGGGTTGTGAGGATCTAAAGAGGATCTCCGTAGGAAATGCTAGCATGACCCATCCACTTTCCAAGATTTCCATCCGGAGAAGAGAACTGCCCGGCTCTGAGAAGGTGGTCCTATAATCGGCTCATTGAATCTCAAATAATAGGAGGTGCAGGAAGCCTTGGTCTGGCTAAGAGTTAGAACTCTCAACCGTTCCTTTCACGTTTCTATTGATAGGGTAGGATCAGTTGCTATTAGAGTCCTATGACTCGTCAGACAGAGTCCTACTTACACTATAGGTCAGTCTCATGCCATACTGGCAAAAAGAAGCAATAAACATGATATTTTCTTGAAAATTAAGTATTTTTTTTCTAAACCCCCCCCCCCCCAGATGCTATTGTATCAAGATGTAGTTCACAAACAGTATTTTTCTTCAGAAGAGGGCTGATAGGAGGAAGAGCACAAAGGAGAGCTAGGGAAACCCTCTCTAGACAAGGGCAAATACAGGGAGGATAAGTTAAAAAAATTCAAAATCATGGGACACTAGAGATAAAAGACCTGTCCAGAAGAGATCTGTTCATGCAGACTACAGCGTTCCAGGGCGTACCTTATGAGGTTGTCGCTGACATTGGATATTGGGAATATCCTGAGGTGCCGGAGGTTGCCTGCAGGTCGATGTCAGTACAAGGTGCCCACCCGCCCATGCTTTGTCATGCCTGCATGCCCACGTCCCCAGCACCTACAGATAGGGGAATTCGACTATGTACCCCGCGTTTAACAGCAGCTGACAGGGCTATTGCCTGCCATCAGCACCCCACCAGAAGCTCCCCAGGCTCCCCAGGCTCCCCAGCCCAGCTCCCAGCTACAGGCGTCACCGACATCGATTGAACTCCAAACGTCAGCCCACTCAACAGTCAACTCCCTTCTCCTTCTCGCCCTACCCACCACATACCCACACACACTCTCTCTACACGACACAACACTATGGCCTCCCAACAGGGCCCTGACGAGGCCCAGGGCCCCCAGCACGCCCTCTCTCAGGCCCAATCCGTCTCAGACTTCAACGCCATAGCCGATCAGATCTTCTCCTCGTCGCTGGGCATCGTGGGCACGCGTACCCTCCTCGCCGACTTCATCACTACCCTCCGAAGCCGCGACGACCCTGATCTGTGGGTCGAGGTGGGCACGCATACCCTAGAGATCCTCAACGCCTCGCCCACCGCCTCCTCCTCCTTCCTCGAGCAGGCCGCCCTGCTGCGCGAGCTCATCGCCGACGGCCACGAGGCCAACGAGGACTACCGCGACGCCGCCCGCGTCCTGTCCGAGATCCCCCTCGAGTCCTCCCAGCGGCGGGTGTCCGACGAGGACAAGTGCAAGATCTGGATCCGCATCGTGAGGCTGTATCTGGAGGAGGACGACTCCACCCTCGCCGAGACCTACCTGAACAAGCTCAAGAACGTCATCTACGCCGTCACCGACCCCGAGACACAGCTGCATTTCCGCCTCTCCGCCGCGCGCATCAACGACTCCAAGCGCCAGTTCCTGTCGGCCAGCCAGGCGTATCACGAGATCAGCTTCCTTCCCGCCGTCACCGAGGACGACAGGCTGCGGACCCTGGGCGAGGCCATCAAGTGCGCCATCCTCGCTCCTGCAGGCCCGTCGCGGAGTAGGGTACTGGGACGGCTATACAAGGACGAGAGGGCTGCTGGCCTGGAGCATTTTGGTATACTGGAGAAGATGTTCCTTGATCGGCTGATCGACCCTACCGAGGTGGACAAGTTCGCGCAGAGCCTGCAGGCGCACCAGCTCGCCACTACGGCGGACGGGTCTACTGTCCTGGCCAGGGCCATGGTGGAGCACAACCTGCTGGCGGCGTCGCGGCTGTATGTCAACATCGACTTTGACGCGCTGGGGCTGCTGCTGGGTTCAGACGCGGACAAGGCGGAGGCTACTACGGCCAGGATGATCCAGCAGGGACGGCTGAGAGGTAAGATTGACCAGATAGATCGGTGCATCTGGTTTGAGGATGAGGGGGAGGTAAATGGTGCCAGTGCCATACGGCAGTGGGACAATCACGTCCTGGGTGTGGCAGAGGAGGTCGAGAACGTGGTGGGCCTGATGCAGCTGGAGATACCTGCATTCGTCTTCCAGAACCTGGTGATTTAGGCATGCGGATGATGACCAGAGGGCGCTGGTCTTAGACCTGACACGATACCATAGACGCGCGCAAGCAGTGACGACATCATGAACAAGCTTTGACCACTAGAGGAGTCTGATCCCTCACACACCCTGGGTCCTGTTGCGGATGCGTGTGTCCGTCTACCTTCTGCTGCCCAACGCCTCGCCACATTGGTATGCCAAAGCCGAACCCCAAGAGATAATATACAAGAAACCCATCAGGGGTGAAAACAACACGGGCTGCCGTAGACAACCATGGACCCTGACCTGGGTCGCAGAGGACAGCCGACCCTGCTTTGGTAGGTGAACGCCTCGAGCACCCAAGGAGCAATGAAACCCGCCGCGCGGGACGCCCATCCGCCGCGGTAGACACCCACCCCACGCGCCAGTCTAGTCTTCCTATTCCAGGTCCTTCCGGCGGACCACATAATAGCCCTGGTCTAGAAGTGAATCGTCGCCCTTCTCCTCTTCGAACTTCTTATCGTCGTCCCTGAACAGTTTCCTCTTCTTCGTTGCCCTCTCCGCGACCGGCTGTAGCCGGCCCGGGGGCATGATGAGCTCTACCAGGTGTGCGGCGATCTTCTCGCCCATGAGATCGTACCCGTCGGGGGTCAGGTGGACCTGGTCGTCCCAGTACCTCTCGCGCTCCTCCTCGCGCATGCTCCAGTAGGGTATCGCGGCGTTGAGATCGAAGACGTGACTGCACACACACGCAAAGAGACACACACACGAGGTCAGCACCAACCATCCACCCCCAGCGAGGCGCTCCCCCGGGTCGATATTCCTAGGGACCAACTTACAAGTTCTCCTGCCTGTGGGCTCTTATCAGGCCATTCAGCTCCCCCCTCCTCCTCGCCGCCCTCTCCCCGACCGCCCCCTCCACGCCGGCCTCCGGCACCGTGCAGGCCAGGACCCGCCCGCCCTTGCTCAGCGGCACGGCCCACACCTTCCTCAGGCTCTCGAAGATCTCCGCGGGGGTGGACCGGAACGCGAGGTCGTTGGTGCCGCCGAGCACGACCGTCCAGTCATAGGGCGTCCCGCCCCCCTTGGTCAGGAACTTGGGCTCGATGCGGGGCAGGAAGCGGCTGCCGGCCGTGCTGACCACGTCGCCGGGGAGCCCGTCGATGTGTGCCTCGATGTGAAGGGCGGGGAAAGCCCGCGACAGACCGGCGGTGAGGGTCTGGCTGTAGGAGTGGGAGGCGCCCGAGGAGGAGTAGCCCGAGGTCAGGGAGTCGCCGAAGCAGAGGATGCGGAGGGAGCGTCTTTTGGGCCTTGGCGGGGGGGAGGAGGAGGAGGAGGAGGAGGAGGACGACGACGACGACGACGACGTGGAAGAGGCGGCTGTCGGGAGGGTTGCTGCTGTGGCTGCTGCTGTTGTTATGTCGGGGTCTGGCCTGCGGGTCGGGGGTGATGCGCGTGGGCTGGGAAGCATGGCTCGGTCGGGGGATCTAGGTGTTGTCGCCATCGCGGGCAGAGGGGCGGTGGTTGCCACTTGGAACCTCGGCACTGCCGGCGTGCGTGCGTGCTCGGGAGGCCTACGCCGTCAGGTCTGGATTCAGCGGGGTTCGAGAAGTCGTCGTCGTCGTTACTCGGTTCGTACATAGGCTGGCTTGGGCATGTTAGGAGAGGTCTATGACAGGTCTGTCGTGGTGTTGGGGTAGCAGAACCGGTGCAGGGCATGTCACGGGCGAGGCCTGACTGCAGCGGGATAGCGCCCCATGACGCTGCTGATGGGGATCAAACAAGGGTCCCGATAAGGCTGACAGCGGCATTAAACCGACTTAGGTATGGTAGAGTATGGCCACATTATCCCATAGCCGCATGTGACTCTGACACGAGACTGACTGGTGGCTATATTCGAGAATTATTGTAAGTAAACTGAGTCTTTCTATCGTATATCATATGTACATATATATTTAATCATATGGATTTGTGCATACTTTTATCATCGTCAAGAAGAAGCTGAGATGAATGTGTCTATGATTCCCTCTGCTATGGTAACAACTTTCCCAGCTATTAAAAGCCAACAAAAAGTGCGGAGCAGATCCACCCCTTGAGGTAAGAGATGGATAGAAGAACGAGTCATGAGTTTGGCTTGCCCGAGTGCAGGGCTGCATTTTGTCTCGCGCCTCATCTTGAGCAGTTATTGGAAAACTTATGTGACAGTGTAGGCGTGAACAATGCTTGGAAAAGAAGAGGACCAACAGGAGTGAACAAGGCGGCACCTTTTGGGGGGAGGGTGGTAGTCAATATCAAGGCGTAGCAATGCCAGAGTGGTGCTGCACTTGCAACGCATCTTCCACAGTTCTTAAACTTCCAAGACCTCAGTCTTCCCCTCACTGGAAGAGGGCTCATCATAGGCCGTTATCTTCAAGAACATATACAATATATCAGCAGCCTCACACGTATCTCCTGGGCCGCCTGTCATCCCAAGAGGACCGTAGTTGAGTAGATCCGTGGGGGGTGCTGTATGGGTGGACCGCCAGCGATGATTTCGTTTTCTTTTTTCTTTCTTTCTGCTGCTTTATCCCTCCTCCTTTTTATTTTTTTAATTTTTTTTTTATGAGAAAGAACACCAGGGAAGATAAGAGCGGTGCACATCGTATATATAGACGTCCATTCATGGTCGAGGCCAGATCGCCGAGACTTGAAGAGTCATCTGCCGTGCTTGGGCATAGCGAAGCGTCGCCGCTAGTTGTGACGATTCAATTTTAGCGAGCCCTAGTTGGATGTGTACGTATTGCAGGCGCCAGCCTTGATACTACCACTATTCTACGTAGGATCATCATCTAAGCTTCGGCTCTGGTTGTGTTTCGAGGGCCTTTCTCTCTTGCAGTTTGTAAGTTTAGGTGATGATGATGGCGCACGCAAGCTTCTGGGCTGATGAACCATGCAGGTCCGCTGAAGGCATCTCAACAGCCTCGGTGTCTTTGAAGTATCGGGGCTCAAGGATTCTCAGGGAATTAGAAATCACCCTCTAGACATGTGCCTGTCGTCATGCGAACTGTCCCGAGGTCAGATTGGTCTAGCTACTTGCATCTCTTGTCGAGCCGTCCACATCAGACATGAAGTCGGCCAGCTTGAGCTGCCTTCAAGTCTGTTCGACGCAGACAAGGCTGAGAAGTGGAGGCAAATTTCGAGCATCTCGAGTGTCTTGATTGTCGGAGAGCTTGACATAGTCTCTTGACTACTACGCAATGATAACGATGTGTCCTAAACGGCTTTGGCCCGAGGCAGATGGCCACAATATAATTCGATTCCTAGCTAGGAAACCACTCTGGCGGTCTTGACGTGTCTACTTCTGAGCGATTCTGTTCTGATTTGACTCTGTACTACCTCATTCTTGATTGTGAGAGGGTCCCGATCTGTCTTCAGTTGAGGCCCTTTCCTTGACCTAAGAAGCCCCTAGATGATGTTGGATGTCCAAACATGCGGCCATGTAATCGACCTACAAACGAAATCCTACTCCTTGTTCTTCAGTTGTCTCTCCCGGAAGATCACCTTCAGCGACGGCTTCTCCCACACCAAAAACACCGGCTGGCTGCTCACCCAGTCCTCCTGACCGGGGGCCAGCTCATAATCAAACCGGTAGAGGATGCGGGAAACAGCGACACGGAGTTCAGAATACGCAAGGTTCTTGCCTATACAGTCGCGTATGCCGAAGCTGAAGGGCTTGAAGGCGGCGCGGTTGTCGTTGGCGAACACGGGATTGTACAGCGGGTGTGTAGGTGGGAGCCAGCGCTCCGGCCGGAGGGTGTCTGGATCGGCAAAGTTGGCAGGGTTGTGGAAGGTGGCCAGCTGAAAAACCGTGATGGCAGTCTGATGATGGGGAGGGGGGGAGAGATCAGTCACGAATGATGTACTGGGATGGGACTTGAGGGATGGGACTTACACCCTTTGGAATGAACTCGCCGTTGATATCAGCACCAGGTGAGATCCGCGGAGGTGTCTCGGCAGCGGGTGGGTACAGGCGCAAGTTCTCCTCGATTACAGCCTGAAGATACGGTAAGCGAGCGACTGACTTCATGTCGATGTCATCCTCGCTGTTGAAAGCGCTTCGAATCTCGTCGCACAGCATCTGATATACTAGGCGGTACTTCGGCTGTCCCAAATGCCAGAACAAGGCTGACAAGGACGTGGCCGTGGTCTCGCTGCCAGCAGTCACCAGGAGCGGTGAGTTAAGCATGATCTCCATGTCCGAGAAGCCTGGCTGGCCGTCCCGGCTTTTCCTTAGCATGTAAGTCATGAAGTCCCTGCGACCACCAGGCATCTCTCCTTGTGCCTTCCTTAGCATGGCCTTCTCAGATGCTAACTTTTCGTTCTCTGCGAATTTTGCAATATACTTGGACGATTTCCCAAATGTCCGGATGAGAGGGCCGATGAGTGGGTATTGCTGGATAGCCCGCTTGAGCGCGATTCCACGAGTGCCCTCGAAGATGCCCAGCACCCAAGGATGGTAGCTTCCCCCATCAAGCGAATGGAATGAGTCGGCGAACATCAGATCGCCGATGATGTCAAAGCTCATGAAGTTGAACCATCGCACGAGATCAAACGTCTCGCCGGAGGCCGCCTTCTCCCCCAGGCGCTGGCACAACAGGTCGACGTACTGCTTCACCACGGGCTCCTGCTCGTACATGCTCGAGTCGCTGAACGCATGGTTGAGCTGTCGCCGCAGCCTCCTGTGGACCTCGTGGGTGCCGCCGATGATCCCGAGCTCGTCGTTGTCGTGATAGAACCCGCGCTTCTTAGGCCACTCCGGCCTGCCGGGGCGGTGCTGGAAGATCTGGGGAAACCCGATGGACCCGTCGACGGCGAGGCTATCTGGGGTGATGCGCACGATGGGGCCATATTTCTTGTGAAGGCCGACGGACTCACGGGCGCTGGTGCCACTGACGCAGGATTTCCAGACCCAGGGGATGTGGGTAACTGCGTAAAGCTTTGGCCCGGGATACTTGGCCAGAGGGTGGAAGTAGAGACGGTAGACTATTAGACCGATGTACGATAGTAGGACCTAACAAAAGGGGATTTGGTCAGTTCAGATTGCTGCCGAGTGCGCTCCTGCTGCGAAGCTAGGCAGCTCGTGACGGACGTATTACTAGAATTGATTTTCATGATGTTTTTGCAGAACATGAAGTCAAGGACATTCAACTTACAGATCCTATGACGATGCCAACTAGTCCAAGCTTGGGTATGGATATCTCACCCAGGCCAGAGGGTAAATTAACATTTAGTGATGGAGCCATCTTATTGTAGATATATGATGGATGTATTACGAAACCACAAGTTGACGTGGATTGTAAATGGTCGTCGGATTGGAAGCTCAAAAACTTCTCGAGAGGTGTACCATATATATAGTAGAGCATCTGCCGCTTTGGCCCTTTCTCTGGAGACCAGTCCTCGCTACTTTCAAGAACCACAGTATCCTCAACTTGCTCCGGTATATACGAAGACCCCGAATCCGGGTGTTAACCCAGTCTGAGGTCAAGACGTGTGGGCGATAGTGACAGCAAATTGTCGACGGGACGTGGGGGATAGACCGCAGTGACAGGTGGGCCCACCACCAGACCGCATGGACAGCTCGATATCAGTAAGCAAAAGAAGAGGCCCTCGAATCGGAACCCGTGAATCGACAAATGCACGATTTCGACACTAATACATGATACTCTACGGTATGTACGTAACCTTCCGGGTTCAGATCCTGTGATGCACAAGCAATTATCTGTCTCGTTTCTTAGATGGAAGTATTTTGACCTTGATCATTAGTCTCCTCTACATCTGGGGTTAAGACAGCCCCTGTCTGTGACGTTGCCTTTATCCAGACGTTGCCACTCAAAGCGGGATTTGTAAGACTTTTAAGTTATTTGACGACGCATATGACCATGCAAAGACCCGCAGGAGCCCATCTTCTGTGGCCCAGTCAGGTTTTACTGAAACCCGAAGACGTATCCTCGAGCGGGCCAGACCCTCTGCACAGACAGCCATGGCAGAAGCAATTTTTGGTTTTACACGGGGACTTCCTAGTCCCCGATGGTCCAGGATCCTACGGACTTATGACAATCGTGTCGTGACAATACCTGGGTTGAAGAGGCAGGGTTCAGCAAGGGGTCATTGTGACTCGTTGGCGTGGTGGTTGGCTCGGATGTAAGCCACACGGTGTATATTGATAGAGTAAAGCCCGGCGTGGTCTCTCCACACATCTAATATACTGGGGTATAATGGTAGGAGCTGATGCAGCGTCGCAGACTCATGAACCAGCTGGTATTAATAATACTGGTTGAAGCCATGCTTTCGACGGTATTCCGAAATCCAGCCCAGATTCATTAATGATGCTGAAGGTGTTGAGGCTTCAGGTTGTTTCTACCCCCCCCCCAGCTTGAGTAATGGCGGGCCAAAGTATCTTACGCCCGTACCAGATTCACGAGAAGGCACAAATTTGCCGAGCGTCTCAAGGGATGAAGGACCGTCGTATCCAGTCTGAACGTGCAAAGTTCCTGCAGGTTGACAAGATCAGGGTCTCAGACTCCCCCATAAATTATTATATCTTAAGCGTCTCAACTGTGAAAAGAAGGTCGGCCCCGAGAATGGTGATCATCCGTCACCTTTGAAGTGGAGCACCGCCCTGGTTGCCCCTCATGTCACAGCAAGACAGCGATGGATTACCACGATTGGTATGCCATCTCTTCCATGCGAGCATGACGAAATGGTAATTCCGACCCCGATTGGTGAGGCCAGCATCCGACGTTGTGCAGTGACCACCAGCCAGGATTTCCGAGGTCCTCCCACTCCCACGTACGACGGACGGCGCTGCGCTGCTCTGCTCGTTCTTACTACCGTGCGGCCACGACACCTGATCGTGGCAGGCTGTGGATTTCATTCACACCATGAGAGCAACTACGAACTGCTCGGCGGGCTGCCACTGGAACTTTGCCGCCATTTCCTCACTGATGCATTGGGTGGTCGCACGCCTGCATACGAACCTGAACCTTTAGATATTCATTCCAGCGGCGGCAGGATAAGGTTTCGCAGGTTGGAAGGTCGCGGTCGAAGAGTGTCATTCCACGTTCTGTCACGAAAGCAGCGATTGAGAAACTAGGAAGCAAACACCCACCAGCGGGAGAACAGGCAGGAGGTGCGGTCGGGGGAGACCGGGCAGTGCGGCCCCCAGTACCGGTTCATACTGGATGAGAAGCTGTCGAGATCCTGGCAGTCCCTTGGCTGCATATGTGGCCACCGTCATCACTTCATGCAGGAGAAGGACGCCTTTCTCCGAGCATTTGCGTCTACCGGTCATTGGATAACCCCGACCAGGATCGATGTTGTGAGAACGCCTAGTCTGAGTGTCGAGCTGGAACGGACCATCTCGGACGCCCGGGCGGGAGGTTTTGGAAACGTATGCCTGAGCAGCCGGGTGGACCACTGGATGTGCAGCAACAAACGTGAGGGCGACGACCTTGTGGCATATGAGGATGCCCGCTTCGGGAGCTGGGGTCTCCGGCGAAATGATCCCGACCCTTCCAAGCGTGGAATCCCGAGTCTGTCGTATTTGCATGACAGATTTTGCGGGCTGGCCATCCGATGATACAACGGTACCGAAAGCGGTGACAAACCCCAGCCGACTAGGGAACCTGTGGTCTAGTCTATATACTGCTTCTCGTCATTCGGAATCGAAAAAGGTGTTGTCAGCTATGGCCAGATCAGTCAGAGAATGCACTGAGAAAACATCACGATTGCTGTTCATCATACCTAGCTAAGTATACATGCCCGTCCTCTCTATGGACTCGCACTATCCGTAGGGAGGTAATCCCGTCAGGCATCTGATCGACTCACTGTGAGTATATACCTTACATGCTGTTCCCACAAGTTGTTCATTGTGGTCAACCATATAAGTCGACATGGTTCCGCGGGGGAGCGCAAGGTGTGGCACGGCTCCGTGATTATCCCAAAGGCCTTAGAAGAGCAGTCATTGAACCTCGGATTCTCATGCGGGTTCATCAAATAGAGGCTGTGCACCCACGAAGGTAATGAGTCTGAACGATGCTCTTCTCAGACCTCGTGATGGTTCACGAAGAGACAGGTCGGGAGGGCATGATGTCATGAACGAGTAATTACATAGGGCATTAGGGACGCGACGCGTATAGGTGTAGGTGGCCCAGGGCTCGTACTATCGCTTAATTACACAAGCGTATTCGATTAATAAGCATTTTCAGAGTTACCGGACCCGTGGGGGCTATTGCCTCCCATTACCTAGGTAAACATTGAATTACTAATACTGGGGACCACAGCAGTTCCAGTCTTCTTCCCCTCTATATCTCAGTTATTCAACTGCTGGAGACAAGTGTCATCCCAACTATTCATCATCGACACCTACCAATAAAATGACATCGACGGCACAGAAGACCCTCTTCCTCGTCGGGCCCGGCCTCATCGGCGGCTCGCTGCTAGTGAAGTTGAGGGAAATCCGGCCGGACCTGAAGCTGCATGCCCTGACGCGGCGGGATGATCAGGCAGCCGAGCTCAAGGAGCAAGGTATCGAGCCCGTCCGAGGCTCTATCACCGACGCCCACCTCATCAAGGAGTGGGCGGCGAAGAGCGACATCATCATCCACGCGGCGTCAGCAGACGACGACAAGGGCGCGTTCGCCATATTAGAGGGCCTCAAGGCCAGGCCGGAAGGATCCAGGCGCGCTATATACATCCAGACGAGCGGTAACGACGAGCTGGTTCACTCCGCTCGGGGTCTGGGCTCAAAGACCACCGAGGAGAAGACCTTGTCGGACCTGAACATGACGGACGAGGAGATCGATGCCCGGATCCAACCAGACGCATACCACCGGCACGTCGACGGACCACTTCGAAAGGAGCTGTTCAATCCCGAGGACGAGAAGAAATATAATGTCGTCACGAGCATCATGATGCCGCCTCTCATTTACGGCATCGGTTCGGCGCCCTGGAAGCGGGTTTCAATCCAGACGCCGATGGTCACGACATACATGATGAAGAACGGCCTTGCGGTATTGCCGGATGGGCACCCCGGTGCGTGGAACTGTGTCTGGGTGCACGACCTTGTTGAGCAGTATGTCTTGCTCCTGCAGCACCTCGAGAAGGTTGAGCCCGGTCAGCAGAAGTCGCATTACGTCTTCCCAGCCGAGAAGAGGCCTTTCTCCTGGAAGGAGCACTTGGACGCTGTCGTGGGTGAGCTGAAGAGGCTTGGCCATCCCGCAGCCCAGAAGAATAATGGTCAGCCGAGGGTGCTGCGGACTAAAGAGGATTTTGTTGAGTTCGTGGGCGGGAAAGAGAATCCATATAGCGAGTGCTTCGGCCACCTAGTGTGGGGGACCGAGAACAGCTACACGAGCCCCGAGTAAGTCTTCTTTTCGAGTTTAACGCCGTTCCATGCCGTGTACTGCTGACCTTCTTGTAGCCTAACGACCAGCCTCGGATTCAAGCACAAAGCGAAGGGTGTTGTAGACAGTATCGTCAGCGGAAAAGAACTGGAGGGATTCATTCAGCAGCACATGAAGTGAAGGTCTTGAGCTCTGGACTGGGCGGCGAGGCCTCTTCCACTAGACAGCGTGTAAAATTGACTTTCCCAGATGGCCATGCTGGAAATCTCTACCTGACTACTTCCGAGCGTCTTGAAAGAATAGAATGCCCTTTTTCATGATGATGGTCGTACCCTAAGGTGAATCCTTGATGA
Source organism: Endothia cerciana (assembly GCA_026119935.1). Classification (NCBI taxonomy): domain Eukaryota; kingdom Fungi; phylum Ascomycota; class Sordariomycetes; order Diaporthales; family Cryphonectriaceae; genus Endothia; species Endothia cerciana. The sequence goes on from JALRMH010000068.1 coordinate 99,207, forward strand.
AGTCATCCATCCAATGGATCAGTACACAACTTGATGCCTGTCACGAACAACTCCTCCTGAGTGACTCGCACGACTGTGTTTGGACTTTGAGCCCAGAGAGGGGCAACGTTCTGAGGGTGAGGAACAAAGCGATGCCCGAAGATATATCCCACCTTGGTGGATATGAATTATTCTAACAGCTAGGTAAAGATTTGTTGGGGCGAGTGACCTTGCATTGACCACGACCTCTCATGATCCGAAAAGTGATGACATGACCTTCGACACGAGTCCACCTGATCTTCCGGCCTGAGCCTTCTCATTGTGCTCTTTAACGTAATCAGAGATGTACGCCGGCACAGCCGCCACCTTGTTCGTCTCAGCAGGCGTGGGGGTACCCAACGTCTCGATGTACGGGATGACGCCCGTCCAGACCTTGGCCACCGTCTCCCCATCCTTCAAGTCCTTCGCGTCCTCCTTGACCCCGGAGTCCCGGACCTTGGCACTCGCACTGCCGATGCGCACCTTCAGGATCCTCGTCGAGGCGATCTCCCCCTCGTCCGGCGGCACCCGGCAGTTGTCCCAGCGTCCCGGGCACACGACGTCGGTGACCAGCCCCATCGCCCACAGGAGCTCCTCCCGGTTCCGCGGCTCGCCCTTGGTCCCCGGGTCGAGCAGCGTCGCCGTCCCGTGGACGACGGCGGAGCGGTAGTCGTAGCTATGATTGAAGGGCGTGAGGGCCAGCACGAAGTTGTCGATCTTGGTCGCGGCGATGCACACGGGGAACCCCGCGTCGGACTCCCGCGTCGCCGGCTCGGGCCGCCCGGTCTGCGGCCGGAACATGCGGGTGGAGACGTAGCCGTGGACATAGACGGCAGCCTCGCCGTCGCCGCCCGGGAACGTGCCCATGCGGGCGATCATGGGGAGGACGACGGGCAGTGGGTTGGAGGGGTCCGGGACGAACGAGACGTGGGCGACGGGGACGCTGTTGAAGATGGAGTGGACGGTCTCGACATCATAACGGCCTGGAAAGATTTCGTGTCAGCGAGACATGCCCACTCGGGAGAGCGGTGCTCGGGGAGCCATACCTCTCTCCTTGTGTCTGTTGATCGCAGACTGCGCCGTCTTGGGGTATGCTTGCTGCTCGTCGCTGGCCATGCTGTCTAATCAGCCGAATCCTCACGAAGCTCTATGTGTGATAGTTTTCTGTAGTTCTCGTCGGGCTGTGACGAGAGGGCTCCTGTTATTTATCTGGCTGATCAAGGAGCCCGCGGACGGTCGAGAGAAGCAAAGGGTGAGTCAAATGCTCAGATGCGTCCTCCCATATACTTCCGTATTTGGAAAGTACAAGCGGCACGACTAGTGATAGGGCTAAATCCCACCGGATCTCCCCCCTCCAAGACGCCTATCAAGAGGGCCTGCTTCAGCTTCAGATCACCGCGTGTCGTTTGCCGGTCTGCGGAGCAATGTGGAAGGATGAGATGGCAACTTGTATGAGTATTGACCAGTTGAACCGACTGCCGTGCTCCTAAGCAGTGATGGAGGAGCCGGCGAGACGATCAAGCATCGAGATCATAAAATCAGCCCGGGGCCCGCCTGTCTCCAGTGAAGTCCTCCTTCCTGTCAGCCCCCCTTCGACTCGTTCACGACATCATCCCATCTCACCATGCATGCAGGCCTGCAGCTCCTTGCCGAGCACCCGAGAACTTCTGGCAGTCCTGCTTCCCTGAGTACAAAGCCCAGCTCCCTCGGCCGTTCGGACAGTCATAGCACGCTACTTGTGTCACAGCGCATGCTACGGTATAGAGGGCGCCGTTGATGACTGCGGGAGCCTCCCAACAGTAGTCAGATCCCCATGCGAGGACAGTCACCAGCCATCCTCGAGCCAGAATGTGCAGATTGGCGGGCGAAGACAGAGGACGGACACAAACGCAATAGTCTGAGATTCTCAGGTTTCGAATGACAACGTTAGTCCCAAAACAAAAATAAAAATAAAAAAGGAAGAAGGGGGGGGGGGGGACGATGGAGGTATACATGAGTTCTCATTTGGCTTCTTGTCGCTTTGAAAATCGGCCTCAACAGAGAGTGTGTGGATGAGACGCCTTGCTCCGATCTTCGCAGCCTCGGGGCGTTGATGCAGCGAATAGGACGGAACAAATTGGTCATCCCCCACGCCTCTGTTCTGGGGAAGTGGGGGCGACGATGATTAGGGAGCAGACGCGCCAGGGGGCAATCGTCGCCGATTCTTGCCTGAAGGCGCGGGGTCATCTAGTGTAGCCCAGGCTCAAGCTGGTCTGCCTCCGGGCCAGCATTGCAGCATGTGGAACTGCTACCGTCCATTTATGATCCCGGTGGTCTGTCAGCCTCGACTTTTTGGCGACGGTGATTATAATGATATACCTTGACTCTTGTCTCTTTACGGACTGATCAGGGCTGTCCTCACCTCGCCCTCGCCTCTGTGCATCTTCTGTAAACATTCAGTTGACACCATGGCTAAAGAGTTCACGGCAGAGGAAGGTAGGTTTAGGCGTATTCATGGTTATTCTCCAGCGGCCCGAGTTTGGAGGCGCCGGACGAGACTGACACCGCGCGTCGTGTATAGTTGCGAAGCACACCTCCACCGACAGCTGCTGGGTCATCCTCTACGGCAATGTCTACGACGTGACAGATTTCCTCGCCGAGCACCCCGGCGGCTCCAAGATCATCCTCAGGCTTGCCGGCAAGGACGCGACTGAAGAGTACGACCCGATCCACCCTCCGGGCACGATCGAGGAGAACCTCAAGCCAGAGGCCAGGCTCGGCCGAGTAAACCCAGACAGCCTTGCCAGAGCAAAGTCAGCCGCCGGCAGCGCCAATGCCTCGACGTCCTCGGCCACAGCAGCGCCGTCCTCCTCGCCCTCGTCCTCGCCCCCCTCGGTTGCTCCCGCCCTGGGGAGATACACTCCGCCACCGCTCGACCACCTCCTGAACCTAGACGAGATAGCCGAAGTCGCCCAGAAGCTCGTTTCCGCCAAGTGCCGAGCATACTACTACTCCGCCTCCGACGATCTCTTCTCGAAATCCTATAACAATTCCGTCTACCGCTCCATCCTGCTCCGGCCGCGCGTCTTTGTCGACTGCGTGCCATGCGAAACCTCGACCTCGCTCCTGGGCCAGTTCGGCGTCCGGACCCCGGTCTTCGTCTGCCCCGCCGCCATGGCCCGCCTCGCGCACCCGGACGGTGAGGCCGGCATCGCACGGGGCGCGGGCCACTTCGGCGCGTGCCAGATCGTCAGCAACAACGCGAGCATGACACCGGAGCAGATCGTCAAGGACGCGCACGAGGGCCAGGTCTTCGGGTGGCAGCTGTACGTCCAGACCGGCAGGGCGAAGAGCGAGGCCATGCTGGCGCGGATCGTCAAGCTGCGGAGGTGGTACAAGTTCATCGTGCTGACCCTCGACGCCCCCGTGCCCGGGAAGAGGGAGATGGACGAGAAGCAGGGCCTCAAGGCCGCGGGCCCGCCGGCCGAGAGCCAGGTGGACTATCCTGCCATCGGCGGTAAGAAGGATGAAAAGGTTGGTGGCGTGGGGCAGGCGCTCTTTGCTGGCACGGCGGCAGACCTGACGTGGAAGACAACGCTGCCATGGTTGAAGAAGCATGCGCCTGACATGCCGATTGTCTTGAAGGGGGTGCAGACACACGAGGATGTCTATCTGGCTGCCAGATACGCGAGGGAGAACCCCGGGACTGTGAAGGCGGTCATCTTGTCGAACCATGGTGGCCGCGCACTGGACACTGCGCCGCCTGCGATACATACTTTACTCGAGTGCAGGAAGTATTGCCCCGAGGTCTTCAACGATATCGAGATATGGGTGGACGGGGGCGTGAGGAGAGGGACCGACGTCGTGAAGGCGCTTTGTCTGGGTGCAAAGGCTGTGGGGATTGGCAGGGCACCGCTTTGGGGACTGGGCGCCGGCGGTTGGAGGGGGGTCTACCGGACATTCGAGAGTGAGAGACCCCTTCGTACACCAAGTCTGGTCTATTTCTATGCTGACCTTGAGAACAGTTCTGCAGGCCGAGGTGGAGACATGCATGCGGCTCTTGGGAGCAAGCAATGTGGAGGAGTTGGGCCCTCGATTCGTAAGTCAACCCATTCCGAGTCGGCTTTTGTTTACCCAGCATTATGCTACTGTGTAGAGTGTTCTGACTTGCTGTCAGGTCAATACTCGCGCGCTGGAGAGAGACATCTACGATGGGGAGTCAAACCTCGACAGGCCAGGTCTGTGGGAGAAGGCAGCCCTCATCAGGTCAAAGTTGTGAGAAGAGTAGAAAGGCCCACGACAATGAGACATCCTCAGATGGACGTGAATCTCGCAATATGCCCTATTGTCAAGCCCGAACCTACCATCAGTGTCTTACAATGAACCACCATGTCAATGCCCGAGTCCTCTTTCCCCATCCCACAATGTCACATGCAGCTCTTCTCCAGGGCCCTATATTCGAGACCATCTGAGATCTTTGCCAGGGCAATCGGAATTCGCCCACTCATAGCTGCAAGTGAGGCATTGAGCCGATGTCTTCTGGCCACTACCCGGACCCTCTGTCATAGCTCTGGATCAGCGCAAGGGGAACCCTAGAGAAGGTCTGCTTGGCGTCTTCGTTCCCCAGTGACTGAGTTTGAGTCATAGGATAGTTTTGCGGTGCGCAGGGCTCGTGATCATCATGGTCGAAACCGAGCCAATGCGCCGGCATCAACCGCTGGTCCCTTAGTCTGCACTGGCGTCCCCCTCTTGAGGTCCCCAGCCATACGCGAGGACTCATCAAATGCTAGGGCGGAAGAGATAACGGGGCTGGCAAGGATCTAAGCACTGCACCATGTTAATCCCAGACCGGCCTGCAACCCTATTCGCCCGACTCCCATGCGAGTCCTGGTGGTCATACGGACGTACACTGTACGCGCCGTGCTTACAGGCTGTTACAGCTGCCGCAGATCTGGACAGCAAGCCTCCATCCTTCTCTGCAGCAACACTTGTCAATGCAAGCCCAGTGGCTCGGGCTGTGACCCGTTTGCTATGTCTCCCTTCACAATCTCAGAAATTCTAGGCACCTGACGAATCGTCCACGCTTTCATCCGCTTGCCTAAACAACGCACTACGCCAGCATAGACCAGTACATGCTTTGCATTCATGGATTCTGAAGCTTGCATGAACACCGCAGTCGCGGTAGCGCAGGCTGCTCATCTGACGCAGCCATGGGCCGCCTGCGACGCCTGCGTACTCCGCCTTGCGGAGTGTCCGGGCATAAACCTGAGACTTGGCGGCAAGGGTGAAAGGACGAGACAAGCGTTGAGAATGGGCCTCTACGATGGCGACGTAGATTCTTTTCGTATCCACGACACCTCCCGGGCAATTGTGGCGTGGGAAGAGCTCAGGGCTGCCGCCGGGGAGGGTTGTGGGCTCTGTACTGCTGTTTGTGGCCGGGTGCACGACGGACTCAGGTTTCCCGGACGGTTACAGATGGAGTTCATGAAATTGAAGACATTTCCCAGAGGCGAGAGCGATCTTGAGCAGCTCGACTTACTGGGGGCAGACGATACTCGTGAGACGGGTGGAGAACCGTTCAACGGCGACTTCGAGGATGTCGGGTCTATCTTGGATTCTGTGACGTTGACTTTGGACCGATCTCACAACGAAGGATCCTTTAAGCTCATGATGACGCCTTCGTATCGTCCTGGGGTGCCTGACGCACAGAAACTGCCGTACTTTGACACATTGGAGTGGGGCTTGTTTCCTGTGCGTGCAAAAGGTCAAATGGTTCTTCTCATGATCTGCCAGGAACTTAGTCACAATTGCTAATTCTAGGTCAGGCAACGAGCATCTTGTTGAATCCATTGGCAGCTATACGACCAATCTGGACATCGGCGGGGACCCTGCATTCTCCCAAGCAGTTGCTTGGATAGATCGATGTCGGCGAGAGTGCGAGCATGACCATTCCGGCAAAACACTATCGTTGGCCCGGCCCGGGCGGCTGGTCGATGTAGCATCACAAAATAGCTTTCCAGAACATGATCTTTCTCTTGTACCAGGCGACAAGCCGGGCCTCGGGGAGTATGTAGCTCTCAGCTATTGCTGGGGCCAGCGGGGCCAGCCTATGGCAACGACAACTGCAAATCTGCGCGACCGTATGGAACGGGACTTTTCTCTGTCGACTTATGCCTGAGACTATCCGAGACGCAATATCGGTCTGCCGTAGTCTTGGCTTTAGATACCTTTGGGTAGACTCGCTGTGCATTCTGCAAGACTCTCGCGCGGACAAAAAGGCGGAGATCAAGAAGATGGCAGGTATTTTCGAAGGCGCATTCCTGACAACCGTTGCCGCAAGCGCCTCCGGCGTGACGCAAGGCTTTCTATATCCTCGAGATGTGGAAACCCCGCGGGGAATCAACAGCATTCCTGCCTGGAACTACGGCGGCCGTATCGGGCGCGCACTACTTCAAGAGCCGAGTCTGCCACTGTCGGAGCCAGACCCGATTCACTACCGTGCCTGGACTCTCGAGGAGTTGCGTCTTTCCCCTCGAAGGCTTGTATACACTGGCCGTCAGTTGATATGGACATGCCGCGGCTTTCAGGTGAAAGACGGGGGGTGGGGAGATAGCGAATTATTCTATCTCGACTCCGAACTGGACCTCTACCAATTTGACCAGGCACGTCAACAAGAACCGCCTGAGCTGGAAGATGATGACTCCAACCATGGGCCACCTTTCCCAATGGTATTTAAGGATTATTGGGCCAACATGCTGCGAACAGTACACAGCACGAACACTCACCCACCCCCAAGGTCGGCTAGTTGCTGTGCAGGGCATCGTCTCCAGACTCAGCGATGTCACAGGTCATCATTACGAAGCTGGAATTTGGGAGAGACTACCCCATCTCCAGTCTCTGTTGGCACTACGATTCCCAGGGTGGTAACGAGGATGACCCGGCTCCTGCCAACAAGAAGATGACCATTCCAGAGACTAGAGATCAAGCAATCGAGTGTCCAACTTGGTCATGGGGCTCGGTGACGGATCCAGTCTGCCTTCCTGATGAGCCATTCACAGATTCCTGGGAGACAGAACCAGACAGATTAGCAGAAGTTCTCGACATCATCCCATCGGTCACAGAAGGATCGAGGCTGGTTATTCTCCACGCAAGCTGTCTCAAGGTTGAGGAAATTGAACTAATCGATCTTGAGACCACGTGCGCCGCACGGGATGAGCAGAATTTGAAATATTTCCCGCCTGTGGATGGCCACATTTTCTGCAACCGTACAAGAGCACGCTGGTGTGGGTTTCCTTGAGCTCGATCTCCTGATCTGGCCAGATACCCAGCAGATTAGGCGCTTAGAACCAGAGAGGCTGCGCTTTGCATGCCTCCGTTACTTCGACAGGACCCTGCGTGGCTTGATCCTGACTTTGACCCGTGGAGTCGATATCTATGAACGCATCGGATACTTCGAGGCGGTGGTACGGCAAGACGAAGACAATTCGGATGAAGAGATGATGGCAGTTGACGAAGCATTCCAGTTAGCTGTTGGTCACGTTCCAAAGGAGATACTTTGGCCTCAGGAGACTGTACTGATTGAATGACCACAATTTGTAGGGAACGACTTGAATTTCCTGTTACGTAGTATTCAGATACTATTATACCGCTCCAGAGATGTCGAGGTCTTGGAGGGAAAATAGACTCATTGGTGAGCCAACAAAGGAAGGACAGACTTCTAGGTACAGACTGTTTTACACGCCGCCGGCAGTCCCTATTATACAGATGTATAGTCAGTGCAATTCATGTGGGAGTGCTCCCTTACGCCGTGAAAGCACCGAATGAATGATGTGAAACTTATCAGTTTATCTAAAGGGCTCGAAGAGCCTCTATTTATAGTTAAAGACCTTCGGAGGACCATCGGATTCAGGCCTTTGAGAACCTCTGAAGAGGTCCGTATATCGGTCCTGGTGATATCATCCTCATGCTGAAGACTTGAAGATCCATGGATCCTGGTCCACTGTTTCCTTGATATGGCCTTACGATCAACACATGAGAAGGGCAGACGATGTATGGCATCTTGTTCTTTCGTCGTCGCCCGCCGTTTTTGTATTTCTCGAACCCTCCTACACGCAAGGGATCATGGTTATGCACTGAGACAAAGAGGAAGAAGAAAATAAATGAAAGAACCCTCCCTCTTCCGGCTTTTCAAAGCACTTATAATCTGCAGATGACTAGATTTGCCATAGGAACCGAGGGCATATGCTATGAGACGGGGCTGTGCAGTAGTGTCTCAGCAGCATTCCATCAGGCACAAACTTGGATGACGATACCTTGGCTTAAAAATTGTACGTTGCGGTGATTGCGAAACTAGAACACGATGTAAGGGCTTCAGTAAATAATGATTAACTTGAACAATTTTGACAGGGTGTTCCAAAACGCCTTGCGGCCTAAGATGAAAGAAGCAGAGCTCTATTCATAAAGAGGAGGGTATCTTCATGGTCTATGGGGAAGATACGAAGGGTATCAGTCTATATCTATATCTAGGCGATGTGTAAGCTGGGATGATTGTCCTGGGACGCTTCTACACTCGTCCTGTAGCCTTCTCGTCACTCGGCTTCGGCTTCGGTTTCCAAGTCGTCCACGCAACTACGATGGCCATCTTCACGGCACCGGCGATCCACAGCGCACTAGGCATACCAGCCTTGGACCTCTGCAGCCAGGCCCCCATAATAGACCCAACTAACATCAGAAGGATCGCAGTCACGCGCCGGTTCCTCTTCACATTTCCTCCCATGGGCGCGAACAGCAGCGGATCCGAGAGCAGATCGCAGTACAAAGAGGTCAGCACATTCGTGGGCACCTCGTTGAATCCAAGAACCCGGCTCGTCACAATCTGCCCACCGAACTGGAATGCCATCAGGGAGAGCGGGATCATCGACATGGCGTTGGTCTCGTAGTCCTTCAGTAGCACCTCACTGGCACCGGTGCCCAGGGACGACATCGCAAAGGCAGGGACGACGCCGCTCTGCGCCACCGCGGCGGAGATGAGGATGAGCAGCGACTGGACCAGGAATGACAGCGCCAGGGTGGACTTGCGCTTGTTGCCGATGCGCCGCGTCTGTCCGAAGCAGAAGCAGCCGGCCCAGAACGCCGCGATGGAGACCAGAGCCTTGATCCAGAGGGTCGACGAGCCATATGGGAGGTGAGCCGTGCCGAGGGCCAGGAAGATGGTGTTGCCTTCAAAGAAATGTCAATCTACGTTGGTCGCATGACGAGTTGCAAGCCTGGAAACGAGACAGGGGGCCGAGGCAAAAAAATGACTCACCTGTTTGCATGCTCACGAAGACATTGCTGGCGTTGAAGGCGACACTGTCGCAGAGGCCAGAGACAAAGCAACAGGCTATCACAGGGATGTCGGAGTGCGCTGGGTCGATGTCATGGCTCAGTGTCGTGAGGACTCCTGGGCTTTGGCGCTTCTCGGGTGGTGGCGCCCTCGCCGAGGAGTCCGAGGAGACCCTCGCACTCAGGACCCCAGGCGTGCTCATGGGCGTCTCCTTTGGTGCTTTCTCTTCCATCGGTGACCGTGTCGGTATACCGAGCAGATGTTACTCGTGTCGTCTTTGTTTAGTCGTCCGCTGTGCCTTTCTGCGGGTTTGCAAGAGATGTCGGCGGAAAAATCGGGAAATCTCGTCGCCGTAGATTTCAGCCAAAGGCGGGATCCACCTCATAAGCAACGGCCCACTTTGGTCTCGACCCTTTACCGTTTGAAGGGGATTTAGCCTCTCGTTACTGATTGATGGACTTGATATACTTGGTCGGTAACGGAAAGCCAAGCTCCCGACACCTCGTGCCACACAAAGATGTAGAATGCCCCCTTGGTCTTTGAAACAGTTGATGCTGAAACCACTTCTTTGCCCAGTCTTGGACAAGGAACCTGCGTCAGCACCATTTCCTTTGCGTGGTCGCCTCCCGTCCACTCTTCCTTCCATCGGTCAGCTCTACTCGAATTCGTCTAATCCCATTTCCGGCCGGAAATGCAGCCGGATCGGAGTCTTCATTGCCCGATTCTTTCCTTGAATCGCGCCATGTATCCGGCCCAGCTAGTCTGATCCCCCTCCTCGCCCCGCCATGAGTTGAATGGCGGGATGCACTCCAGGTCCTCCCTCATATGTTCATCATTCTATGTTCCGTTCACAATAGTTCATGTAATCACCCAGCCCCAGCACCAACAGATACATGGTAACCTGCTTACTCACCCAAATGGCGGCAGTGACATCCCTGATCAGTTCCAGTTCTAGTATGGATTCCTTTTTCTTCGGGACCTCGTGCGCTTGGAAGGGAATGCCCTTCTGTTCGCAGAATTTCCGCTGTGATATCTCCCAATCCGTCTCGGGATGCAGACGATTCTGTACCAAGGATGGCTTGACATCCACCGCCTCGTAGAGTCGTATGAGGTGTTCACACGATAGGTTCGCCACACCAAGCGCACGGACTCGGTGGGGCACATAGGAGGACATCGCGCGCCAGGCCGTGAGAGTACCTTCAAAATCAGATTCAGGATAGGGAGAGTGTAGTATCAGCGAGTTCAGATAGACAGAGCCATCACTGGTCCCATCCAGCTCTTCTCTCTGGCGAAGACGGTGAAGTGAAGTCTGAACCGATTTGTGGACTTGTTCCTCGATAGATGCGCTCAAATCATAGGGGCAACTCTCCGGGTTATGAGCAGAAGGACGAGTGAATTTGGTTGGAATCTGGCAGAATGCAGACATTAGGAAATCGATAAATAAGACGAGCTGGCCGAGACGCGCAGAAGAACCTCATAACTCACCTAGAACTGGCTGCGCTCCTTGAATGTGCCGTCAGCAATGGCTTTGCGATCGCCTCTCCAACGAGTTCCTCTCCGTAGTGCTTGGGCTGGCATGCGGTATCGAAGGCCGTCAAGCCGGACTGAATTGCCTTCAACACGCAGGAGGCAGTCTCGTCCCTTTTCCAAGCGGTGCGTAGATGAAACGTTGGCTCATTGTGTGTGAGGAAGAACTCGACGGGGGATTTGGGTGGAACGTCTCTGGTGTCGTTCGAATCCTCAGCTTCTGACTGTTTGGAGTTGAAGTTCGAAATCCAGGATATTGGAGGCTTTTATACCCCGCGTTGACGAGCTCCATAGTTACGTACAATTACCACCATCGAAAACAGCTGGACGGTGCTACGCCGCCAGGTTTCCCCCTAGCTACAAGGTAATTACTGCAGGCGTGCGGCGAGGGACAGTCTAGGCGCAGATGCTCGGCTTGATGAAGGACATCATGATGCTGATAAGGATGGCTTCAACGCACCCGAAGCATATTTTCCCGGATGAAGACCCGTCAATCACACATTAGAAATCATTCCGCGGGGGGCACCCAGGGTCTAGGCCAGCTGCAGTCATAGACAGTGTGCCTGTGGGATTTGTGGGAATAGCGCTCACAGACCCTAAACCGAACACTACTTAAAAGCACTCTTTTCATGCTCCCATGTTAGATATCTTCTTTTCTAGATGATCCAATCCTTTCTTTCCATGCTCACTAAGCCTCTTCTTCCTCACAGTTATGAGCCCGGTTCGCTCGGTGGCAGCGCGCTACGCTACCCTGTGCTACGTTTACGTTGGGATCCCCTCTAACTGAATCTGTGCTGTTTACCCAATATCTCTACCACTGGCTTTGGACGCAAGGAGGTCCCGTGTTCGAACTTGACGATATAGATGCTGTTAAACAGGATTGACCGCCCACGGAGGGCAGAGGGACTTGTTGTTCACAGGTACTAGATCAGTGTCTCTGGAATGGATGTTTCCCTCCAAATTGAGGGGTGTGTGGGCAAAAATATAGGTACAGCCAGTATTCGAGCACTGCGATCGTTTTTTCTCGACAGGATTTATGAGCATTGTGCCACGCGGAGAAGTCGAGAGAGTCGTGACAACAACACAACAAGACCTTCTATCATCTTCCTGACCCAAGATGTTCTATGCGGCGGCTACACCGTTCTGTCCCGAATTCTGTGCAGCTCCAAGCGAGGCCCGAATCTCTTCGTATCGTGAATACGCGTCCTCCTCGGTGTCGAATGTGAGTATCCATTCCTCCCTCTTCAAGTGAAGCAGGCTCGGATCCTGCCATATCGCGTCCCAGTCTGCCTTGTGCCATTTCTCTCGAGTCGATACTCCTGTTGCCTGGATCTTGTGGACCCTTGCGTACCGAATCTTCTCATAGACTTGCATAGCCTCCGTGACCTTCTCCCTGCCGGCGATATCGAGACATGCTGCGAGGGTGACACCGTCCTCCATCGCCTGACTAGCTCCCTGGATCGACGTAGGGAGAAAGGGATGCGCTGCGTCGCCAATCAGGGCAATCCGCTTTTTTGGCGAGATGAACGTGGGCAAGGGATCGCGGAAGACAAGCTTGTAGTCAAACAACCGATCTTCTGGTGTAGCCTTGACCAGCTCGATGACCTCGGGGGCCCATCCATCTAGTACCTTCAGCACGTCTTCGACCCTCCCCGGAAACTGCCAGCTTTCCTCGATCCCGGCCTCGTCTCTGTGCGTGCAGACCCAGCTTATCTCCTCGCCACCCTTGACGGATGCAGCGATAAAATGGATATCTTGACCAATCCAGGCGTTGTGCCTGTCTCCCTGCACGAGGTGCTGGGTCGCCGGGTTCTGCTTCAGCTTCTCGGTCGGGAACCAGGCTCTGTATACAGCATAGCCCGAGGGTTGAGGCTTGTCATCAAACCCCAAAACGATCCTGCGTCCTCGAGACTTGACCCCCTCCGCGGCTAGGACGACATCAGCCGAATGTTTCTCCCCGTTGGAGACCACGCCGGCCTCTGTATCGCTCTCGAAGTAGTCCGTGATATTCTGGCCCAGCCGGATGTCGATGCCCCTGTCCTTGGCGTGCTCGTACAGTATTCGATGCAGCTCTCCTCGGTGGCCATTCACTCTTGGGCCCCAATGCTTCTCGGGAAGCCATGACTGGGTGGTGACAAACTTTCCCTCCCAGTTATGATACGTGAGCTCGTCGCTCTTGTGGACGATAGGCTCGAATTGTTCCATGACCCCAGGCCATTTGGCAAAGATGCGGGTGGCGTTCTGCCCAAAGCTGATGATATCTCCAAGGGGCTTCAGGTCCGAGATCCTCTCGAAGAGGATCACATCGTGGCCCTTCCGATCGCATTCTATAGCAGCAGTTAGGCCTGCAAACCCGGCCCCAACAACGATGACCTTGATGCCGGAGGCTGGAAGCTGTGGAAACTTGGACATTGTGAGATGGTGGTTCCTGACCGCGGGAGTTAGCTGGAGGGGGCCGCCTCGTGACTGGGATTGCCGAGGAATAAATACACAGAGAACTAGGTTCCCAAAAGCAAAAAAGGCCGCATTGGTACCTCAGCAATTTCTCCGGCCCCAATGGACAGACCGACTACTCCGGGGCGTAAAGGAGGGGGATATAGGGCGGGAACAAAGTTACACCACATGCCTCCCCGTCGCTCCGTGCCATCTCGTTGGACACCCGGCAAGTAGTCTCAGGTCTCAGCTACATCCCCACGATCCCGTGCGAATGGGCCCCCCCCCCCCCTGACGGCCATCTTGCCCCAGTCTGGGGATTCTCGGGTGTGCCGCGGGGAAGATCTACCGGCCATGACAGGAGGCTGCGTGACCTACCCCGCAGGAAGGGAAAGGGACCGACATCTAATTTTGACCTTGGCAGACACCGCTTGTTTTTAGTCGCATGGGTAGAGATGACTCGGTACCGGAGAGCAGATATCTGTGCGGCTGTGGATGGTCGGACAGCGGGACTTGGACTCATGCTGAACAGGACATATGCAATGCTGCCCTAGCAAGTGCAGGGGCGCCCTCGATGCCCCGAGGTTCCAGTCTCAATCTATAAGAAGGCTGGCTCGCGCGTCAATTTCGAAGGCCACGTCCATGGTTAAGCCTCTGTTCTATAAGAAAGGTCCAAATCTTTCCCTTACCAGACAATATTCCATCGGCAAAATGCCATTCGGCATTCTGGAGTGCAAGAAGATGGAGGTCGTTCCTGGAACGGGTCTGTATCCTCTTACAACAGGTGCTGCGCACGAATCTGACATTCTAGTTCACAGCCTTCATGACTGATCAAGATGACCTGCCCCTCGAGTATTCGGAGGTACCTGCAGAACTACTCAAACACGGCAAGGGCAGATATAAGGACGTGATTCTGGTCCCTCAGCCTTCGGATAGTCCGAATGACCCGTTGAATGTAAGACAACAGCCACCGCTTTGAAGTCTTCCAAAGGCCGTGACTAACGATTGGTGCACAGTGGCCTCAGTGGTTCGTGGAAATGACGCTGAGTTCCTGCCACCCTTACACTGACGAAGTCTTGACGCAATTAGGAAGAAGGAGGTGATACTCCTCGTTGCTGGCCTAGCCGCCGGGGTAGTCGGTGCATTTGGGCCTATGCTGTCACCGGGCTTCGTTGAAGTCTCTGCAGACCTGGGAATCACCATCGAGGAGCTCTCTCAGACAACAGCTTGGCTGATCCTCACCATCGGCCTGTCGGTCTTTATCACCAACCCACTTGCGAAGATCATCGGCCGCCGTCCCATCTACATATTCGCCATTGCCATCATGTTCGCCACGAGTGTTTGGGGCGCTGCCGTCGCGAACTACAGCTCGTTCCTCGCAAGCCGGATCATCGCGGGCATCGGAATGGCCCCGTTCGAGATTCTCGTGCAGTGCACGATCGGTGACTTGTACTTCGTTCACGAGCGCGCCACTCGCATCGCCGTGTGGAATCTCTTCCTGCTCACCGGAATTGCCGGTGGCGCCTTGATCTCAGGCTACATCATTGAACTCGACGGGTATAGATGGACGTTCGGAGTGTGTGCGATCTTCTTCGGTATCCTCATGTTCTGTGTCGTCTTCCTCGTCCCGGAGACAGCATACAGGAGGGACTCGGTGGTCCCAATCCTGGTAAAGGGTGGAAAAGAGGCGGTCGGCGTGCACATGGAGTTGGGTCATGAACATGACCTGAATCACTCCGAGAAAGGCGTCTCGCACCATATAGAGAGCGCGGCACACACTGAGGCGAGGCACACCTTCTGGCAGTCCCTCCGCGTGTTCACTGGGCAGTACAGCGACGCTCCGGCATGGAAGATATTCTTACGTCCAATAGTCATGTGGTTTTACCCGGCTGTTCTTTGGGGTTTTCTCATTTACGGTAAGTGAAGTCTCGATCACGGCTCGCCATACATTATACTACAGGCTCCCATAACTGACTCGGCACAACAGGGACGACACTCACCTGGATTGTGGTCTTCTCGGTCGTCAATGGCGTCATCTTCGTGGCTCCGCCTTATAACTTCACGATCAGCCAGACCGGGCTCATCAGCCTGTCTCCATTCATACTTACAATCATCGGCGAGGTGATTTCCGGTCCGCTCAATGATTGGATCTGCGTCTACCTCACAAAAAGGAACAAGGGAATCTACGAGCCCGAGTTCCGCCTCCCGCTCATCATCGTCGCGGTCGTCCTAGGAACCGTGGGCTTCTTCGGATTCGGAGCAACAATTCACTATCAGACTCACTGGGCTGGTCCAGTTCTTTGTTTCGGCTTCGCGAACATGAGTCTAGTCTTTGCCGCCACGTGCGTGTTTGGGTATATCATTGACAGCTATCGGCAACATAACGAAGAGGCTTTTGTAGCGATCAACTCAAGAAACCTGCTGACGTTTGGGTTGACTTACTTCGTTAATGACTGGCTGGCGAACCAAGGCGCTCTGGTGGTGTTCTCCATTCTAGGGGGGGTGTTTTTGTTTGTCTGCTCGTTAACGATACCTCTGTGGTAAGTTCATACATATATGTTGCATCGATGGCCTGCCCCAACTTTAACGAACCAAGACTCCGTCTAATCACGTTACCATAGGATCTTTGGCAAGCGAATTCGAAGCTTGATAGGACGTACTGAATGGCTTCAGAGGTTCATGAACGACAACTGAACGGGATGGGAGACCTTACTGAACAAGTCTATCATGTGACGTCGACAGGTCCGCGAGCTGGAACTTCGATGCTTGGGAAATCCTACAAGGCCTGTATGTGAGATAGCACAGTGAGATTGTCGGTGATCTATACGTTCCGATTATACTTTTCAGCCTTATGTATAGTATACGCCACTATAGTTGAGTTCATGTAACAGTACTACTTTGGCTTTTGGTAAGCGGAATATAGCGACCATGGTATCCGTCGGGTAGTCGTCGGGTCCAAGTCGCAGGGGTTCAATGTGCCAACAAACGACCGGTATAATTTTTGCCCGTGTATTACAGTCCGGCTGCGTTCCGAAAGGATTGGCAAGGTAGCATGCGGGGAACCGCGTCAATGCATCTTGCTACTCTGTACGCCAGGGCGTCGTCCTCAGACCTCAGCCAGATACCGCATCTGTATTTCAATTCTCACAGAACGACCCAGCAGTCATATAATCCCAACGAAGTCTTACGCCCATGCTACCTTTCATCCAAGGTATCAACCAAGATGCCATCCGTCTCTACGAGCCCCTGGTCAGAGCCTGCATGGTTGGGGTCCCTGGAATCGCCGTACTACAACGAGTCGCACAGGAAGCTCCAGGCCTACGCGAGGAAGTACATCGATGAGAATATCATGCCACACGCCCTCTCATGGGAGGCGCAAGGCGACTGCCCGGATGAGGCAAAGGTGTCTTGGATCAGAACTGGCCTTCCATTCGCAGACGTCCCGGCCAAATACAGGCCACCAGACTTCCAAGCCGTAGCCGGCATCCCTGTGGACAAGCTGGATGTGTTTCACATGTTGGTGCTGAACGACGAGGTCAGCCGCTTCGAGGGTGGCGTGGGCATCGCGCTCTCAGGTGCAAACGCCATCGGGCTACCGCCGATTCTCACACGCGGAACAGAAGAACAAAAGCAGCGCTGGGTTCCAGGCCTCTTCTTGCGAGAGACTAGTTTCTGTCTGGGGATCACAGAGCCTACCGGTGGCAGTGATGTGGGGAATATCCGCACGCAAGCGGTCAAGAGTCAGGATGGCAAATCATATATCGTGACAGGGACCAAGAAATGGATCACAGGGGCGCAGTGGGCATCCCACATGACCACAGCCGTTCGGACAGGCGGGCCAGGATACGACGGTATCTCATTGCTGGTCATCCCCTTGTCATCACCCGGTATCGAGATCGAGAAGATTTATAACAGCGGTCAGAACGCCGGTGGAGCAAGCTGGGTCCGTATGTCTGATGTGGTCGTGCCCGTGGAGAATCTCCTTGGGGACGAAAATGCCGGGTTCAAGTACATCATGACCAACTTCAATAAAGAGCGTTTCATCATGGCTGCAGGTTGCAACAGGAAGGCTCGCACATGTCTGAACACGGCACTGGAATACTCGATCAACCGAGAGACTTTTGGGCAATCACTCATAAGTCATCAGATCATCCGTCACAAGATTGTCACAATTGCAAGGGAGGTTGAATCTCACTGGGCCTGGCTCGAGCAGATTGCATATCATGTCGGGATTCATGGTTGGCAAGCGGACACGATCGCAGGGAAGATCGCGCTGGCCAAAGTGTCTGGTGGCAGGATTCTCGAATTGGCAGCCAGAGAAGCCCAGCAGATCATGGGCGGCGTTGCCTATCAGAGGGGCGGTCCAGGAGGCGGAGGGACCGTAGAACAGATCACAAGAGACTTGCGCATGATGGTAGTGGGAGGCGGTTCAGAAGAGATTCTAGGGGATCTGGCATTCCGACAAGAAGTCAAGGCCTCTCGGAAAAAAGGCGCAATGTTGTAAAAGTAATACGACATTATCACTGATAGAGCAGAGTCTTGTTCTCGGGTTGCAAATTATCATTATTCGACAAATGAATGGAGTTGATATCTCCAGAGGGGGAAAAGTTATGGAGAGCAAAAAGTAATGGAGAATCAGGGCAGCGGATCCTGGATCTCAACAAGCTGTTCCTGCAAATGTTGCGCGCTACCTCTGTGCTAGTTCCCCATGATGTGAGTGGGTTTCTGCCGCTCAAATTGAGATTATACAGTTGAACGATCTATGAATAGAGAATTATGGTTTGAAGTAACCTATAAATATATATGAGATTAAAGCAATTGTGGACCGAAAATTCCCTTACGGCCCGAGTTGACTTTGCAGGTGTACAAGACGATGTAATACAAGACCTATTTGGGCAATGACTGCATGGTATAATAGTTTCTGCAGCAATGGAGGACCTCTCGCTTCGCATATCTACACACGTTGCTTCTGAGTGCTTGGCCCAGCAGGCATCCGTTTCAGTAGCCCATGACACTGCGGAAGATCTGCTGTCCCTCCTCGAGCTTCTTGATGCGGTCCATGCGGAAAAGCCTCTCCCGCTTCGTGGCAGGAGGTTCAGCCACGAGAGCCTCGAGCTTGTCGTCAGACATTTTGACAGCGACCATAGGCGAGAAGATGTTATGAAGACCCCGGACCAGACGACGTTCGACGACCTGAGTTACGACATTCGCAGCGAAATTCTTTTGTAGCACCTGTGCCCGTAGAAGTTAGAGGCCTGAATTATGACGGATGAGGCAATAAAGAACGCCATAGAGTGATCACCTTATAGATAGCAAGCAAGTTATCCAATGCTTCCTCGCAGCTAAACTCTTCCATATCTGCGGTGATCAAATCATCCGAGCTCGAGAAGATTTGATCAGGCAGTCCATCAGAATGGGAAGATGTTTCTTCCGGGTTCTCGTTTCGGTACCGTGCTGCGAGTCTCTCCTGCCGCTTCTTGTGAATCGTATATGTATAGTAGTGATTGTAATTGATAGGATATTCTTCCCGATCATCAATGAGATTTCTGAGCTCATCTTCGGCTGCTTTTAATCTAGTTTGTGTAGCTTCACGAATGAGGGTCGACCTACAAAGAGGTCATTTTGTCAGGGAAGTGTTTGTTCTCAAATGTGCTAACCGTACTGTCTGGGTCGGTGACTCACAATCGTTGATACACGTCGCAAGGCGCTAGTTCCTTCACTAGATCGCGAAGAAAGATATCGCACAACTGATTGATCTGATTGATGTGGAGGCTCGAGGCCTGTTCCCATTTCTCAGACTGCTCCCAGAACAACTCCGCAATAAGTCGCGGATTGAAGCTTCCTATGAGTTCAGTGCCTCGAGACCGATGAAGCATAGTTTGTGTCCAGCGCATAGCATCCTCCTGAGTCAACATCTTCGGGTCCTCCAGGTCTAGCTGATATGTGTCCGAGCTGCCTTCGGGTGACTCGACGTCTTCACATTCTGAGAAACTGATGCGATATTTGTGCGCCTTCTTTCGGAACAAATCTGTGAAGAGGTTGTTGGCATGCTGTATCGCCGCTCTTAGTCTTGCAATGGAAGCTGTCGACTTCAGAGAAAAAGCTCCGTCTGTCCCACTCTTGAAGTATCTGTGCTCGTAGTTTCCATTCAAAGCTGCTTTGCAAACCTCGTATAAATCCATGTTCAATTCAGCCAGGAAGGCTCGGCACTCTGTTGCACTTGAGCGTGAGCTCCCAATGCGCTTCAGAAGAGTCTTGTTCTCCTCCAGAGCGGACTCCAGGTCCTGGCACAGCCGTGGCAGCTCCCTATTCACGTGCTCAAACAAAAGGCGGCTCAGCCGTACTCGGAGTGCATCGATTCCGACGTTCTCTTTTGACAAGGTGCTGAAGATGGAAGTTGTGAAATATTCGTACTCAGACTGGTTGCGCTCCTCAAACGAATATTCCCTCTCATCGTATGCACGGTTCTTGACACAATGCCAGCCAAGCTTGAAGAAGACAGTGTCGTTTTGGGCGAGTTCCAGGAAGGCCTTCTCTGAGCCTGATCCTCGGTCAAGTTTGTCGAGTTTGGTGATCACACCCAGCGTGCGTTCTCCCTGAGGGTCGACCTTTCGAACTCTTTGGATGATTCCCTGGTTAGCCGCATCATTGGTTGCGGAAATCACAGCTAGGCAGATTGTGCGAGGTTGCTTGATATAGCGGTCGGTGATCTTGCCCACTACTTCAATATCTTCCTCAGAGACACCCTTCGTTGAAGAATGTATCAAGCCTGGGATGTCAACTAGAGTGAGCTGGGGTCGTTTTGGACCGGAGATATCAATACTGAGAGTATCTGTTGCAAATGCGTTCCCAGAATCGGAGACTCCCATCACCTTCTTGGATCTTTCCATCAATTTAGGCAATTCACTATAATCTGTGATCGTTTCTGAATACTCTTTCATCTTTGCTTGCTCGTGCTCCGGGCGAGAGCTGTCCGGGATGACGCGAATGGTTAGGCTGCTGGTCGCCTCGCGACGCAGGCTGATCTCAGTAGCAAACCGTGTACAGAGATTGTCGCTTCGTGGGAATGGAATCTCAGAAAGAGCCTCGAGAACTGAACTCTTGCCAGAAGATTGGTCACCGCAGACCACGATCTGGGGAAGAGAGAGCAAGCTTTCGAGGCCGCATTTGCGAACCTGGGAGACTGTGTCTAGAACCTGACGCTGCTCGTCGCTCTGCAGCTGTTCAAGGGATGAATTGGTGCCGATCATGGCTTCTGGAGACGTGGTATTGGTCTCCTGGTCAGAGCTGTGCGAACCGTGAGGCGGTAGCAGCGTGATACCTTCACCCATCTTTGCGTTGAATTCTATGATGCATCAGCTTAAGACCCAGTATCCAGGCTGCAGTAGATACCTGGCTATAGGGCGCCCGACCCACCGATCAAAGTCCAGCTAGGACTTGTTTCTGATGTGGAGGCTTCCGGGTGGTTGGAATGGAGTTGATGCCTTGAAGAGGTTTATTGACGGACTAACCGAGGAGATACGGCTAAGTAAGGAGGAGGTGTGGGTAAGCTGAGACTTTGTAGAAGCTTGGACATGATCTCAAATGATGAACGAAGAAAGGCCACAGCTAAACTCAACCAGATAACTTCGTGTAAAGGACGCAATCCTGTCCCAGCTTGGATGGGAATTTTGCCCCGTCATAGTGCCACTAGCTGATATTACAACTGGCGGGCCTCCTGCAGTCTCGAATTCCATAGATGCAGATCTCGTTGCCGTTAGGTCGTTCTCGTGCAGACACACGACTTCTTCGGAATGGCAGGTTGTCCAGCCGTGGATGGATTGGCTGGAGAACAAGCTTCAGGAATTTGTCTAGGCAATTATTGATATACGTGAATCATATCAGAAACACCTTACCCACATTGCCCAGCAGATGAACCTACACTTAACAAACCCCTTGCCTAACTCGTTGCCATTAGGGCAAGAATGCGTTAAAAATAAAAAAACAAAAAAAAAACAATGAGACAAGGCAGCAATCTTCCAACGTTGGGGCTTGTCGTGATAGAGTGGATGCCGCCGGAGCAGATGTACCGACAGATACTGCTGCTCAGGGAGAAGATACTACAAGATACGAGACTACGCCCTTCCTGATTCAGCCGAGAAAGTGGAAGCAGTTATCTGTGGCGACCACTCGTGTGTCGGTCCATCCCGGAAAGCTATCCGAAAGGACTGGGGAACTTGAAGCAGCCGGAAATTGGTGTCGAGGACCTGGTCGAGAGATACTTCAGGAAGTGACGAAAACTGACGAGATATTCACCATCGTCAGCCTTCCTACTAAGGAGCTGAAGACTCGACTTGAAGTGGCTGAGGAGAAATAATAGTGTGCCACATTGCAGATCACAGTATGAGTTCATATCGCATTCCACGTGTGTTCCCTTTGGAATGCAGTGTTGGTGGCGGCTTGAAGCATCACTCCCTTAACACTTTACCGTATCGTGAAGGGATTATGAATGACTTACTCTAGATTCCAGATCTATTGATTCCATGTCTTAGAATAAACTGAATGAAACCCCAAAGACCCCCTGAAGAATCTATCAAAAGCTGCGAGACCTGCTGTTCCGCTTGTAACTTATATATACCATATACCTTTGATTGAGTGCCCAGCTGCTGCCCTATAGGCCCTCCACCTTAACATCATTCTCATTGTACCGTCCATCCTGTTTTCAAAGTAACCATCATGCCTTCCAAAGCCAAGTCAAAAGGCTGGGCTTTCTACCCTACTTTGCACGAGCATGTGTCGAACCTTCTCGGCAAAAACCAGCTTCATCTTAGCTTCTACCCGTCGGATAACACTACGACATGCGTTAAAGAACACGATACCTTCGTTATGGGCACGTTCAAATGCTGCAATCAGGCTTGCCCCTCGGACGGATGGCCGAGTTTGAAAATCCCTATTACGATACGTATGTACCTTGGGGCAAAGTACAACGCAAAGGTGTATTTTCAGCGCTGCAGACTATGCAAACGTATAGGCAGCCTTCTTTTAGATGAGGATTCCTACGCAGAGAGGGTTGCATATCGTCTCAAAAAATGGAACGGTGTAAAGATTGAACCAGGAAAATATTCACCGCAAGAAAAGAAGGGTCCACACAGGAGGGCCTTGTGCGAGGGCTGCAAGGTTGGCCGTTGCAGAGAATTGGAAACATATATCGGGTAGGAAGGATACCACTTTCACTGGCCTCGCTTGACTGAGCTTTATGCATGTTTATTATACGAGTCTATCGGGATGGTCATCCTTACGGGAACATTACATCATCTAGGCAAGATGAAAATGGAAGACGAGAGGTATGAACATGTCAGAACACGGGGATTAGAGCTATAGAGCCAACTCTGGTGACCTTAATTTTCGTCCCTTCCAATGGCGAAACACCGGAGGTCCAGTCGCCCAGCCCGCGGCGCAAGTCGGGCACGGGCTGGGCGGCCGGAGGCCGACTGCAGTGACCGCTCTTGGTGGCATGAGAGTTCCCGTGGCTGTGTCATTCAGTACATCATGCCATATATGCTGATTAAGGGACTATGATGCAGCGGCATAAGGAGGAACTCGTACCTTTCAGACATGCCACGCGCTGTGAGTCGAAAATTCCTTGTACGTCTGATCCAGGTGGTCCTCGCCCGCGATGACCTCACATACCTGTTCAACCACGTCCTGTCGCTTCTCTTGCAGACGATGAGTCTCCTCTAACGCAAGCGTTGACTTCGGCTTCAAGGCTTCGATTGCCTCCTCCTGAGGTCAGGCTCTGGGGTGGAAATCAACGAGAAGACGTCTGAAGGTCGGGCTCTTTCAAGTACGACCACAACGCTCTCTGCAATAAACGGGCATCGTCTACATGTCAACTTACTAATCGCGATCTCTTGGACTACGGGGTATATTGAGCAGAAGCATAGTAGTATGTCCTGAAAAGGGCTGCCCGCGACTTTTAACCTGCATGATCTCGGTTGGTACGATGCAGTGGCTTCGTTTATGCTTAGTACTACCTAGGTATCAACGGCTCTTCTTAGCTTGTTATAATAGGAAGAGAGAATTCATTTCAAGTAGCAGACATGTATGGCCCGCTGTCCTTTACACTACTGTACTATGTAATGCTCGAGTCACTGGCGTGATTCTGAATTAAAGTGGGTTATCTGCGTCATTGTTACAATTGTGGATTGTGTGGCGACAAGACGACGATCATTACGTTGTGACCGACTGCACGTCCACGTACCATAGTAGTAGGTAAATATGTCTGTAAGCTCAGAATTCCAATTTTTTTTCAAGCAGCACCTTAGATTTTTCAACTTCTACCACATATCAATTGACATCAAGGAGACTTTTGTACACCGAAATATTCACTTAAACTTTTCACGAGATCGACGAACAAGATCACGACATATCCCAACAAAGACCTGACAACTTAAAGGACAATTCAATAGGCTCCGACAACGCCACTCGAAGGGACACAATGGGAGCAGCCGATCGGCCCAAGTTCGAAGCCATATCGGGGCAGGCAGGCACACAACGCGGTGCGGACCGGGACTACGTCTTGTCAAAGGAGGAAGTGCGAAATCTGAGGAAACCAGGTCAGGCGCTCGTGCATCATGAAGGGGTCGAGGAGCACCGAGACTTAGTGACACCCGCGCACTCGGCGGCCGAGAATGCTCGAAACTACGACGAAGCGCCTCCCAGTCAGCCTGGCCCCGACTACTCCGCAGGGAGGCCGGCTTTCACCAGAGGAGTCTCTGTGATGGACAACACAGCGTTGGTATCTGCAGAGCCTACACCTACCGTTGAGGACTCCAACCCTATGGCGGCTGCTTTTGTGAAGGGCACAGGAGGAGCCCGGCAGAGGGAATCATATCTACCGGATCTGGACATCAGGGATGCAGACGTGTATGGATCCAATGCGTTCGAAGAGGAGCCAGAGCATGAGATTAATGCACACGACGAGCTCGGACCGACATTATCGCGTCAAGAGACCGAAAGGGGCACAGACAATCCTGACAGCTTGTAGGGATGGTGAGAAATTCTGGTTCAGCTTGCCTATGACCTCACAGCACAGTGTATGGGGTACAAGTCAAATGTTGGCAAGAAAAGAAAGATATCATACCACTTCAAATGATGACCAGGTCTCCAAGATTAACACATGTAGTCAATTCGTGGGCATCACTGTTGTATCGAACCAACTCTCGGAAGAGTCGCTGAGGCGTGGCTGGGTTGAAATTGGACTGAGCGAGGTGAACATCCACCGACCGACCCGTCAGGCAATACGAAAAAAATAACAAATAAGTACCAATTCAAGAGACGAATGTTCTTAGCCCAATTATTCGAAGATGCTATAATTTCCAAAAACAAACGCCGACATCGGGGGAGACAACGCAATACTTGCTGACAGATATGCGGCTCTTTAGCGGTGAGTACAATGTCATCTCACACTCATCCTGAATCACCGTTTCTGGTCTCGTGCTTGACTACTGATGTTACTAGTGTACTCGTAGATTACTCACATGATTTCGTCAGAAAGCATTGGCCCCCAGGCGAGGATTGTAATAAAAAGGGCGTTGGCAAACCCGCGCCCGAGGCTCCAGAGCTCACATAAAACACGGCAGTCCCGTTCCCAGCTCTGTCCACTCTGAGTCGTTTTAAAGCCTCAGTTACAGCCTCGTCTACACAGACTATGCCTACAATGATAACGAGAACTCCCAGTTTCACAGAATACCCTGGGCTGAACGACGCAGCCCTCGCAATGCAGCTCAAAGGAACCGCGCAACAGAATCACTTACCGCCAAAAGACAGGCCCAATATCATTCGCCTTGACACTACCTTGGCTGATCTCTACCGGGAGAATGGCATACCCGGTCCCTTCATCGTCACCATGTATTGCGTCTTCAGCCACATGGACCTACATCCGGCATTCCCCCGCGAGCTCGTCTATCCCGAGGACGAGGAGCCCGTCCCGTACTCCGACAACGAGCTGGAGATTGCGAGGTTGAGGAGGGTCATTTTGGGCCTCAAGCCTCTGCGCAGAGCTTTTGGATTGGGCAACATGGATGTGGTCTTTTTCACCCCCAACATCACGGAGGCCGGGATGCATAAGGCCGTGTCGCAGCTGGCCCCGGATCAACGGCACCGACCAATAATCATAGATCTGGATGAAGGCAATCCATTTGAAAAGCTGAGGGAGGCCAGCAAGGGCAGGAAGCTACTTTTCTGGCGACCACAGGCGTGGATGGACGGCCACGACTGCCTCCTTGATCCGCGGGAGATGTTCGATGTCAACTCCAAAATGTTTCTCGTCACATCCGGAATCCACACGCCAAAGTCTGAGGTTCTCGATCTACAGTCTATCTGCCTCGACGATCAATCTTGCATCTTGCGGACCAGACCTCTCCCGTTCGTAGTCAAGCTCTGCCGGGCCGGCTGTGGCTTTGGCACGTTCATCGTCAAGACCGAGACGCAGAGAGAAGACATGGTTGCGTCGATGGCCATGTACAAAGCCCGCGGTACGACGGAGGTACTTCTATCGCAGTATATCGATCTCGTACTGGATTTGAGTGTTCATTTCGTCGTAGGGGCTCCTGGGACTGCTCACGATCGGAACAACCCCTTAATTATGGGAATCACGGTCCAGACGCTCACCGCTGGTGGAAAATGGGCTGGCGGTCACATTGACTACAGCAGACAGGAAGAGCTCCAAAAGTTGATATGGGAGACTGTGCAGGATACCACTCGCAGACTGCCCGAGTCTTTCATGGGCTGGGCTGGTGTGGACATCGTGGCGGACATGGAGGGGAAGCAGTGGGTGGTCGACCTCAATGCCCGGTTCACAGGCTCTATGCCCATCTGCCTGATGTCTGGTCATTTCTGGGGGGAAAGGGGCCTGCCTTTGGCCCAATTCGCGGCTGTGGAATATCGCGGCTCGGCTGATGATATCTATAGCCGGCTACAGCCTCTGGTGGCGACCGGCCAGGTCGTTGTTACCGCGACGGCAGAGATTGGGAGTGACGACAACATGGCAGATGTCGTCTGGGGGGGCAAGGATACTGTAAATCTAGGAGAGGTTGGGGGTTGGATTAGAGATAGACTTGCGCAAGCATGACCGACATTACATAAATCAGACAGCCGTCCTACTTTCTTACACTTTACCTGGATTCCAGCTTATAGAAACGTGAGGATAGTTTTTTAGATACTCTAGGGGTCTCGTGGGATTCCCACGTCGTGAATTACTCCCTAGCATCATACCAATGTAACATCTTAAATTGTGATGAGTTTTCCCGAGGGCCGTCCTGCTTGGTCCCAGCTATTTCACTCGCAATCAGGCTGACCTAGGCATCTGAAGCTGAAAACCAAAAATGTTTACTCCAGGATCAGCGATCAAGCCAATCCGGCAGCCTTCCGCATGCGCGCCCTTTTTGCAACAGACCGAGCAGTAATAACATCCGCATCAAAAACCGACATAATACTCGGGTGACTAGACACTGCAGTCGCCCACTTGTAGAAATTGGGCGCCTCTTCTCGAGCCCGCCTATTTAGGCTCGTAGGATAGACCCCATGTCTAGACAGTGTCACCGCGCGGACGACAAACGGGCCCGTGATCACTTCAGCTAGCGTGAGCCTCTCACTCCCGCCCCAGAAAGGTGCGGCATCCACCAACAGCGGTTCGACCTCTTTGACTAGACCCCGAAGAGCATCATCGATGACCTCCTCCTCATCGTCCTTTGTCGGTGCCTCGAACAGCCTGAAGAGGATGGTGTGGAACTTGGCCCAGTAGGCGTCGATGAAGAAGGACATCCTGGCCCGGCGAAGCGCGCCTTCTGTGGAGGTAGGCGGTGGGCACAGGTGTGATGGATAGACGTCCGCCAGGAACTGGCAGACGATGGCGGACTCGACGATGACTTGGTCGTTGAAGATGAGCACGGGCACGAGGCCGCGGGGGTTCAGCTTCAGGAACTCGGCGGGGCGAGGCCCATCTACGTTGATCGTTCGCTCCTCAAAGGGGACACCCAGCTCCGTGAGCGCAACATTTGCTCGGTTCGCCCCTGCGTTTGGTCAGCCCCATGCTCGGTTCTTGTGGGTCAAGGAGGGTATATATAGCCTACAGGTACACGTGTGGTTGGTGTACAGAATGAGCTTGTTGTTATCATTTGTTGAACCCATATTTGCGTCTGTCTTGACTGGTGGGGTCCGACCTCTGTCTGGTAGGAGGCTGAAGACCGTACAGCAAAATGGGCCCGGAGCAATGATCGTACTCTCGCGGTCTTAAAGTAAGCAGCAACCGGCACCTCGTAGACATTCCTGTGTGACCCTGACTCAGCGTACTAGAATCTCACCCTGTTTATTAGGTCGTGGGTTGTGCTAATTAGCAGACGCACTCCTTTAGCTCTTCTCACCGTGTCGCGATGTTTCCGGCCGATCCACAAACGGTGTGTAAGCAGCAAGAGTTTGCGAGATGACGAGAGCGTGCAGCACCGTGGGGTCTGGACCTGCGGTGAGAAGATGATCATGAATGAAACGGTCTGGGGCGTAATACGACGCCTTGTTACTTTTGATTTCGATGACGTTTCCCGAGGGTCGAGGAGACGTGCATGCTGGAAGGGCGGTTTGGCGAGGTTCGCTATACTGGTAGAATCGGTAGAGGAGTGTGTGAGTCCACCCGGGAATGCCGGTAAGACCAACGGAAGAGTGATGCTGTGTAAGTACTGGAGTCGCCGGTAGGAGAGGGAAGATTCCTCCGCGAGGACTTGTTATGGGTGGTCCGCCTGAGGGATTTGAGTCTGTCTTTCCTCTTCTATGCCAAGCGTTCAGCCTAAGCCTTGACCAACGTCCAGTTCCCTCCCGGGACTCCTGATGCCTCCCCATCCACAAGGGCCACGGCGTTTCCATCCCCATCCTCTAGACTGCCAATGACTCCAGGTAAGGAGACAGAGCCCACCGTGCCCTCCGGCGTCGAAAAGGACAGAGCGGTAACCACATCAGACCCCGCATCCGCCTCGACCCTAACGTCGAACGCTCCAAGGGGCGCCAGATATCCCGCCTCCACGCTCTCCAGCCCGCCCAGCCTCGGAGCCACGGTCCACTCCTTCCCGCCCGCGGCCGCCAGCCGCAGGCCCGCCGTGTAGAACGTCAGCACGGACGTCGGCCCCGTCGACCACCCGTGCGCGTGCGACACCCGCGCGTCGTTCGTGTAGGGCGCATAGTGCAGGCTCCCGTCCGCGCCGTACCCCTCGATGAACGTGCTGTTCGTCATGCGCGGGTCGTCGAGCATGAACGAGCCCCACTGCAGGCGCATGAGCTCCAGCGCCGCGCCGGCGTCGCCCGCGGCCTGGTGTGCCAGCAGCTCGAAGTAGCCAACGAACGGCGAGACGGTCTCGGGGGTGCTGCCGACCTCGGGCGCGGGCGCCCCGTAGGTGCCCCAGCGGCCGCGGAGGGCGGCTGTGATCGCAGTGTTCTGGGCCGCGGAGAGGGTGATGTTGGAGACGACGGCCCAGGCGTTGCCGTCCTGTGGGTAGAGGGAGGTGGTCTCGTTGTCGCGGAAGAGGGAGGTCGAGTTGTCCCAGAGAAGGGTGTTCGCGGCCGTCTTGACTCTGGCGGCGATGGCGGCCCAGCCTGTTGCGTACGATGTGGAGTTGAGGACGTTGGCTAGTTCAATGCCTTTGTTGAGGGCGTAGTAGAGGATGGCGTTGGCCTCGATATTCTGTGCCCCAGTCAGTGGGCCTTGGCTCAGAGCAGGACGTGCATGCTGTTGCAACGACGGTATTTTCACTTACGTGGCCGCCCATCCCAACCCTCAGCCAGTCAGAGCCTGTGGTAACGTTCATAAGGCCTGTATCGTCGATATGACCGATAGAGAACCCCAACCCCAGCGTGAGGTTCTTCCAGACACTCTGAAGGTAGGCCAGGTCGTTGGTGTACTCATAGTAAAGAGCGATATCGAGGAGGTTGTGCAAGTGATAGGTGAAGCTGTATGTCTCGCCGACCTTCCCCCAAAACGGGGACCCGGCGTACGGCAGGGCTCCCGAGGCGTTCTGTAGTATCAGTAGCGAGTCGAGACCGTTGCGGATGGATCCCATATCGTTCGTGCTGACGAATATACTCGGGCCAGTGACCACGATGTCCCCAGGCCCTGCAACATCTCCGTTAGCTGCACTGGGTCCGAAGGTCTAGCATAATGATTGGCAAGGGAGGGGGCGGCAGTCTTACAGACGAGCCGGTCTCTCTTGGCTCCATCTACAAGGGCAGTGCTCCCATTTGTGATGGTATAGTTATTGTACCAGAGGATGGTTTCGGGCAGCCCGATAACCTCGGTGCTGTTGATAACATGGAGCCATATCAAAGAGTTCCCGTGACGAGGGTCAATGGCACACAGCTGAGTCGTATACGCTCCTTTTGAGGATGGTCAGCTGGTTTGGATCGCTCGTGGCCGACGGCGTCAGGTCCAGGCGGCTCACCGGCATACCAGATCCGATTCACAAGATCGTCATTGCTGTGGAAGTACCCAGAGTAGGAGCGCAAGCTCTGAGTCGGGGCGGCGGTAAAACCGACAGCAACGCTTTCTACCTCGATCGCTGCGCTGGAGTTGCTGACGATGCTCAGGTATCTGAAAGCACCTCGTTCGAACTCCCTTGCGACAGTGTATGTCCCTGGCCCAGCCCCCACGGAAAGCCAAAGGGGAGTGTCCAGCCCAGCATCTGCGGTGGCATCAGACGCGGCCCCATTGATCCACAGACTTGACTCTGTGAAGGTAATGCCGACGAGAGCATCGGTCGAGGACACCGACCCAACCGTAACGCTGACCACACCTCCTATATTTCTCTCGTAGTCGAAGGTGATCGAACAGTTGCCCTTCAGAACTGCACTGCCGTTCGTAGCAGAGACCAGAGATTGTGCGTTGGACACTGTGCCGTTGACCCGATGTATGGAAGCCGGGAGGATCGCCCGTGATTCAGGGGCGAGTATGTATTCGGCGTAAGGAGTTGCCGCTATGATCTGACCGGCCAGGAGGAGAGGAACCAGGTGGTGTACAAACATCGCTGCGGCGATGGCGTGGCCAGGGCTCAAAGTGCGCTGGGCTAGCTCAAGCACGACGCGAACTCGTATCTTCTACTGACCGTCCCGTTGTGCTGGACTCTGAGCGTCCTTGCCGTCTTTATAGTGATATATGGCCCCTCGCCCAACCCGGGGGAATATAGGCCGGGCGAATCTCCACCTAGGGACCAAGAAGCTGGTCGCGATGACTTCAACCCGAGCTGTGCCAAGGGCGAAGGCGATCGGCTAGTGCAACAGCAAATCCTCACGGTCACTTGCAGCGACCCTTGCAGGCAATGCAGCCTAGAGAAGCTGATCATCTAAGCTGCGCGCCCCATCTTGTTGACCAAGACTCGGATGCCTTCACCATGTCCTAGAGACAGAAGGGCCTGGGGTTGGCCTCCTATGCCTGACGTCGAATCACACTCATGACAGTGGCTCGAGGCCCTTGGGACCTCCCGCTCGGAAGCTTAACCCGGCACTGAACACATCAGCGGACATATCTATCAGGCCCGTATCGGCCAGAGACGCTTCCCCAAACGTGCGTTGGGGCAGTACACTATCGGAACCGATCCTGAGGTCTGGGGGAAAATCCGGAGAACCCTGTCATCGATGCAGATACTATGTAGTAGATGCATGCGTGCCCATGCTCTACAGAGATGTTACCATGATACAGATCCAGCCAGCGATGTCACGTTGCTGAATCATCTTAGTCGAACTGGGATGCCGAGTACTTCGTACTACGGCACATACCTCAGTAACTTATTGATCCGTAGGTTCCGGGTGCCAGCGCGAAACAAGGTCGCCGAGCGCCGGTTCGAAGTCCACGGACGCAGCAGATGCCCATGATGAAAGTGGGCACCCACCCCAGAAGAAGCCCCGCAAGTCGGTCCGGTCTGTGGGGACCTCTTTATCGACGCGGCCCACAGCCCCAGCTGGGACGTCTTCGACGGGGATGTCTTCGACGGGGATGTGTGAAACGAGAGGCACGAGACAGCCAGAGACTCCTGCGATGCGTCTATACAGAGTAGCCCAGGCGTCAAGCTGTGTGGAGGCCTGTTGGTGATGCAGGAGAGTCTTGCCGGTAAGATGTACTAATCACTGGCGAGGTCCCCGCCGGGGAAAGGAGGATTCATCGTCAAGACCCGTGCTTCATTCTTGTGGAGAAAAGATCTTCACCATCCCCACCATAACCAGGATAAACCCCATGAGCCGGAGACCCAGGTGGGACGACAGGTGGGATGATCGGGGTGCGCTAACACCTCCGCCGCAGATACAGGTGGGCTTCAGTTAGCCAGAGGCGGAGGACCATTGCAACCTCGACAGCCAGGCTCGCATGACTTTCACGACGGATATACAACATGGGACATATTGTATGACCCTCTCCTTTCCCAGGGGCAGGTGTGGTGACAGGACTGCGGAAAGGAGGAGCTGTGTAGGTCAGCTTACTCGTACATGGAGGGTCTGTAATATTGTCTGGCTATACTAGGTACACCACCGAGGCAGAAGGCCCGGTTGGGGGGGTTAAAGAAAAGAGAAAAGAAGAATAGTGGAAATGATGAAAGCCAAGAAGAGGCGTGGACGTCGAGGATAGATCCCTTCGGGAGGATTTCGCGCCGGTCCCGACCTGGCCAAGGTCGAGAGCCCGCCGCGCTCCCATGACGGGGACTCGCAGCCACAGCCGCGAAGCGATCGAATCCTGCCGAGCCGGGTACCTCCCACCCTCTGGATCCTTGGCCAAAGCTTGGTTTGCCCCAGGTAGGGAGGCCGAGGCTGAGGCTCAACAGGTGGTGGTGGTGGTGGGCAGCGGGCCGACACCAGCTGGAGTGCGATGGGATATATAACAGAGCAATCGCCGCTACTTCAAGACGTGTGGTGCGTAAGTGTCGAGCCGTCAGCCTCGTGTCCTGTCGTCGGCTAGAAGCGGTAGACGAATGTCGGCACGAGACGATTCAGCCTGGCACGGATGGCGGGTATGCTGGGTACTATCGTATGTGATGGGGTCCTGTGTATGTAGAACCTGACCTCTCCCGAGCGGGGAGTATCTGTAGCCACAGTAACATGTCTAAACGCCGTATGTACTCTTGACTCTGTATACGCGTGATCAACGGCACGGCCGGACTGACGTCACTTCAACATTCTTTGTATGGTGAGGTATCGCGCCCAGCCCCTGCAGATATCCTCTCGACTCCCTGCCAGCCCGAGTGCTGAGCGCACAGAGGCTTGGCTGGGCGCTTCCTTGTTTCTCGGCTTTTATACGGCTGTAGTGCGCAGTACCTGGGTACCCGTCCTGCCGCGTCTGATATTCTGACTAACGTTTGGCCCTCAGCCCGCAGGATAGATGTGGCTTCGTATCTAACCCACACACAGGCTCTGCAACTTGTCCTCGGCTTTTTCGCGCTTCCTCAAGGACGCATCATTGCGTCATGGTGGACCTCACAGCCGCGACACGGCCCGATTAGCGCCTTAACATTCTTCGGGCCAGGCCTCCCCAGTATCTGTTACCCTGGATACCATATTCCGGTGCTAATAAGTACATACTTTGGGCACCTGAGCTGGGAGGCGGCTCTTGGGCTGGATAGTCTCCTCCTCCTCCTCCTCCTCCTCCTCCTCCTCCTCCTCTCGTCAGACGGCCATGCACATCGCTCTTTGGACGACTCATCGACCGGTCTAGTCCATGGCCAGAACCGACCCCGTCGTTTTTCTAGGCACTGCTCACCCCCTTCGGGGACCAACTGACTCACTCACCGACTCCTGTCTGCGTGCTTTAACCCCCCCCCCCCTTCCCCCAATCCCATCTGGCGCTACCTAGTGTCGTGTGTTTGTGTATCGTGGGTCTGCCGTCATCCACGATCCTCCACCGTCCCCAGTCTTTCTTCCTCTGCGGCCCACATGATTGCAACTCTTTTCCCATATTCGGCCCATGCCCTGCCCGAGTACAGCCCTTGCCCCCCCAAGCATCGAAAAAGATCCAGGCGTGCACAGACTATGGCCAGATTTTTGGGACTAGTCAACCCCATGGGCACTGAATCCATACCAAAAGCTGGGGATCCGGGACATCAGGGTTTACTGGTACCAAGTTACGGATGGACTGGTCTCTGGACCGGCGCATCCTCGAGCTTCTTAGCTCCTGCCACAAGCAAGTACTTATACACAGCGACGTGCCTGTTTTCATCCTTTTTTTTTTCTTTCTTTCTTTTCCTCCTCTCTGGTCATCAAGTCTCCTTTTCGACTTTTTTTTTTTTTTTTTTTTAAAAAAAAAATAATCTTCAACCTCCGCCCCCCGCCCCGCCCCCTTCCTGCCTCTGCTCTCACACAGCGAGGAGGCCTCATGTACTAGCATCTGACCATAGTACCCATTCTTTCTTCTTTTTTTTTCTCGTCTGGATATTACCCGGTCGCTATCACGGTGCTCGGTAGCATCCGACAAGATCCGTCCAACCTCGACCCGGCTTACTATTATATCATTGCTGTCGACCAATCCCCTCCTGCCTGGTCAAGATGTCGACCCCCAAAGATCCCCTCCCTTCTGGGAGAGGGACCACCCCTCCATCCGATTCCGAACACGCCGTTCACGATGAGAAAAGGACCGCCCCCTTGGACGGCAAGCGTGAACTCACCGCCGAGGTGGCCGAGGACGAGCTTCCCTTCGCATGGCCCAGCTGGAAGAAGTGGTGGGTCCTCACCGTCATCTTCCTGGTACAGACATCCATGAACTTCAACACTTCCCTGTACTCCAACGGTCTCGGCGGCATAGAGTCGGAATTCGGCGTGTCAGCCCAGGTTGCTCGCCTGGGTGCCACGCTCTTCCTCATCCTGTACGCCTTTGGATGTGAACTGTGGGCACCGTGGTCTGAGGAGTTCGGCCGCAAGCCGATCCTGCAGTCCTCGCTCTTCCTCGTCAACATCTGGTGTATCCTCGTCGCCCTCGCCCCCAACTTCGCCTCGCTTCTGGTGGGCCGCTGCCTGGGTGGTCTCTCCTCGGCCGGCGGCAGTGTCACCCTGGGCATGATTGCAGACATGTTCGACGCCGACCACCAGCAATACGCCGTCGCATATATCGTCCTGTCCTCTGTGGGCGGTTCTATCCTGGGTCCTATCGTCGGGGGCTTCGTTGAGTACTTCCTGCCGTGGCGCTGGTGCATCTGGATCCAGCTCATCTTTGGCGGCTTTGTCCAGCTCCTGCACCTCTTCACAGTCCCCGAGACCCGTACGACCGTCTGCCTGGACAAGATCGCCAAGAAGCGCAGAAAGGCAGGCGAGGATATCTACGGTCCGAACGAGATCAACCCGGTCCTCAAGCGCATGGACTTCAAGGAGGTCTGTCAGACCTGGTACCGGCCCTTCAAGATGTTCGTGACCGAGCCGATCGTCCTGACCCTCTCCCTGCTGTCTGGTTTCTCCGACGCTCTTATCTTCATGCAGATTCAGTCCTTCAGCCTGGTGTATACGCAGTGGGATTTCAACGCTTGGCAGTTGGGCCTGGCCTTCATCCCCATCGGCATCGGGTATCTCGTCGCCCACGCGAGCTTCATCCCTGCCATCAGGCGGAACATCAACCAGCGAGAGAGCAGGCCCGGTGACGAGCACGCGCAGTACGAGAGCAGGCTGTGGTGGCTGCTCTTCACGGCCCCTTGCCTGCCCATCGGCCTGCTCATCTTTGCCCTGACATGCAACGGCCCCCCGGTCCACTGGGTCGGATCCATGTTTGCGTCTGGCATCATCGGCGTCGCCAACTACGCCATCTATATGGCCACCATCGACTACATGGTCTGCGCCTATGGGCCCTTCTCGGCTTCCGCCACGGGTGGCAACGGCTTCTCCCGTGACTTCCTCGCTGGCGTCCTCACGAATGCTGCCACGCCTTTCTACCAGAACATCCCGGGCCCTCAGAACAAACCTCTGCAAAACGCATCCTTCATCCTGTTCGCCATCTCCTGTTGCCTCGTCGGCGCGGTATACGCCATCTACTGGTACGGCCCCACGCTGCGCAAGAACTCGGCCTTCGCCCAGACGCTTGCCAAGGAGGCTGCGGACCACCACCGCCGGCCATCCGCTGCCACTACGGGTGCCGCCGGCCCGACCGGACGGGAGAAGGAGGAGGTTGCCGAGATGGCTCCAGTGTATGCCGCCCGCCCGAAACTCGGACCCGGCTCGAGGAGGAGCTCGTACCAGATCAGCAAGGACATTGCCTCTCGGAATGCAAGCCGCGCGCACAGCCGAGCCCATAGTTTCGAGGAGCTCAGGGACCACGGTTCAGAGCCACACACCCCGGGGACGCATGGAGCTCACGGGCACCACGGGCAACACGTGCATCACCACGACCTTGAGCAGCGTCTGCATGGGCTAGGCCGCATCGACTCGGAGGCTCAGTAGGATGGTTCCTGTTGATGTGGTGCGAAACACTAAGAGTGAACATACAGCAGTGCGTAGGGAATCATCACCTCGGGCGGCGCACGCCGCCGCCCTCCTTACTAAGGTCAGTTCGGAGTTTTCATGAAAGGGATCCAACATGGTAGGGTTGACATTCCATGGTCCCTGTGGACTTTGCATGGATGGTACCGACAAGTCGGGATTTTATGACGATATGTGTAGGCCTGAATGCATGTTGGTCATTATAGATACCCAATACCACGTTCTTGTTTGTTCTCGGCCATTTTTGCGTCCTCGCTTGCACCCGATGTGATGTGATGTGATGTGATGTGATGTGATGTGATGCATCAATTTCGTCCGCCGGGCGGACCCGGGCGGGCTATGGCTCGCGCAGCCTTGTGATATGCTTTTGATTACCATCTTTAGGTTAAGCGTCTGGGATTGCGAATAGATGCGGGCGTTGTGCCCAACAGGGGGGGCCAGGCGGCCCTTGAGGCGGCCCAGGCTAGCAGACAGACACCTCCACTCTCATCTAGAAGGAAAAGAAACGCCCATGATACCACAGTACCTGAACGCCAGACACGTCCTAGGCCGGGTGAGTGGAAGGGCAGCGACAGGCGCGTCCCCTTCACCCGGAACATTTATTACGCACTAATTATCTCTTCTCGCCGGGGAAGCTACCTTCTCGGCTCCCTATCTGTGAGATCCCCATCCGTGATGAAACCCCGATTCTTTTCTTTCTTTCTTTCTTTCTTTCTTTCTTTCTTTCTTTCTTTCTTCCTTCTTCTAGACTTCTCTTTCCCTCCGCCCCCGGGGGGGGGATGCTGATTCGGCACACCTTCTCGAGCTGGACCGGTTTTACCTGATGAGGAACAGGTGTCCGAGACATCTATCCAGGGGTCAGCAGAAAATGAGGTTATTGTACTATGTTAGTAAGACCGACCGTTGGCGCCTGAAACTGACTGCCCGTGGCCCCTCCCGCGATGGCACCTGTCCTCTTGAGCTTCCTCTGCCGCCGTATCAGATCTCGGGCCAGGCTACCTTATCCAGTCGAAAGCTTGGTCCAGACGAAGGGCAGAGGAAGAAGAGAAGATGAACTCCTTCTTGTGCCTGTTTTTCCTCCCTCTGGAGCCAGGGATAAGGAGTATCCTTCTGCGGCGGAACAAATGTCCCACCTGGGCGCATCAGCCCATCCACTTTACTAGAGTACCATTCAGAATATGCGCTGCACGCACACGTGGTGCCTGCAGACGCGTGTGATGGGGGAAACCCGCAGAGTTGCATATCGAAAAGGGGGGGGGGGGAGGTATGCCTCGCTTATATTGTATACGTGGCACTACCGCGTAACTCCATACCTGATCGTCGTGCGTCTAGACTTGTCTGTAGGCTGGATACAGCATCTTTCTGCAGAATTATGCGGGGAACTGGTGTGTGTGTGTGGGTGTGTGGGTGTGTGGGTGTGTGGATGTGTCGCCAATTCTCCTTGGACCGGCATTAATTAACTGCCAACCCTCCTCCCTCCCCATGGCACCGCTGGAAGGAAATCTCCCGAGAAACCGCGTCCAGAGCAACCCCAACTTCGGCGCCCGATAGGCGGGTTTTTTCGATTATCCACCACGTGGAGGAGAGGATTGTGCCGGCTTCTGTACCATGGTCTTGCTCGGCAGATTCACTAGACAGGTCACAAATCCCCGCCCGCCCGTCCTCTCACTGCATTGGTGGGAGAAGAATCTCGCCCTTTTTTCCGCACAGATGCAGGCCTCCACACTGCTCGGCGAGGCCATACAGGTGGGGGTACAAGAAGCCCTTTTAATGCACGAACCAATTTTCCGGTCGCCAGAGAGGGGTTGGATCACGCGCGCAGAGAAGCGTAGAGGAGATTGCTTCTGATATGCTTAGCGGTGGCTGTGTATAACGCCTACGCGAGGCGGACTGGATGGGCGAGACCAGGCCTGTTACTTCCATAGTCATCTCGCACCCGCGGCCCTCCCCCCGTAGTCAAGG
Source organism: Endothia cerciana (assembly GCA_026119935.1). NCBI lineage: Eukaryota > Fungi > Ascomycota > Sordariomycetes > Diaporthales > Cryphonectriaceae > Endothia > Endothia cerciana. The sequence continues at coordinate 136,903 of JALRMH010000068.1, forward strand.
TTCGTGGCGGCGCAGCTCATTTCCAAAAGGTACGCAGCCTGTACCTCGGGCCTGTGAGGGATCTGGGGCGCGACAACTCGGAGCTTCAGCTCGTCCGATATCTCATCTCTCTCGTGATCCTCCAACAGGAGACCCGATGGAAGCGAAAACCCATCGACTCATCCCCCTATATTCTTTCTGGGCATCATATCTGCCTTTTCTCCCCCCTATTCCTGTGTACAGAGAGAGAGGGAGAGACGTCACGGCCCGCCCTGCGGTTTGAGCCAGCGTGGATCTACCCCCGTACCTTACTCCTGTATCCACAACCCCCACAGCGCCGGAGCCGGGAGCAGTTTCATGTATTCCGTAACCTGTAAGATGGCTGAGTGGCTCCTCGCTCGGATCCGCCGAGTCGGGCCCGTCCAACTCCCGAGGGCTGTCCCTCGCCTGATCCAGGGCTGCAGCTGGACTATTATCTACCATAGTAGCGCACGGTCTGCGTGGCCGTTGCAGCGCTCGCTGAGAGTTCGGTTGGCAGGCTTCCAGAACCTCGTCCCGGGGAGCGGTCCCAAGGTCGAGATGAGGGATCAGCGTCGCCTACATAGTAGGTGCACGGCCTGCCGTCGAGAGATTCTCGTCACGTCAGTGAAACACCGGCAAGTAACATTCCAGTACCATGCGTGGGTTCGGCGAGCAGGGCTGACGTTGACGTACATAACACTGTAACCTCGATACTGCTTCTGTCATATCATCCTCACACCTAAGGTTCGTGCTGGGCAGTGCAGTCGGGAGCCCGCCCGCCACATCCAACAAAGGCCGGGGGGCTTGTTGGCGGAGCACTTCCCCCCGTTCGAGCAAGTCCACGAAAAATGATTGAAGGATTTCTTCTTTTTCGTGACTACACGGCTGTCCCCCTCCGCGTCACCCGGGGTTCCAGGCCACGCCCAGCTCCGTAGTACCTACTCCCATGCCCTACCACATTGTCATGTCCTGCTGGCCAGACCGAGGCTGAGAGCGGTGCTCGCTTCCTTCAAAACTTCCTTCTCTTCTTGGCGCCCTCTTTCTCCCGCCACGGCCCCCTTCCTAGACCGCCGACACGCTTTCTCCGGTCAGAATGTAGCTTGGAGTTCATGTCGATGGAGTCGATCATGATCTCCCCGCGTGACGACGATGATGTTGTTTACTACGACCCGTCCGAACAGATCTACGCCGGCCTGTGGAGTCTGTTCGCCGGGGCCACCGTCTTCCTCGCCCTGAGGCTCTGGTGCAAGCTCACCCGGCGTCACGGGCTGTGGTACGACGATTACATTCTCATATCCGCATATGTGAGTCCCCAGGGTCCTAGGCTCGGATCTCAGATCACCGTCGGGTCCATCTCGTCCATTCTTACTCACCATGTCCTTATAGTTGTTTCTCATGACCACTGATATCTTGATCACTGTCGAGTACGCCACCGGCTATGTCCTGGGCAGTTGGGACGACCACATGCACATCCTCATCAACATCTCATCGATCGGTACTGTCATCGGACAGGCGATGAGCAAGTCGGCATTCGGCGTCACGCTGCTGCGGATGGTGGACAAGAGGTGGCAGGCCGGAATCCTGTGGTTCTGCATCATCAGCATGGACAGCATCGCCTTCAGCAAATGCATCTTCCAATGGGCCAAGCTGTGCGGGGACGACGACTACCAGCAGTGGTACAGGCTCCAGGGCTGGTGCATAAGTAGAGGTTTCTCCACCGAGTGGAAAGAGGTCGGAAACAGTAAGCTGGAAGACCCGGGGGAGGGGGGGGGGGTGGCAGTGGGCGCCACCAGGTATCTGTTCAAACCGGGTTCCGGCCGCTGACGTTTCGCCCTCAACTTAGTCTACAACATTCTCATGGACTTCGTCTTTGCCATGTTCCCTTGGTTCATAACATGGCGTCTGAAGCTTCAGAGGTCGGAGAAGATTGCCCTCTGCCTGACCCTCAGTCTTGGAATTCTGTGAGTTAGCCCCCGGCTAAAGGATCGGCCACTCCTGTTCCTCATCAGGTATCCTGAGCTGATACCTAGAGTAGTGTTGCTGTCATCACTGCGGTCAGGACCTGGTGGAAGGATACTCCCCTCATGGACGTTCACGACACATGGTACATGTGTAAGTCACCGTTGTCTCCGTGCCAAGACTTTGTGGGATGCTAATCAGGGTCTTCGAATAGGGCGCGATGCTATGTCGGAAATCTGGTATTCCGGAGAAGTGGCCGGCACAATCATCGTTCAGTGCATTCCGGTCCTTCGGCCTTTCGTCAAGGACCTAAGCTCGTCACTGACGCCCCGGAGGCTGGACGCCACAGAACCCACCACGACAGGCTCCAACAACTGGCGTGGCAGTACCCTGGTGGAGAAGAAAGGGTGCCTCTCCATATCCCGGGACGAGGAGAAAAGCCCCGGATTCTTCGAGTTGACCGAGATCCCCGAGGAGCCACCGCCACCACCTGTGACTATGAGGATGGGCCATCACGCCGACGCGTACTATTCCCCGTCCGAGATCGACCTCCGCATCACAGCCGCCCACACAAAGCCGCTCAAAAAGGAAAGCTGGCCGCTGTGAGGGGGGGGGGGGGGAAGGGTGGTTTTCCTGTTCGATTCGAGGGTGCCGTCTCCGGGATCTCCAGATATTCCAGGCAGGAACCTTTATGTATACTTCATTGACCGGCTGGGCCAGACCCTCGACATTGGACGGGATCAAAAGGTGCCCGGCTGTTTTTTTTCCCTTCTTCTCATGATAGGAAGGAGTTCTGGCCGGCTGGTGCCCAGGGACGTATCCAAAATTGTGAGGGCATTATTAGTCTAAGGCGTATTGCGGAGCAGGTCCCATTACTATTTTTGCTGGTCATTTATGGGAACTGGGGGATCAGCGATACCATTTCCAGACTGCACACAAAAATGCACATTTCGGGAAAACCCGCCTCGAGACGGGGAATGCAAAGCTGAGTTTATTATGCATGGATGGGACATCGTGAGCGCAGATCATTGCGGAACATCCTGATGCAACCCGGAGCGGGACCAACTTTTGTGCCGCGACCGACTTGTGCGAGACATGGATGACGTTATTGTGAACATCAAACCCATGACGGATGATCTCCGGATGGCACTTTGTACGAAACTCCCGACAATATCTGACTTTCCAAGCTGAGACCTCGGCCGGATGCTTTGTTGATCAAAAAAAACGATACCAAAAAGGACGGCGACCAAATATGACATCGACAACGACGACCGGCCAGTGTCTTTGCGGCAGGGTAAAGGTGGGCACATACCCGGGCGATTCTGAGGCGAAACAATGTCACGGGCCAAGGGACTAACTCGATCAACATAAGGTGACCGTGACGGGCAGGCCTCTCTCGTCCTTCCCAACCCTCACGTGCCACTGTACGAGCTGCAAGCGGCGGAGTGGCGGGGTCGCCTCCTACGCCTTCGTCGTGCCCAGGCAGCACGTGCAGTTCTCCCCGGCCCCGAACAGCCCCCCGGGCATCGGCCCCGCCGGAGGGGCGCACAGGGTCTTCGTGGACAAGGACACGGGCAGCGGGCATCCCATGCAGCGGACCATGTGTGTCGAGTGCGGGTCGCCCGTGTGCATCATCGAGGCGGGCGATCCCGACGCCAGGTGTCTCCAGTATGGTCTCTTCGCGGACAGTGAGGGCGTGGATCTCTCTACGAATAAGCCGAAGCTGGAGATGTTTGCTAGCAGACGCGTCGCGTGGATCCCTGAGGTCGGGGAAGATGTGAGGGGGACGGTGTGAGTAGGCAGACGGCTTGAAGAAGAGCCTATTCCGCATGTTCGGCTCCACGGGGGGTATCATGGCTTCGGAGCTAGTGTTGCGAGAAGTCTCAACAATCCGGCGGTATAGGGATTTACTTGCACTATTCTGTCATCCATGGCTGGTAGTCGGCAATCTGTCGATATTTGTCTTCGTGATACGTTTGGCCCGGGCAATCAAGGCCTGCAGTGTACATACATGTTTGGTACCCTGTTTCTTTATTTATCTTTTACTTAAACATGTTTCCTTCGTCTCATGAGAACAGCACGCTCGTCATGCAGTTTTTCAAGCATACTAAAGAGTACATATGTTTCACTTCTGCTCTTGCGATGGTTCTTTTCAGTTAGTACAAGGCTCTGTGTGTAGATATTCCTTACTTCAAAGCATGCAGCCAGTTAATCAATCATGTTCAAGACCGATTAATCGACAGGAGTCTGGTGTTCGTCTGGGGCGTGCGCAGAAATCTCGAAGGTGACTATCAAGATCTCATAGGCATGGTGCGCTCCATTGTCCCTCAATCCCACTGACCTCTGTGGCTCAGTGCACTACTCCCGTCGCTGTCTTCAAGTCAGAGAAAGAAAATTATTCACATGAGGAACTTCGCCGTAATCTTCCTAGCACAGTGACATGTCAGCGGTGGTCAGTTCCCTGGTGACAGGGAGTCTTCGTGGGTGGCGCTGGTACCACACGGTGGGAGGATGCAACTGCTTTCGATCCTTGGACGAACAAGTCGCAAAGAAGCCTCTAACAGGTTGGCAGAGCCAGATGGGTGTGGACAGTTTTAGAATGTCTTTCTCATCCACGCGTATAGACACCGTATGTGCCGGCGTAGAGCCATTGCGCAAAGAGGCTCCTGGAGATGCAGCCGAAGTTTATCCAGTTATCCCCTGACCTCACCGGAGTGATCCGAATCAGCCCTATCAACTCACAGAGTAGCGCCATGTCTAATCTATTCTAAACCCTTGTTGAGGTCCCTCGGCCGCTGGAAGTCTGGTCGCGAGCACATGGCGGCTCCTGATTCAGGATCCCAAGGGAAACGGACTTGGTACAGTCCATGCCAGGATCTAGACGCTCCAGTTGTGGAGCCGTGGGGCGGATCCCCCGGCGATGAACTTTGACTCTCGATGACGAGACGTCATCTCGTGTCCCCTCTAGCTTAGTTGTTGCGTCTAGACGAACTGCCTCTTACTTTTACGGTGTGGGGGCTGCCAGGCCCCATTGATCGATTCCCAAAGACGGAGTTTTGACTACTGGCCTCAATGCCTCGATCCTGCACCTGTGGGCCTTTGACGAAGCCGTTCGTAAAACTGACACCCTTTTCTCCGAGACAAGATTAAAAATGCTCAAAAGACGCCGCATTCACTCTTGCTACCGCGGCGATATCGGAGTCTTACCGCCTCGCCTCGCAATACGGCGCATCCACGCCCAAGGTTGTGGGGCCTTCCCTCAACACCAAAGTTCCTCGCGTAGCCTCGCTAGAGACTCTCATAGAATACGCGATGGAGATCCCCCACATTTATTGGCGGATAAATTACGGAGGCGTACTTGGCGGGTAAGCGTGGTCTGGAAACGAAACATCGATCATATTCTCATCCCTGTTCGCCCGGCGCTTTGAAACGAGGCTGCTGCCAAGAGCCACCCCCTCTACAGGGAAATGCTGAGGAGTGGCTCGCTTGCACAGCAGAGTGTGTAAGGGAGGACTTATTGCGTCGAAATTATTCCCGGAAAATCCTACTTGCATCGTACCTGCGATGGTCACATTTTCTTCATATTATTCCTCTATAGGTACAGAGAGCCCATACTCTCTATTGGAGGAGCGGTGCGTCGTTTATCTTTGAAGTACTTAGTGCAATAGAACCATGCTGTGTTTGAAAAGGGAAAGGATTATTTTTTTTATTTTTTGTTTGTTATCTTCATTCTCTCTTTCCTAGTGTGACTTACTATTCTAAGACCTGCTGCCCAGGGCAGTGTGGTCCCACTGAGCCATGAGGTTTGCAGATCAGGAACGGGAGACTCCGTAACTCGTTATATGCGCAACAGACCAACTCGCCTGCAAGCGTGATTAAAGGAGGTGAGGCTACGTCGACATGCGCCGAATTCATATCCATGAGCCGATGGGCTGGGTCCGCCCACCCCTGCTTAATGCAGGAGACCTTGATTAAACCAAAACTGGGGCCGAGGAGGATCCACTCCCGAGATCGTGAGGCTCCAGACGGGCGCCATCGCTACCCTTGATGTCTTCATACATAAAGAATCGAGAGTCTGGAGGCTCTTCCATTGCCTTTGTTGTTTGTCTCTAACCATCATTCTTTCTCCTTGCACCAAGCTTCGCACGCCCGGTTGCGTCCAGTCTTTCAAAAGCTTTTTATCTTTCTCGTGTCTTGAACCTTTTGGGGGGGTTTTTTTTTTTTTTGGTTCTCTTCCAAGGCAGTGTACAAACATTCAAGACGCCCTCCTGCATCTCACTGGTCAGCTCTCCAAGATGCGTTCGTTTGCGATAGTTCCTGTGGCCGCAGCTGTGCTGCCGGGTGTCCTGGCCCGTCCCAACAATGTCTTCCAGCGAGGATGGGGTAAGGAGGCCTCTGGCGGACGCGGTGGCGGTGGTGGTTTCGGCGGGTTCGGTGGTGGCTGGGGCGGACAGCCCTCCGGAGGTCAGTAGAACTATCCCAGGAGCTTTCTTGAAAGGTCTCACAGGCAGCAAGGCTGACTCCTCGTGCAGGCGCCACAAGCTACGGTGGCGGCGAGGCGAGTGCGACTTCTGACCCTGCTCCATCGTACTCTACTGCGGTTGCGACATCCGCCTACGTCGCCCAGGCTCAGGCTACCAGCGGCGCGGGCTACACCGTTGCTTCTGCCAGTGCCACGGCCACTGGATCTTCATCTGGCTCTTCCAGCGGCTCTTCCGGCGGCTCCGGCTCCGGCTCCGGCACGGCCATCAGCTCCCTCGCCGGTGGCTCTGGTGTGGGTGGAACCACATGCACCGTCACGGACATCGCTGATGTCACCGCCTCGGTGTCGGCCTGCTCCAACGTCCTGCTCAGCGCCGTGACCATCCCGGCCTCGAGCACCCTGTCCGTCACCGTCCCCAGCAACGGCGCTCTGCTCTTCGCTGGTACCATGACCGTCGAGTACACTCCCGACTCCGACTACACCCCTATCGTCCTGAAGGGCTCCAACGCCAAGGTTGCTGGTCTTGCCGGCGCCGTGATCGACGGACAGGGCTCCCAGTACTGGGACGGCGAGGGCTCCAACGGCGGCACCGACAAGCCCGACAAGTTCATCAGCCTTGACGACGTGGACGGCTTCACCTTCGAGCAGCTCACCATCCAGAACTGGCCCACTCACCTGTTCTCGCTCAGCGGCTCCGATCTCACCATCAACAACCTCATCATGGACAACAGCGCCGGCGACGAGCTCGACAGCGATGGCGACGCTCTTGGCCACAACACTGACGGCTTCGACATCTCCAGCATGACCGGTCTGTACGTCTACGACGTCACCGTTTACAACCAGGACGACTGCGTGGCCGTCAACGATGGCTCCGACATGGTCTTCGAGAACATGTACTGCTCCGGCGGTCACGGTCTTTCCATCGGCAGCATCAAGACCGGCAAGACCGTGTCCAACGTCACTTTCAAGGACTCCAGCGTCGTCAACTCCGCGAACGGTTGCCGTATCAAGACGTACGACGATGCCACGGATGCCTCCGTCAGCGACATTACCTACAGCGGTATCACCCTCAGCGGTATCACCGAGTGAGTCTATCCATACCTTCTTTGGCTCATGTAAGATTGCACTACTGACGCGTTCTCTGCAGCTACGCCATTGACGTCCAGCAGGACTACGAGAACGGCAGCCCCACTGGTGACCCAGGCAGCGACTGCACCGTCAGCGGCATCACCTTTGAGGATATTACTGGTACTACCAGCGGCGATGACGCTTACAACTACTACGTCCTCTGCGGTGATGGCAGCTGCACTGACTTCACCTGGACCAACATCGATGTCACTGGTGGATCGACCTCTTGCTCGCCCAGCGGAGACATCTGCCCGAGCTCTTAAGGCCGCAGCAGATATGATGGAGACTAGGTTGCGGGGGCTGTTTCAATGTTTCGCCTGTATATATACTAGCTAAGGTGCTTGCTTGGCGAGCCCTAATCCAACGTGGACATTTACTTCACACTTCGCTTGCGTTACCCCATGATCACTCACAGTTTCTATATGATACTTGAAATGAGGACATCCCAACATCCTCAGGAATGGCAACCGAAGAGTGATTTACAGGTTTCAAAAATTGTAGCCGACTCGCCATCTATTGATCGGAGTCGCGAGTCTCGTAATGGCCAACTTTTTCTCAGACGCTTGGCGATCAACATCTATAGGGTTCGAGCCAATGTTCATTTACTTGCTTTTCTGGCTCGGGTATGATAAACGGCATGACCCCTGGCGCTCCACCAGATTCAGATATACGTTACATTGGCTCTCGGTTCAAGCTGCCGGAGCCAGCATGCTGTGTGCGTCAAGTATAGCCTCACTTATGCAGGTGGGTAAAAATCCTGACAATGCTGACGGGTTTGAGGCGTGCAAGAAAAAAAGAAGAAACTGCACCTGTGTAGGCAGGGAGCACGGATGTCATCATGGAAATCCTTTCAAACTTGTAGACGATACTCTGGCTGAGCAACTGGCCACATCTTAACTGCATGGAATACCTAGACGTATTAATATAATCTAAACAGCAAGCAGTGATCTTGAATGTTTTCGTTCATTTCACTATATCTGTTCGCCAAACACATATTTAGGTGGTCAAGGTTGAATGCCTTCATTTCGGCATCTTCAATATAATACCAAAGACCTTCCAGCCGAGACAGTACTTTAACCTTGTTGCTGTACATTGAACCACATCTGTGCATTTGGTCCATTCCTATGCTGAACTAGGAATATCAACATCTTCCCGACAGGAAAGATGTTCTGAGCTGGCAGTGTGCTGAGGTGGAAAACTGCGAGTCTCATCGCAGTATGACTGCACCACCTCATTGCGGTAAGATGGCCATTCCAAAAATGTAGGCCTGGTTCCTGTCCATCGTCCAGCAGTATTTTGCCCAATATACGCGTACGCAGGTCGTGCGCTGCATCCATTGCCCATTTTCGAGCTGAAGAACCAATTTGGTTTTATTTTCGGTTGGACGGCCTGACACTCATCCTTGCGCAGTCCAGAATGACGTCCCCCATTGCCCTCCAAGCCACATCGAATTTGTACCTTGCCGGTTTTTTGGTTGTTTTTTTTAAAAAAAAAAAAATAAAAACAAAAAGTGACAACACACTTACAGTGACATTGGCCCGATTCGGCCCCGTGCATCATCCAGTCTAGAACGGCCCAGTACCTTCAATTCTTCCTTCGTCTCCCCGAGGCCGGACGTTGAAGCTTTATCACATTCAACGGAAACAATGCAGGCTTGCTGACACAGCCCGAGCCAAGACTTCCTTATATTACACCACCGTCGCGTGAAGGTCTCGGTGACCGCGCCCTAGCTTCAATGATACTCTGCCTTAAGCCTTCTGTCTGGTTCTCTTGTCTCTCTTCGAACAAGTGGGTCCATGGCCAACTGGCTGGACTCTGTAATGAGAGGTGGTGGACCCATTCAAGCCCCTGCATGGTGAAAGACAACTCTCCTTCACCTGCTAATCCAGATACTGACCAGCAACAGGTGAACGATGAAGGGAGAGCGAATGGTGATAACTGCAGTTCTAGCGACTATATATATATATATATATATATATACGAAGCGACTCTCATGCCTCCCTCGGCATTCTACCCGCTCTCACTTCCCATGAGCAGATCGGCCAACAACCTCGAGGCCCAACTTCTCACCTACCTCGAGAACAAAGGACGGCTCTGCTCGCAATTCGCTTGCAGAACCATTACAACCCTTTATTTCCATCTTCTAAATGTACACCAGGTCATCATGCAGCTGCTCAGCCTCCTCCTCGCGGTCATAATGGGCCTCGTCTTTGCCCAAGCAGTCAGTATTGGACCTTTCCGGTGGGGGGGGGGGGGGGGCGGACAAGCAAGAACGTATTTCACCGGAAGTCTGACCATGTCCCAGGCTCCTCCTGACCATGTCTCCACCTCCCAGGTGATCGTGACTGGCAGCAAGACTTACAACGTCGTCCCGATCCAGTGGACCGTGCAGATCAACAACACCGAGACGCCCTAGTCAGTAATGCGTTTCCCTGTCCTACGTATGAATGCCTATTCGTAAATCTGCTCTGCCAATGATCCTCGCTTGAGGGGGGGGTAACAACCCAGACGCGTTTGGTCTTGTTAATTAAAGCCTGGGGCAAGCGTGACAAATGAGACAGGCCTACGGTAGCGACACCTCCTGGATGCAGAAGTGGCTGACTCAAATATGTTAGTAACCTGACCATTGAGGGCACAAAGCAAGATGTCTTCAACAATATCTCGAACGTCGACCCTGGCGCAGCAGCCGGTATCAACCAGGCTGTCGATGCGATCACATCGGCCCTCCTCAACAACCACACCTCTGCGCCGGGTCCCTTCGACTCCCTGTCGTCCCGAGACGTCCTTTACACACCGACCAACCACCTTTGCAACGTGGATGGCTGGGGTCGGTGCTCTGTCGACCGGCTCTATGAAGGTATCGCCTACCTTGCTGGTGTCCCAGGCCACCCCTCCAGCGGGCCAGGCCCAGGCACCTGTGGCAGGGTGTCTTGTTCGTATTCAGCTGCCATCTTCTGGTGCAACGACGTAAGTCATCCTCTTCTCTGGGACGCCATGATAAGGAACGTGTCCCAACAGGCAGCAACTCTCCCAATTACAAGCAGTGTGGCTTGCTGACCATCTTTCAATGTTGTTAGAACTTGGAAGTCAAGGTTCTTGATAGTTTCCGCAACATCGGAGACGGGGCAGGACTCATTATCGACGAGTGCTCGGTGGGAAGCAATGTTCAGGTCGATGGTCAGCAGTTCTTTGCCGACGGTTGGAATGTCATTGCGAGGTATGAGGACTGCTAAGCGAGGAAGTGGTGGTTATTAGAGGTCGCGGCTAGGAAGGAAAGGCAAACCAAAATACTGGCTTAATAATAGAACTAAAGACTTCCCAGGAAGAATGACATCTGAATCACACGCTCTCGTTCACGTCAAGCCAGATGCTGGATGGAGGCAGTCCACGAGTTTCCCAACGGAGTGTTGGACATCGTATTGTTCCCCTTGGCCTAAATCCCCGAACAATGCCACAGATGCATGGCATTTCGACAGAAGCAGGGGCGGAGAATGCCTGCGATCAAACTGCCAACCTAGCAAGGTATCATATTGGATGGGATGCTCAGGGTCCTTTCTCTGCCGATTTCCGAGATCAACTCAGTTGCCCGTCGGGGCCGCCGCTGGAGGCCTCTCACAAGCTTCCATCAGACTGCGGATGCAATTCGAATCAATCAGCAAGGGGGGTCTGCTTTGGTGACATCCACCAGCCATTGCCAGAAGATAACCCTCATCATCTTCTTTCTCCCTGACAACCGCCCTTTTCTACCGACACAGAGCCTCCTCTTGGGCCTCTTTAGTCGATCCTCGCAAAGTTCTTGTGCTTTCAGGGTAGACACAATCCCAAATATTCGATTATCATTCAGCGCTAAAGGGGTGGAGCGAAGCCTCAAGAGGTGATATTGTTCAGGAATGCGTGCTAGAGGCAGTTCGAGACCAGCCATTGTCATGAGCCCCCCCCCCCCCCCGGGGCCGGGAGCTGAAGTTTGACGTGTTGATGACCACAGCTGTCTTCATGGTTGGATCGTTTATCTGTCGTGTCACATGATTATGTCCTATGGGTTAATCCCATGAACTTACCGCAGAAGATCCATGAGGGACTTGGTTACCGTACCACCGCCGCCGACAGCTGCAACGAGCTCCTCAGCGAGGGCGCCACCAGTCGGGGCCATTTTTGCGGTTGTGCAACGCAAACCGGCAGGAGAAAGCCGCAGTCGACCGCTAGGAAGAGAACACGGTACCGCGCAGGGTGGAGGGAATAGTTTCTCAGAAGTGAACCCATGGCCCGTTTAAGAACTCGATCGCAAGCAGAGTGATACTCGATCTCACACGCTTGCCGCCAGTGGTGACTTGTGCGGCAAAAGCCTTCATCTCTCTGAGGTCCTGATGATGGTCAACAGCATAGCTGGGATACCGCTAGATGGACCCCTGATAATGATCTGAATAACATATGCTATACCAAAGTCTTCCTTCGACCGATCAAGAGCAGCTGAACCGCGATTCGCATTCGGCGCGGCCGCCTTTTTGAGGGTTGTGGGGGAGGGGGGGGGGGAAGGGGTGGTGGTTCTTTAGGCATTGAGGCGAGAGTCCTGAGGTCCGCAGATCGCAGTGCTGTCCTGGAAGCAACACAATGTCCGAGGGAGCCTTTCACGTGTATCTCTAATGATCTTGCTCATCACACTCTATCCCCGTGGAATGGCCGCGAAGTCCATCACGCTCGTGGTGCCAAGCCGGGCGATCAGAGACACCTATTACCGCCGGCCGGCCTGCCGGTCTCATGCGCTCTGGATATATTCACAGAAGAGGCCTGCAATGCTGCATTACTGACACATTGCACCCCGAGTGCTCGCGATGGGGGCTCTCTCCTAATCTACCTGCATCCGAGTATCGGCTCCGAGATTCCCTCTCTCTATCAGCATCCAGAACCTCAAATAATCAGTAAGTTTACCCCCTCGCCCCCATCTCCCCTCCAGAAAGCCCTTTGAAGGGGGGCGGGGGTTGGGAATGTTTCTCAACCTCTCAAGATTGAACACACACGCGCGCACATAGGAAGTGGATCCTCCCTCCTCGCCATGCCACGCTGAGATCTCAGCCGGACGAGCATGTTTATTCTCTATCTCTGCAAGATCTCCGCTTCCCCTTCCTATCATCTGCTACCCCGTCTCTCTCTCTCTCTCTCTTTCCCCTCTCGGCTTTTGTCGTGTGGGAAAGAGAGGTGAGGTGGGAAGAGGGGGGGGGGGTGTGAAAGGAGAAAGAGAGTGAGCGCTTAGCACCCGGACCAATCGCGGCCCCCGATCCGGCTCTGTCCCCGTCACCTCCCCCTCCCCCCATGCACGACATGGGAAGCCGGGCGCTTAGAAGAAATCTGGAGTCGCAAAGGGAGAGAGATGGAGAAGAGAGTGTGTGCGTTGTAAGTTGCGCGTGATCCCTGATCCCTGTCCTTTTTCTTCTTTGCGTGAGGAGGATCCAGGTCGGATCTGGTTGGACGTCGTGTCGATAGAGGGGGGGAGGGGGGCTCGAACGAGGGTTGGTATTGTGGACATATTTTCTGCATAGTACTTCGGTTCGCTATGTGGCGAGAAGGCAGTGGATTCTCGTCATCGTGTTCATGTCCCCGTCCGAATCAAAGCAGGTTCTCTCCGTATTCGATCTTGTTTTCCAGGGGCGCTGGTCAGATCGGATCAGATCAAGTTGACCTCGCCCGGGTCGAGTTTGTTCGCCACGACCGCACCACCTGATCATTATCGGCTCCCTTCCCGGCTCGCGCCATCTGCCGGGAAGGACATGCATGTGCGGCAGGGCTGTGTCCCCTAGCTACCTCCCGTTCATGTGCTGTGATAGGCACAACGGGGGATCCGCCGTCACAATGTATGCCACTCACGGAGAGTCGGTGTGGGTCCGCGGGGGGGGAGGGCCATGGTGCGTGTGCGTTTGTGCCCCCCCCCCAAGGGAGGCGGAAGGGAAGCTGGGGAATTCCCCTATCCGTTCAGCCCCTGGACCCTCTCCAGTCTCGCACAGCCCTATTGCCGTACACAGACAGATGTGTGGGTGCCGCCCGCGTTGCCTCGCCTCGCAGGCGCGTGTCTCCCTTTTCCTGACGTCCCCCGTCACAGGAACCGCAATGCAGGGAAAATATGAGATGAAATCTTGAGTCGGGCCTCGCACTGGTCAGAAAAAGGTCTGCGCCTGCGGGAAGAGTAGAGACCCAGCACGCGTACGTGTAACGCTCACAGGCTACGTACGGCGTATAACAACTCAGATATAGGAAGGGTTGGGCGACGGGGCTGGTACTACTGCTATGTACTAGCGGTCCAGCGTCTCGATCCAGGTTGCGCACCCTCCCTCCCCCCCCCCCGCCTCACCTCGCCGGCGGCGGCGGCCCATTTGGACGGCCCAGGATGATCCACTGCGGGAGAGTGCCTGGCGCTGCCCCAATCCAGTGAGCTTGACTCCGGCGGGGCCGCCTTTCGCGACCTTGTCACTCCCGCGTGCGTAGGCCTCGATAATGGGTCGCGTTGTCTTCCCGAAGTGGCTGAGAGATGCGGATAACAAACGAAGATCATCGGGTTTGCATACCACAGGGATGACGTGTGCGGAGAGAGGAACATGAGCCGTCAGTGGCAGGCGTTGTGAGGCACTACGCCGCCCGGGGAGTGTATAGAATATTTGATCGCATTCAAAATCGCTTGTCAGCTTCACGGCAGTACATAGAGCCCGTCCCGTTCCAGCAAGAAACCCTCCAAGTTCGAGCAGGTATCCGCCGATGGTATCTCCCAGCTTTCATACAGATGTTGGTTTGAGACGCCGCCCGCAACGCCGAGTGCCATGTGTGGTGATCCCGAAGCAGATGAGCCTCACATCCCGTGTTCTTTCCCGACAAATCCCTCGCAACTCCAGATTCCTCCCTTCTTTTTTTTTTTTGTTTTTTTTTTTGGGTTTGGGTTTGGGTTTGGGTTGGGTTCTTAGTGATGCAGGTCATGATCATCAACGTGAGGCGGTGTGGTATGATAATATAGATTCCTCAGCCTGGTTGTCGAGTTTGGTTTGGTGCGCGCGTGCAAGTGTGAGTTGTGTGCGGCCGTGGTGGTTGTGTATTTATTGACCGTTGTTGCTGCCTGACAAAAGAAATGGCGTATAATGATGGTGTGATGTGAACTCGAGTTTTCGTGAATGTGCTCCTGAGACTCTTGGCCTGAGCCTCATCATGCATCGTCTCGTTCCGCAGATGTATCGTTCAATTTCCTCCGTTTCCCTCTCGGTGCCGGTTCCATCCTCGGTGTGTACGTGACCGTCCTGGTCACCACCTCGCGAATGTGTCTCACACTCGTTCCCTTCTTGTCGCACCGGGCCGCTGGGGCTCCTGCGCTGGTTGGGCCCGCGCTTGTAGGAGCCGGGGGAACCTCTGCATATCTCCTCGCCTTCAGCGCCGCGTCCCAGTCAAAGGGGCTCTTGAGGCTCCGCGCGCTCCAGGGTGAGCGCACAGGGCTGTCTACCGCCGGGCTCGGCGGGACGCGCAGGCTTGGGAACGTGGTTGGGCCTGTTGCGGGGGCTGAGAGCGGGTAAGTCCCGGCTGGTGACGCCGCGTGCCCGGTGGAGATGGGCGCGGGCCTCGGGGCCTTCTCTGCACCGTGACCATCGGGACAGCTGCAGTCTGTCGCACCACTGTCAGTGGTTGCAGAGGTTGGCGCACTGTCGAGGTCGTCCTCTGTGGTGCTGTCCGGTGCGTCCTCCGACTTGATCGTCTGGACGGTCTCCACGCTGTCACCTGTCGAGGTCCGCTTGAGGGAGGCCTTGCTCGGCAGCGGAGCCGTGAGCGGGGGGCTCGCCATGGCAGGCGGGGCAGGGTTTATTGTCTTGAGGAAGTCCATGTAGGCCAGCGGTGGAGTGATCGGTGTCTTCTCCGCCGGCTTCTCCTCGAGCCTCGCGGACAACATGCTTGGGGTTGGCGGGTAGTCCAGCGGTGCTGATGGGAGACCTGCAGAGGGCAGACCCGCAGAGAAGAGACCGGCAGAAGAGAGTGGCCCCTTGAGCGATGCGGCCGAATGCGGTGTCCTTATCGAGGAGGCAGAGAGCAGAGCATCAGAGGGGAAGGCCGCCGCGGTCGGCGTCTTCAGGGACGGAAGCTTCGGCCTCGTGGCGGACATCATGGGCATGTGGTGTTTTGGGGGGGGGGGGTATGTGATATGTGACGGTAGAACACGACCGGTGGTGTAGAGCAGACGGGCTGGACCGACGGGAGGGTGTGTGGCAGGCGTCAGGGTCAGGCTTGAGCTTGGCCGTCAAGTCAAGCAAATGACTCGGGATGGAGCCCGTTGAGCTGCACTGACTAGTTCGACTCGCCTAGCAGGCAGGAGGAGTCAGGTCCGGCAGTTGGGAGGGGAGGGGAGGGTAGAGAAGGGGACGACAGGTGGGTGACGGCGGGCTGGACGAGGATATATACGATCCGGCAAGTAGGCGCAGGAAGAGGGCCACTGACGGCGGCAAAGACGCAGGCGGAGGTGTGCGAGGTGGGATGCGACAGGACGTAGGCTGTCAGCCAGGCGGCAAAGAGAGTGTGCGCTCAGGAAACGGATCCACAAACTAAGCTCCTGACAACCTGGCTTTCGCGTGTGTTTCCGCGACAAGGGAGGAGGAGGTGGTGGGATGGGTCCAGGTTGAACCCGAAGACGCGGATCGAGCGACAGGGGGATGTTTCGGGCCCGTGGTGTTGACTGTGGGCGGGTTGGCGCTTCCAGCTCCAGAAGAGGAGGAGGTGGTGGGCGTATGCAGGTGTGTGTGCGTGTTGCCCGTGCGTGTGGTGGTTGTGACCAGGAGGGCCAGGCCGAGGACAGGACTCGCTACCAGTCAGAACGCGCGGTTCGGCAGACAAGAAGAGCCAGGCACGAGGGAGGCACCCGAGGCGCCTGTTGAGGACCTTGCCCGTACGGGGGGGTACACCCGGTGAGGATAGGCGCCTTCTGGCTACCCACCAACTACCCTGGCCTGGCCTGGCCTGGACGGGCAGGGCTCAGGGCGAGAGGCGTGCTGGAGGTACGACGGACTGCCGCCGGGGGATCGAGGACGAGCGCGGGCCCCACGATCTGGAGGGGTGGTCCGCAAAAGGGCAGCGGCAGGGAGGATCGGCCACAGTGAAGAGAACCTCCCAAGGTGGGAACGAGGTGCAATTGGACGAGCGGCCGCGCTTGTGCTGGGAGATGCCTTAGTGTCAGCTCGAGGTGCAGCCAGCGAGTTCCGGGTCAGGTGGGTAAGACAGTCAAGGGCCTGGAAAGGGCTCGCCGTCGAGGAGGGGTGCGCGGGGGTTGGGGGGGGGGGGGGAATGCTTTCGAGGAGTGCCAGGCCTTGTTCACACAAGGAGCGGACAGGAAGGCAGAAGTGCTCGCAGGTAGGAGGACGAGGACGAGGACGAGGACGAGGACGAGGACGAGGCAGCAGGGGTAGAGGACAGGAAAGTACTGACATTGCTCCGGTAAGCGCCAGGAAATCTCCGGCCAATGGAAGGTTACCGGAAGAATCCCAAGCTGCCTTTCTGGTAAGATTGAGTGGTAGATTGTCGCGTGTGATATGCACTCGTAGGGCAGAATCCCTCATCCGGGATCCGCAGACCTCAAATTGTGTGTAAGTACTGTACTTGGTCACCCCCCAGCCTCGTCTGTGTACTGGATACTGTATCTTGTTTTGTTTCCCTCGTCGTGTCCTTCCCTGCTCAGGCTTCTCGCCCCTCGCGTCTTTTTCCTGTCTAGGGCCTTCGAAGGTCTTTTCGAGCCCTGGAGCAGTGGGAGCCGATCAGGAAGGGCCGGGCAGCACAGGTAGGCCTCGTATGCTCACCAGGAGAGAGGATGGCCAGAGGGCTTGGGGGAGGTGAAGGATAGTCGCAGGTGACAAGTCCAATATGGAGGGCGGCACTTCTGGAAGATAGGCCCCCTGTCGGTGGTCAGGGCCCCTGGTCCTCTGTAGCCGCTGTGGTGGACACCTCTGGGCGTACCTCAGGCGTGATTGGGCTGGTGGGGATGCACGCTAAATGGACCCGGCACACAGCGCGCTTCGCTATTCTTAGCACTCTTGCGGCGGACAACAACCCCCCCCCCCGGAAATGCTCTCTCATTGGATGGACACGGCTTACTCATCCAGAAGAACGTCCTCCAACCACGTCCCTCGTCCTGACCACAGAAAGGTCGGGCACAGGTCAAGGCCTCGTACTCCCGCCAAGGGGATATCGCCACAGTCCCGAGAGAATACCTCGAGTCCGCTCAGCTGCCCTGATCTCGAAAAAAGCAAACGTAATTTCTAACAAGGATGCCACAACCCAAAGGGCAATGATCCAAGGATGGGCAACGCGTCGAGTGAACGCAAAGAGGCAGAATGTGTGTAATGGTGGCTTGCCACAGATACACACGAGCAGGCGGCAGAGAGGTCTGACAGGTTTGGGATCGAGTATGGCGGTCGGTTCGATTCAATATTCATACCCCGGATCAGGAGGCCTTTTCAAAGATATTTGTACGCCAGCATCTTGTCATGACAAGTTGACAGTCCTCTATCGTTTACCTAAGCGCCGGTCAGCCACGCGCCCCTCACACCCAACTCCCCTTGCCTATATCGACAAGATAATTCCCATCGAACCTCAGTTTCGGAATCGTCCAGGAATAGGCAACCTCCACACGACCCAAGTCTGGTTCGTTCAGCGCGCGGATATCATCCCGCCGGAGCCCTGAGCTTCAGTTTGCTCTTTGCTTTGGCGTTCGAGTGGCTGGCTGCCTTCTTCTGCTTTGACACGATCAGGTCCCCGGCTACAGGGGCACTCGAGGCTCTAAGGAACGTCGGCTCAGAATTCTGGCAGCACCACGGAGCGCGCGCCATGTGCAGCATCCCGGCCTGGACGCATCCGGCCAGTCGTTCTGGTCGACGCACTCGAGGCTCTTGCTTCTCCACCCTAGCTATGCGCTTCGAGCCGGATGTCCATAGGATGACACGGTCCTGATGACGAAGCATACCTGATACTGCTAAGCCCGTCTGTGAGCCTCGCTCGGGCGGCGGCCTGGATCGAACGGGCCTCGATGTCAGGTCGACGATCGAGAAGCGCCACCGTGGCTAGCAGGATTCAATACACCTCGACGTCAATATCTCAGCTGTCCCCGTGCCGACCCAGGCCGGCGTATCCTGTGGGGGGGGGGGGGGGGGGGGGGGGGGGGGGGGGGGGGGGGGGGGGGGGGGGGGGGGGGGGGGGGGGGGGGGGGGGGGGGGGGGGGGGGGGGGGGGG